>CM076447.1:35022976-35600476 GCA_038419695.1 Scomberomorus guttatus | reverse complement strand
TGTAGCGATCCTTGTACAGAGTCAACACCTGGACGTCCTGGAGCAGCACACTACCTGCAGTAGAAAGAGGAGAAATGGGCAGGTATAAATCAAGTCACTTACACATTTTTGTTTCGCTCATTTGCCACTGTGACTATTGAACTGTGTATGAAGTGACTATTGAAACAGGTAGCAAATTGGGAAGCAACAGGAGATTTGTGTATTTTAAAATGTATTTTCATTACATTTTATCTGTTGCAATGTACAGGTTGAAACCATACATAAATACATACAACACATACAGCAGTCTTAGCCTTCCTATGTGAAGATTAGAATGTTATAATTGAGGTGAGCAGAACATTTTTTTATTTTGAACATACCTTTGCCAGTGAGCCACATTAAATTACAGAATTTTTACATATAGTGTCTTCTGACTTCAGTTCTACTTTTCAGGTTAAGATTGAAAAATATTGGGTGATATACATAATTAGGCTACTCAATATTTTAAAGTGAAATTAAATTATATTTAATGCAACAGAAGATAAGAATACACTGTATAGAGTTTATAACTGTTACAGAGAAAGCTGATTGCCCAAATGCAGTGCGCCGACATGGTATGGCACAATCTTGTATAGAGGATATTCTGGAGAATATACAAACCTTGAATCCAAAAAAGTTGGGATGTTGTGTAAAACATAAATAGAACAGTAGGCAATAATTTGCCAATCCTTTTTTGACATATATTCAATTGAAAACAGTACAAAGAGAATACATTTAATGTTTTACCTTATCTACTTTATATATTTTTGTAAATATATGCTTATTCTGAATTTGATACCAGCAACACCTTTCAAAAAAGTTGGGACAGGCAACAAAAGACTGGGAAAGTTGTGGAATGCTCACACCAGTTTGGAACATTCCACAGGTAAACAGGTTCATTTCTCAGCGTACAACTGCAAGGAATTTAGGGATTTCACCATCTACAGTCCACAATATCATTAAAAGATTTTAATTTAATTTTTGAAAAAATTAAAAAAAATGTTTGTATTTTATTTTAATGTATCCATTCATTGCATTTATTGTTATAACTAGTATTTCATTGTCCTTGCCCGTCTATTTTGTATTTCCTCTTACAAGACTTGGTTAGCCTATAATGCCTATCATTTCAATTCACAATGATTAACATTTGGACTGTAATATATGTAAAAAAGATGTGTCACTGTTGCGGACTTTAGCTTCACTTTATATATGATTCAATACTATGTAACACTGGCTATTTAATGACACCGATATTAACGGAATTTCTAGCAGCTCTGTGAACTCTAGGAGAGCCTGCCTTTAATTTGTTCCATTAAATGAAGCTTTAGCACTAAAATTAAATATATATTTCAATGTATTTCAGACTCGGCTTCAGGTTTATATACAGTTAATCTTGGTTTAAAAGGCTGAACGAGTTAGAAGGCTGTGAACGGAAGTTGTGGTGTTTTGTCTAGCTATTTGCCGCATACTGTTGTAACGTTAGATTGCTACTTGTGGTAGCTGCATCTCCTACACAGGGATTCCCTTTAAAGTAAAAGTCGAACATCACATCAAAATGATAACGTTACTAAAGCAGAGGTGGACGGAAACAAAACCTACCGTCAGTCCAACTCTTGATATGTTCCACAAATAGAAACTGCAACCCGAATACAATAAACCGCTTCATTTCCGCGTTGTGAATTCCTACAAGCGCAAAATATTGTCGCGTTTCTAACCTCTACTAAAGTTACTATTAAACTCGGAATGTCTCACATTAAACAACATTAGACCTGACTGGTGGTGTACTATGATGAAAGTCTAACCCTACACACAATATACCTTAACTTAACCTCCGTGGTGCGTCGTGTTTTTCCTTGCCCAACCAATGGGGAAAGTGCACGACGGTTTTTACGACCAAGAGTACCTAGCTGCAGACATAATGGCGGACACGGAAGTAGACCTCCGCCTCCGCAGCAGACAGGAAATCACGTGACTTTAGCAGCGGAAGTTGGTCTTCTTCTTGTCGTTTTTCCCCATGAGGTACCACACGGATTTAAAAAATATACAAAGTTTATTCATTAGAAATATGTTTTAAGGGTCAATTGACTCTTAAAGGCTTTATACAATATTTTAAATTGAGAAGTTTGCAATTAGTGCAGATTTTAAAAATGGACCAATATAAAGTTAATTCGAAAAAGTCACCATATCTTTTAAATGTCTTATGTAATGTATAAATCAAATGTATTTATTTCTTATAAACAATTTGTTAAACAATGTGAATAGGCTATACCTAACTGGAAGACCCTCTATGCTAAATACAGCCAAATGCTGGTAAAATATGCATGTGGCTGCCTCACTCACCAGCCAAAAAACAATGGTAGTCTAAGTGGTTAGTAAAATTTGAACATTCACTAGCCATTTGGCCGGTGGAAAAAAAAGTTAATTTCGCACCCTGCCTACAAGGTACTCTTGTGGAAAAGACAGGAAATCTGTGCTGGAAACCAAAAACCAAACGGACATTTGTGCACAATCGTGTATTCCCTCTCTACCAGTTCATGCAAAAACGACACGAAGAAGACAAACTTCCACTGTTAAGGTCACGTGATTTCCATTTTTAACTAGATGGTGAATCAGAAAACAAATAAAATATAAAACTTGCGAGTGATACATTTGAGTTTAATCTGTAATCAGTCTGTCCACTCCGGTATAAAACTGCAGTCAGATCAGCTGCAGTGTAACCCGGAAATCGCTCTCCGTCCACCATTATCAAGGATGTTCCAATCCCTTTAATGCACCTTGGAGGAGACAAGGAAGGAGGAGAAAAAGGGGAAACCTGAGGTTTGAAGGGTGGTGGTTGGCAACACTGAACTGTGACTGGACAGGAGAAGTAATGGATCAGGAAGCTAGCTAGGAGAGATGGAGGTAGGTTGCGGGAGTTATGAAGAATGGGATACAGTAAGAAAAAAAATGCAAACAGAAGGAAAAGAATAAATCGGATGATAGTGATTGCGACGGAAGAACAGCTCTAGTAAAAAGGAGGTGAGAGGATTACAAGGTAATTGTTAAACTTGTGCAAGAGGGGGCTCATTTCAGCCAATGGAATCCAATACAGCTAACTAAATCCATAAGTCAGGAATTCAGGAAGGTAAGGAGTGCTAAAACATTGAGAAATGGATGGAGGACAACAGGGGAGAGCAATCAGAATGAATAAAATAAATGGCAGGAAAGTGCAATGTTCTCTGACCATTGACTGAAAATTGGTCAGGGGAGTTGTCACAGGGATTTCGGTAAATGTATCAGCAGATGATGTGAAATGAAATATAATAAATGCAAAAGTGAGGTCAAATGTCTGAAAGCAAACAGAAATGGAATTAAATGTAATAGTCTCTCGGTTCTGATCACCTTTGATGAAGAAAGACTCCAGGATCTTCATTGGATATACGTGTTTTGTTCCCTCACCACTCAGGTGTTTCAAGTGTCAGAGATTTGGACATGGGGCGGCGGTGTGCAAGGGAAAGCAAAGGTGTGGTAGATGTGGTGGAGACCATGAGTATGGCAATGTTGCAATTGTGGAGGGCAACATAGCTCAGCTTACCGGAGGTGCGAGGTTAGTAAGAGAGCAGCAGAGGTGCAGTGAGTCAAGGTTGCCCAGGGAATCAGCTATGCAGAGGCAGTAAAGAAGGTTTCAGGAGATACGCAGGTGTCAAGACAAAATGACACTAGGAACAAAGATACAGTATACAGTATACAGATAGTGAGTAAGAATGATTTTGTACTGTTTATGGCAGAGAGTCAACTGTTCAGGACAGACAAAAAGCCAAAATAAAAAAGGATCAAAATAATTGTCAAATCAGCTTAGAAGTATCTTGATGTGAAAGGGCTGCACTGGGAAACAGTTAAAGACATTCTTAATGAAGATACACAATCCTCTCAGACAGGGCTGGATCCCTAAATGTTGTTAATTCTACTTAAGTGGAATGCAAGAAGCTTAAATGCAAATCACCAAGAGTTTAGGTATATTGATAATTTGGGAGAGAAACCTAATGTAATTTATATACAGGAGACATGGTTAAAACCACAGTTGGATTTTATTATAAAGGGATATGCTACAGTTAGAAGAGACAGGGAATTTATTGGAAAGCCACTGTATTAGTCATAAAACTCACTTCCATGAACTTTGAAACTATCATCATGCATTGCCTGAGCATGATTGAGATTGAATGTTCCTCTGCATATTGGAGCTGCCGTGAAGGACAAAGGATGCCGACTTGTCGGGGCCAGGACTAGCATTGACATGGATTATGGATTCAGCAGGACCAGGTAGTGCACTGATCAACACTGATTCTTCCTCATAAGATATGAGTAGCACTACTAAACAATTAATGGCCATTTGACTTTGTGTGTACAAAATGGGCATAAATCCAAACTTGGTAGCTGAGAAGGAAACAAAACTTTGACTTTGACTTTGTTGTGTTTCCATTTTGTGTGGGATTGTTGCAATGGAAAATATGAACAATGGTGAAGATTTGCTGGACTTGCCTGCCGAGGCTATTGGGGCTACCGCTAATGACTTAAATGACAATGAGGCATTTAATGACTCAGATGACAATAGGGAAACCAAATTAGTAAGGCCAAAGTGGCTTGTTAAACTAACTAGCAAGGCACTTTGTGAAACATTGGTGAGGCTACAAAGCACAAGAAGGGCTAAGTTAAACAAAGCAAGTTATTTTAAAAAAATAGTGGAAGAATTAATGCCAGAAAAGGATTGTGAAGGTAAAGTACACTTTTGCTAAGTTTGTTGCTTTGTGTGATGAAGCTAAATTATTGCATAAGTCATTGATGGGTTTGCATAGTGATGAACTTGAAAGACAAAAAACATGGTTTAAAGCAAAAAATTATTAGAAATAATGACTTCATTAGTAATGTGCAAAAATGGTTGACACACACTATCAAAAGTGGTGATAAAAATTACGATAAAGGTAATCACACGTTGAAAACAATGAAAATGAGATTACTGATGATATTTTTCCTGAGGACAGTGTGTCAAATCTTGCTAGCAAGCATTCTAGCAGAAAAAGCTCTAGCAGCAGGAAAAACAGTAGTTCCACAGCATCTGTATGCATTAAAACAGAGGCTGAGAGAGCTACACTTGTTGCCTGTGCAGCAACTCTGAAGAAGCATGTGCTGGAGGAACAGGAACAACAGCTACGGAAAAGAAGGGAGCAGCTTGAGCTAGAAGCTGAAATAGCTGCATCAACTGCCAAACTAACAATCCTCCAAGCTTCAGAGAGCAAAAGTGTATCTAAAGCCCCACCAGATGGCATGAATTCCTACCTGGAAAGGAAAACTCGACAGCATTCAACTTGCAAATCTCTCAACCCCATGGCAAAGGGGTATGAACCTCTTTCAGGAAACCAATTAAGGCACAGAAAGGAGCCAACAGCAAAGCAAAATGATCCATCCTCACTGGGCACATGTCCCAAGGAGACATGTCAACAATTCAGAATTAAAACAAGCCAAGATGCTCATGTCAACACAGGCCACCAGCATGAGCCTAAATGTGCATGAAATAAAACAACATGCTCTCTCTGTTCCCTGTGTGCAACCATCACTGGATTTCACACAACCTATGCAACTGCAAACCAAAGAGGAAGCATTTGGAGGCATCTACAACAGAATGAGACAGAATGAGATTACGGCAGCTCTGATTCAACAGCCACGCTCACTGTCTTTGCCAGCAAGAAACCTCCCGGTATTTGATGGGAATTCTCTTGAATACAGGGCCTTCATTCGAGCATTTGAATATGGCATGGAAGATAAGCTCAGCAAAGCTGATCGCTTGTATGTTTTGGAGCAGTTAACTAGAGGGCAGCCAAGGGAACTCACATGCAGCTGTCAGCATTTGGCTCCTGAACATGGCACTCGGCAGAGTGCTGGAAACCTTTCCTGACATGGATGATTTTGTACGATCTTCTTGTCTCAAGTGTAACGTTATGAAAAGACCTGTAACCATTTGCCTATTAAAGGCAGCCTCAGATGTCTAACAAATGCTGATGCAGCATGTGTGTGTATACAAATACTGGTTACCTCTAACCCTAAGAACATTATGTGTGTTTAATGACTCTTTGTTTGTATCGTTTAGAATTGTTGTGTCTGCCTGACATTAAAAATTAGGGGCTGGAGTGTAAGAGCCATTTATCCACTTGTTGTCCGTGTTTATTTATTTTTGGTGTAATACACTTTTTGTACAGCAGGTGGCAGTTACCTATCACAGGACTGCATTTATACAGGAGGGTTATTGCAGCCAGGT
Source organism: Scomberomorus guttatus (assembly GCA_038419695.1). Taxonomy (NCBI): domain Eukaryota; kingdom Metazoa; phylum Chordata; class Actinopteri; order Scombriformes; family Scombridae; genus Scomberomorus; species Scomberomorus guttatus. The sequence continues at coordinate 35,594,169 of CM076447.1, read as the reverse complement.
GTGCAAGCCAGGGAGGCATACAGTTTTTTGACCGTGGCCATGGCATCTGCAGGTAGTATTGCAGTAGCCAGAGTTTGGTTAGGCTACCTAATTGTGTGACTGATGTTTTATCTGGATGCAAGAAACTTTGTAAATATTTGTGAGCCATTAATGGAACAGCAAAAGCAAAGGTAAACATCTGGACATTGTAATTGGTTGGTGCGTTACACAGCTGATGCCTATGGCACGCATCAATTCACTGACAAAAAGTTCACTGACATGCAGCACCTCAGTGACTTAATGGAAAGCCACTATAGCATATCTCCACAACCTTTCATCCAACTGACTTCACACTTGGCAGGTGTATTGCTGAGGACCCAAGGAAGTGCTGTGTTGAGTGTGAAGTTGTTTGGATGAGCAGTTCTTGAGAAACATATAAAAATACCTCATAATCAATGTTGCTTCTGCTTCTTCTTCTGCCCATGGAGTCAACAAGTGGAAATACGGACAGATCCACTCTGCCCACATTGTGGTCAGAGGTGGGCTTACATCTGTAGTGATAATGACTTGAAAAAGCTTAAGAGACTTAAGCTCTACTATTGAACTGTGTATTGTGATTGAAACTTGGCATGTGTGTTCAAGACTTACTGCAGGATTTCTCAGACTGGGCACTGCAGTTCATCTAAAGAATCTCTGTCTGTCTATCTGTAAGTATTTGTGTCCTTCGCATATCTGTTGAACTGTTCATCTGATCGACTTCACATTTGGCGCTGGGGACACTTGCTGAGGACCTAAGGATGTGCAGTGTCAAAAAACAAGTTTGGACAAGCGACACGTTTAATATTAATAAACTTTGCCTCCTGCTGTCCATTCAGCTGACTGACTTAGACAGGAGGATGTGCTGACATGCTGCAGAAGTGCTGCAGTAATCGTATTGTCTCTCCGGTTGCTCACTGTGTTACTGATAGTGTTTTTGCTGCTCTCAGCTCAGTTCATTTTGCTATATTCTTCACTACTGCAGATAATTACCCGCTGTACATTTAAATTTACAGCTCTCTCCGTCTTTTAGGGACTTTCTCGCTAATCCCACAGTTGTTAGTTACTTTAGCTCAGCAGTTAGCTTAGCAGCTAACTTATCTTAGTTAGCGATGGCTTCCCACTCTCCCTCTAGGCTCTCCTGCTCCCTCTTGCTTGTTGTGTCATATGTTTAGCTATTTTTATTGCCTCCTTTAGTGATAATGGTACATGTAATTAATGTAGTTTATTTGCAGTGTTGGAGGCGAGGCTCAGTGAATTGGAAGTGCAGCTCCACACCATGGAAAACCAATCATTAGCTACTGTAGTTAGCCAGCGTAGCTTCTACTCCCCTGGTAGTTCCCAAGCAGCCGGGAAGCCAGGGTGGCGGGGTGTCTGTCTGAGGGAAGCATAGCCACAAGCAGAAGCCTACGGTTCACCACCAACCAGTTCACGTTTCTAACAGATTCGCCCCAATCAATGACACACCCGCTAAAAAGACAACTCTGATTATTGGCAGCTCCATAGTGAGAAACATGAAGTTAGCGACACCAGCGGCCATAGTCAAATGTATTCCTGGGGCTAGAGCAGTCACGTGGTAATGACTCCCGATTACACCAATCGAAGGTCACTACAATTAATGTTGAGTTGGTGTGTACATATGCAAAGACAATGTCAGACTCTGTAATTTTCTCTGGGCCCCTGCCAAATCTGACCAGTGATGACATGTATAGCTTCATGTCATCATTCAACTGCTGGCTGTCGAGGTGGTGTCCAGCAAGCGATGTGGGCTTCATAAACAAATGGCAGACTTTCTGGAGAAGGCCTGGTCTGATTAGGAGAGACGCCATACATCCCAATTTGGATGGAGCTGCTCTCATATCTAGAAATATGGCCGAGTTTATTAGTAGACCAAAATCATGACAACCTAGAGTTGAGACAAGGAGGCAGAGCTGCAGTCCTACATGCTTCTCTGCCCTTCCATTAGAACAGTTACCCACCCAAAACCCCATAGAAACTGTGTCTGTCCCCCGACCACTTAAATCAATTAAATCTAAAGTAAACAGAAGAGGAGTTATTCATAAAAATCTAATAAAAATTAACATCACCACTGCAATAGTACAATAAAATAGGAGAATTAAATGTGGACTTTTAAACATCTCTGTCATCTAAAAGCCGTATTAATATTCCAATTAATAAAATGATCTAATCTCAGATTATCCTATTAATTTATTTTGTCTTACTGAAACCTGGCTGTGTTATAATGGATATGCTAGCCTAAATGAATCCACTCCCCCCAGTCATATTAATATAACAATCCTCGAGACACCAGCCAAGCAGGTGGAGTTGCAGCCATTTTCAACTCAAGTCTAATAATCAACCCTAGACCTAAACTTAATTATAACTCATGCGAAAGCCTTGTTCTCAGTCTTTCACACCCAACCTGGAAAACCTTCAATTCTATTTGTTGTAGTGTACCACCCTCCTGGCCTGTAATCTGAATTTTTATCTGACTTCTCAAAATTTTTATCAAACTTAGTCCTTATTACAGATAAAGTAATTATAGTAGGTGATTTTAATATTGTGGACATTGATACTGATGGCCTTAGCACTGCGTTTATTTTCTATATTAGGCTCAATTGGCTTCTCTCAGAGTGTAAATAAACTACTCACTGTCTAAGCCACACCCTCAATCTTGTTTGACATATGGCATGGAAACTGAATAATAGTTTTTCACAAAATCCTATTTTATCAGACCATTACTTAATAACTTTTGTATTCCCATTACTGGACTACATACCATTAGACAAAAATGTCTTTCTAGTTAAATTTAAGGAAGCAATCCCATCAGCATTGTGTTCAATGCCATGTCTCAATACACAGAGGATTCTTATGCTAACTTTAATCCCTCCCAAACTGATCATCTTGTTGATAGTGCCACAGGGTCATTGTGAATGACACTTGACTCCATAGCCCCTTTAAAAACAAAAGAGGTTAGCTCCATGGTATGACACCCAAACCCACAAATTAAAGCAAACATTGCAGAAATTTGAAAGGACACGGCGTTCCACCAAACTGGAAGAATCTCTATTAGTCTGGGAAGATAGTCTTAAAACATATAGGAAGGCCCTCTGTAATTCCAGAACACCTATTACTCCTCATTAATACAGGAGAATAAAAACAGCCCGAGGTTCCTTTTCAGCACTTTGGCCAGGCTGACAAAGAGTCATAACTCTGTTGATCCATGTATTCCTATAGCTCTCAGTAGTAACCCCTTCATGAGCTTCTTTAATGATAAAATTCTAAACTATTAGAGACAAAATTCATCACCTCCTGACATCAACATTACCTTGCGAGGCAGATGGATTTGCAAGATCATGACATCACAAGATCACGCGACAATTCATCTTGTCAGGCTTCAAGTTTTGCGCTGGTGTCCACCACCGGTGGTTTGGACCAATCAGCGTTGTGAATCCAGCTGCCTCGCAAGGTAAGACGTGATAGACGGTGATAGAAAGATGATTCATCCAGTCACCTACCAAGTATTTTTTGAAAGTGCCTGCCCTTTTCCAAACAGTTTGCATGGACGACTTCTCAAATGGTTCTGTGTAACAAACCATCTTGTGCATCAGATTACCCTCAACAGGCACCAATTTATCCCCAAACAGCTGTAAAACCTGATATATATTTAGACCATTTTCAACTTCAATGGTGTCTTCATCTAAACCATCAACCTCTTAGACCCCATCCCAAATAGGCTGCTTAAGGAAGTCTTAACCTTAGTTAGCACTTCTTAGATATGATCAATCTGTCTTTAGTAACAGGCTATTTACCACAATCCTTTAAAGTAGCTGTAAATAAACCTCTTCTTAAAAAGCCTACTCTTGATTCAGGCGTTTTAGCCAACTATAGACCTACATAATATCTAACCTTCCCTTTCTCTCTAAGATCCAGTCGCCAATCAGTTGTGTGACTTTCTACATACAATAGCTTGAGTATTTTCAGTCAGGATTTAGAGTGCATCATAGCACAGAGACAGCACTAGTGAAAGTTACAAATGATCTAATTGCATTGGACAAAGGACTTCTCTCTGTACTTGTCTTGTTAGATCTTAGTGCTGCATTTGACACCACTGACCATCACATCCTATTACAGACACTGGAACATTTAATTGGCATTAAAGGAACTGCATTAAGCTGGTCTAAGTCCTGTTTATCAGATAGATTGATTAATTATGAATCTCCATGCACATAAAAGTTAGACATGGAGTTCAGCAAGGTTCTGTGCTTGGACCAATACTATTCACCTTATATATGCTTCCTTTAGGTAATATTATTTGGAAACACTCCATAAATTTTCATTGTTATGCAGATAATACCCAATTATATTTATCAATGAAGCCAGATGAAACCAATAACTAAACTCCAAGTATGCCTTAAGAACATAAAGACCTGGATGACCTGCAATTTTCAGCTACTAAACTCAGACAAAACTGAAGTTATTGTGCTTGGCCCTAAACACCTTAGAAACACATCTAATGACTATAACTACTCTGGATGGCATTACGCTGGCCTCCAGCACCACCATAAGGAAACTGGAAGTTATCTTTGATCAGGATATGTCCTTCAACTTCCACATAAAACAAATTTCAACAAATCAGGCATATCCTGTCTTAAAAATATGCAGAAAAACTAGTCCATGCATTTGTTACTTCTAGGCTGGATTATTGCAATTATTTATTATCAGGCTGTCCTAACAAGTCTCTAAAGACTCCCCAGCTGGTCCAGAATGCAGCTGCAAGTGTACTGACAAAAACTAAAATCCTTGTCCTCACCTACAAAACTCTTAATGGTCAGACACCATCATATCTTAAAGAGCTCATAATACCCTATTACCACACTAGAACACTGAGCTCCCAGAATTCAGGCTTACTTGTGGTTCCTAGAATCTCCAAAAGTAGAATGGGAGGCAGGGCCTTCAGCTATCAGGCTCCTCTCCTGTGGACCCATCTTCAGACACCCTCTCTACGTTTAAGAGCAGGCTTAAAACTTTCCTGATTTTGATTTGAGGCCTAGACTGCCGGTGGACTTCCCATGATGCACTGAGCTCCTCTCTTCTTCTCTCCATCTCCATCTGTACACATTCATGTACCATTAATGTATGTTACTAACTTGGCATCTTTTCTGTACTTTTGTGCTTTCTTGTCTCGCAGGGGAGTTTTTTCTTGCCACTGTTGCGAAGTGCTTGCTCATGGGGGAATGTTGTGTCTCTGTAAATTCAGGAGTACAGTGTAGTCCTGATATATGTGTGTAAAGTGTCCTGAGATAACTTCTGTTGTGATTTGGAGCTAAATCATCAAATTGACTTGACTTGAAACCTTGCAAGAGTTGAATTGCGTCTAATTTGAAGGTGATCCCATTGTGCCTCATCACAAAGTGCAGTAACTAATTTCTCCAATTTCCTTAAGAATCTCAAAAAAAGAACACAGTGGTCATAGTAAAAATCTGATCTTTTATTTCCTCAGTCACCCACTGTTCAGCCCAAATTAAATCTCTGCTATAAGTTAGATATTTACATCATTCAAGGCCCTTCACAAAATGCATCATGATCGTCTTTAGAAAGAAATGTATTTACATTGTACAAAACATTGCATACATGATCATTCATACACCAAACACCCATTGCCCTGCAAAAACAAACAAAAAAAAAAGTCACATTTTCTTCATTTGCCATTTTCTCCCACTACAAGCTGTGCATCTCTCACCAGTATAATCCCCCCCACCCCACTCCACCACACCCCTTATTTTTCAGAAAGACAGTCAGGCAGTAACTAAATCACAGTCAACTGGTCAGCTACTGAATTACTCATCGGGAGTAAGGCAGGCAGTTCATAAGTCTTCAGTCAGTCAGATCAAAGTTCTCAAAGATGTGCTTTCCTTAGCAAGCTTAAGTTCCTCTAAAGCATCTCAGTGTCTGTAGAGGTTGATGGAAATGACTTCAAGCCAATAAAGCCAAACAAAAAAAAGACAGAGTACAAATTACTTTTACTCAGACCTCTGTGCCTTTCACAGCATGTTGTAAGAGGGATGGACAACAGTTGGTTTCAGAAATGGCACAATGTGAATGGACCTTGAGACTTAATGTAGAAGGCAAGCATTGCTTGATTTTTTCTTTATTATTATCTTGGCCAGTTTTTTTGTATACAGTGTGGTGGATTAAATTCTTTGTATTCATTAACCAAATTCAGTCTGCTAGATGACTAAATTAGCAACACAAGCAGCAGGTGGAGTGAAAATGTGAAGAAAAACAAAAACAATTTGAAATGTCAGCGTCCCCTTAAGTCTGTTCAGCATGTGCCTGGAGGAGCTTTAGTTACACTTGACTGGTGTGTGAGGACATGTCTCCACCTTTTGTCTGGCTTGGCTACAGAGAAGATTGATGTATTTAGGCCACTGGTAACAGTGGCCTAAAGCGCCAGGCACAGATAGTTTGATCGCAAATGCTTTACCTGTTGATTGTTAACATACAGAAACCATGCCAGGACATAAACAGTCAGCTATTTCAAAAGTGCTAACCTAATAGCTCACTCCTCATCCATTTTTGGTTTTGACTCATCATTCCAGCCTGAAAGCTGTCTAAACCTGACTTGCAGACAAAAGCCAGTGACTTAAGCAACACTCCAAATGGTTAAACACACTGATGATGCAATTGAATCCTCCACCAATAAAAAGGACTCTTTGGTAAATGAGCTAATCAATTTGGCTAACAGTTAATTGAAAATGTCTAATAAGCGCGTGACTGTTAAATTGTAAGAGTTGATGTGATTAATTTCAGAAATCAATGTACTGGTTTAGAAAAGACCTGAGAGCCCAAAAGAACAGAGAGACAACATGTAAACACAACCACCATGAAAGGACAGACAGAGAGAGCCTAACATGATTCCAGTTCAGTGCTTGGTCTGAGGACCAGTAGCTTCAGCCTCCATACTAACCAGTTCTTCTGGCATTCTGGACTGTCTATGTGCCTATATAATTCAATTATTGTTGACAAAGGCATATTTTGGCTAATAGCAATAGTTTGGGGTAGAAGCTGTTACCAGGCGATACACAGCATCTTTATATTTGACCATTTTGACTTGTTGGTGGTACACCGACACTGACCGACTCATTCCTACAACATGTATTCTTTGAAGGACAGTATCAGCTTGATATATCTGTAAACCTATAGTATGGATGTATTTCTTGGTGGGTCTTAATCAGTGTGTATGTCCTCATCCAGTCACCATCAGATGACTGGTGGTAAGCTCCCAGTGTTTTTTTTTTTTGTGCGAGTTGTCCAGTCTTCATACAGCCACTATGTTGTTCATCTCCCATCTCTGGGTGGTTTTACTGGTGTCACAGTCTGATATGAACACTTTGTGGAGTAGGTCAGAGCGGTCCAGACATTTGCCTGTTAGGAGAACACAGATTACCATTACTTACACCTGTGTGCTTGACGTTCTGTTAAGGTATTCACTGTGTGTATAGAACATTTGGATTAAACACATTAACATTTAATGACAGCCAATTCCTTCTGTTTTCTTGCCATCCCAACTCTCTGAGATGTGATTTAGTGTTTCAAGTAGAGATAACAATCAGGCAATATTCGTTTTTTAACAAACATTTTCGACAAGGATCCCTTAAAATTGGTTATTAAATAGTTGCCAATGTCTTGCTCAGTACATACTGAGCAAGACATTTTTTGAAAAATGTCAAAAGCACAACACACCCACCCAGAATAAACTGTAAACAGTTAATACTGGAAACAACTATAAAACAACAGATATATAATTCATTCAACTATAAAACAACAGATATATAATTCATTTGCAAAGTCAAATAGGATTCCAATATAAAATTATAACTTAACAACAGTAAATTATAGGGGTGTCACGATTATCCAAATCCACAAATATGATTTGACTTTTGATTTTAAGGTCATGACTCAATTTGATTTTCGATTTAAACTTTTTTTTTCCAGCACTGACGGCTATGCCATTGTTAAGACTATCAAGTCTTGATTCGTCGAGATCAACAGATCATTGGTTTTATGCCCTGACAACTGTCATTTACATTTTCAAATTCTTTGTGTGATATAACCATCACATATATATATTTTTTTTTTTAAATGTACCACACTAAGGCCATATGGTCAAATTTAAATAATTTATTTAAAATGTAATAACTTATTCCACCAGTCAATTGGGAACAAATTGTTAAACACAAAAACAAAAAGAAGAGCCAATAGATGGCAGAAGGGTACTTCACAACAACAGGTGAGGAAACTAAGTTTAAGTCGTGTTGTACTTTTTAGATGTCCCTGCACACTCGTTTCACAGCTGGCTGTACATAGTCCAGAAATGTTATGACCAGCTCAGAGGACGGCTTGTTTTAGTGAAAATTAGGTTGTAGGTCGTTGTCTACTTTACTACAGTAGGAAAGAGGCGTTGTTTGTGTTTTAACATTTCGCTTATGATTGATATTGATCTGGAAAGTTCGAATCCGTCAATATATTTCAAATTTTACCAAAGTGTGCTGCATAGCCTACAAACTATAGTTTTTCTGTAAACGACACGTTTGTTGTTTACACAACCCACAGGGAGGGCAAAATGTTGTCACACCACTGACTTCAGGGAAGCAGGAGCATTTTCCAGTTCTGTTGATTCTCCATCATCTTCGACTCCAGCAGTGGCCATGGTGTCTCGAAAAGTCAGACAGCTGAAGGCTACCAGTGAGCTACACTGCGTTGTCTTTGAAATGTTTTTTTGTTTTTTTCCGGACGTGTGCAAGTAGGTAGGGGTGGGGAGAAAAAAAAAAAAAAAAAAAAGAATCGCAGATTCTGTGAAGCACAGCACTTAACTCTACATCAAGGTTTGGTGAAGGTGCACCTTCCTACCTGATTGGATCTGAATGGATTTTATTCCACCTTTAAATCATATTCATACTTTTGAAACTATTCAACACAGCTAATTAAGACTTCATAATTTGACCACCCATTTTCCACTTTTCCAAATCATTCATACAACAGTGCTTCTTTTGTTGTGCATTTTGATTCATACTCCATTCAAACCTTAAAATGTTCCACATCTTTCATACAGTTTTATTCAACTTTTAAATCTCATTCATACTTTTTGAAACTATTCAACACAGCTGATTAACATTTCATAATCTGAACCACCAATTTTCCAAATCATTCATACTCCTTCAACCTATTTATCTAAAGTAAAGCCAGCAATCCAGTTTAGCATCAGCCTTTCAGCAGCCAGCATTCACAACACAATTTCTTCAGAATTTGCCTATTCTAGTTTTGCTATTGTTATCTATTAACCATTTACAAATATAATGTTTTTATTTAGTAACTGTTTGCTTACATAGGAGCGATCACCTATTAAAATATTACTATTAATCCATATTATTTGTTGCAACATGCTACCTAGTTTATCTGGGGAGTAATACTGGTACTGCAGCCACTTTGCAATAGCGTCTTCCATTAAAACGCTGACATCAAGGGAAATAAGTCATTTTTTAACTGGTTGAAGCAGATAATGTTTAACTGTACATATGGAAAGAGTCCTTTCTCAAATATAGGGGGGAAGCTTTTAAGTAATCTTGCTGAGAACCAGTGTTGGTTATGATGTAATTTTGGTATGATGATGCTTTTAGGGAATAATTAAATCCTTTTAGGTTCAAAAGGTTCAAGCCTCCCTCTTCAATTGTATTATATAACTAACATATATCTGAATGTGTGAAAACACATGTATGAATACATTCAAATGTGTGAATGTAAAGACGTTTTGAGATATATATATATATATATATATATATATATATATATATATATATATATATATATATATATATATATATATATATATATATATATATATATATTATATATCTCCTGATTACCTTCACACCAACCCCCCAGATATAACATACTCCTCCCTCTGTCATTGTAACTTCCCACATTTCATATTTCCATTCTCCCCCCAATCCCTACGGATTCAAAAATTAAATCTATTTGTTCAGATATTTTTTACACATTCAAACTTTTGAATTCATTTGATCAAAACGTTTTTACACATTCAAACATTTGAAGTCATTTGATCAAAACGTCTTTACATTTGCACACTTGAATGTATTCATACAAAATGTTTTCACACATTCAGATATGGTGATACACAGCTCCAATACATATGACCCTAATTGTATTCCATATAGCTGCTTGTTAATTGATAGATCATCATGCTGCTGGTGTTTTCGCTCTATTAGTGTCTGTTTGGGTCAACCACATTTTGAATCGATCTAATTACACTCAGGTGTGCTTTGGATAGAGTTAATTAACTTTTGCAGGTCAGTGCAGGTTTTTTTTTTTTTTTTTTTTTTTTTTAAACAGGTCCATTTTAGATGGGGTCAGACCTCTACAACAGATCACACCTGACCACACCTAGATGTGATGTTGGGTGTATTCAACGGGTTTGCATCTTTCAACCTATAAACATCATTTAAGCTTAACCTCCATTTGGTCTCTCACACTCACCTAATAATAATTTTCAGATGTCACTGTCTTTATCCTGTACTTTGAACCACACCAGCAGTACTGTGACACTATCAATGGCTGATATTTGTCTGTGTGTGCAGGCTACAGTAGAATTTTGGAAAAACTTAATTGAAATGAAGGATTCCTAATCTTCCTTGCATTGCAAAAATGATGATTGTCACTGTGTGAATTGAAAAGGTTGTATGTGTGATTAAGTATGTGCAGTTATTTACCTGTTGGCACATGAGTGAACCGATGGAGATCCTGCATGGACAGAGGAAAAAAACAAAGTCCACTGTTAATACAGGGTTTAACAATAACATTTTTTTGTCTGTAACCTACTGGCCCCAAGACAATTTTCACTGGCCTCACCTCCAAAAGTTGAAAAACTAAGACTACTATTTTCCATGTTCAATCTTTTTATTGAAAAGGGATCCTGGATTTTTTTTTTTTTTTTTTTTTTTTTTTTTTTTTTTTTAAATGGCGCACAGTGCACCATAAAAAAAATAATAATCACAAAACAACACTATCAACATAAAGCTTACAGCGAAAGGATTTGAACCGTGATTGACTCATCCTCCCATAGTCAGGATGTAGCCACTAGACAGCTGTATGGATGGGTATCGTTAGGATTTTTTTCTTTTCTCTTCTTCATTACTGAAGAATTAGTTTCTTTTTAGGGCCTGAGCACAGAGTGGTGTGAAGGCCCTATTGTATTTCAAGGTATTATTTTTATTTTACCGATTCAAATGCATTTTTGGAGGTGCTAGGAGTGTTCAAAAACTTGCAAAACATTGCAAATGTATCAGAAGTGTCGAAAATTGATATCTGATATGGGTCTTAGGCTTGGGCGTAGTAAGTTGGCTTGATAGTGCCCCCCAACAATTTTCAAAGTCAAAGGCCCTACCTTTAAGTTTGACATAGATTAACGATTTCATTTGGTTGGCAAATGTAACATTGCCAGACTTACTGTGCAATTTTTGCCAGTTAAACTTCTCCTAGAGAATAAACAAGAGTGCCTTCACATTAGGTTGGGGAAATCTAAAGACCTTTGTGATGCTAAATTGTGAAACTTGAGATTTCATGGAACGCCCTTGACGTGGCTTACTGGTCAATTTGCATGTTTTTGCTATTAAACAAGAAGTTGTTGTAACCTGAATGTACATTGTCCAATCTGCCTGAAATTTCTCATGCTTGATAAGAGTCTGAAAACATTTTCATGTCAATATTGTCATAGCGCCACCTACTGGTAACAGGAAGTTGCCAATAGGTAGCAGGAAGTGCTACTTCTAGCAAGCCAACCAGATCTATCTCAAATATGTTCTGGGAAATCTGAAGACCTTCACAATGTTATATTGTGAAGCTCTTGAGTTTTTGTGGAATGCAGTTGCCATGGCGATGCCGAAAATTTGCATGTTTCGTCATGAAAGAAGAAGCTGTTGTAACTTGACTTTACATTGTCCAATCTGCAAATTTTACATGCTGAGTAAGAGTCTAGGCCTGAAGACGTCTACATGCCCATATTGAGTCATGGTCATAGCGCCACCTACTGACAACAGGAAGTCATCCTTATGTGACAAACATCGTCCGATTTACATGGTGTGGTCTACACATGATATACACCAACATGACATATAATCAGTGGGTATCAGGCAACCTCCACTAAATGTATTGCTGCATTAATGACCCACTTGTGTAGCACCGCCTACTGGCAACAGGAAGTGTAGACTAGGTAACACATAGTTCATCAGATGTATACACAATTTCCAATATGTCATCTCCAGCATCCTGCAGTCCACATGGGAAATATTTTCCTCATTCAAGCAGTGTCCTATGGTCACAAAAGTGAAGGTTTTTATCTAACATGGGTCTTAGTCTTGGGCTTGGGTGTGGCAAGATGGCATGATAGCGCCCCCTACAAAATTTTAACAAAGTAGCACTTGTGGCATGTTTTACCTCGATGTACAAAATTTGGTCAGCACATGTAACATCTCCAGACTTACAAAAAAGCCTTTTGGTGCTATGCCCCAAATTCAACAGGAAGTTGGCCATTTGAAGTGTATTTCTGACCATTTACAGGAGCTATATTTTTACAGAGTCCACGTAGCGGATTAACAGGATCCACCTCATATTTAGTCAGCAAAGTCTATAGACCTTAACAGTGTTAAATTGTGAAGCCTTTTAGATTTAGATTTTAGAGAACAGCGTTGCCATGGTGAGGTGGACAACTGCATGTTTTACCATGAAATTAATGTATGAAGGAATTTATTTGATGATTTAAAAAAGACATAACACTGCACTGTAGTCATTGCAAACACTAAAAATCACAAAGGATGCAAACATAATAAAGCCTGAAAGCTCATTTCCATTGCGGTCCTCTAGTATAGCTGTCTTGTAACAACAAGACAGCAAGCAAAGACAATACAATTAACATATAAATAGCAGGTGGTGCGGTAGCTATGTCAACATGCTCATGTTTTTTTGGTCATAAAAAGTTAGAATTTAAGTTAGAAGTTAAGACTCAAGAAACAGAAAGCTGTTGTAACTTGACTGCAGCAAACCTTACATGTTTGATAAGAGCCCAGGCTTCAGGACTACATGTTACCTACTGGCAACAGGAAGCAAACCTTATGTTAGAAACTTCCTTTGATTTACATGAAATTTAGTGTGGTCTATATTTGAAATGCAACAACATAATGTACATTTAGTGCATGTTTTCTAGAACCACATAGTAGACACAGGAAGTGATATTTATGTCCTACATGCAATGTCCAATATTCATGTAAATGTATATCCGTGTCAGTTGCCCTCTGGTAAATGTACTACTGCGTGTCAACCGACCTCCAGTAGCAATACCATGGCTGCCGCTCCCTCCCTCCAACTTTAATTAATATTTTTAAAAAGTAATTTCAGAACAGGATTAGAATTTTATATTTTAAATAAAACTATTGTTTCTAGAGCAGCGACAGTAATGTTTACAACCGCAAAGTCACTATATAAACTTAATATCTCACTGGAAAAACAGACTGCAGAGAAAGCAGTTGAAATTATTGCTTTTGTATATGTTTATGCTTGTTGAACAGGTGTTTTGTTAAGTTACCCTTATTGGCTTTTTACTTGCAAAGCTTTTACTGCACTTAGTAACAAGTGTTCTCGCTTGAGTTCTCGTCAACTCCAGTAAAACATGTTCTTTCACTTCACCTGGTTCACTGTCTCCACCACGGCCTCTCTGCTATGCTGTCCACTGTGTGTGTGTAGGAGCTGAGCCCCGCCCTTGGTCAGCATTTCTTTTCTGTTCATTCTGCTTAGGCGCTGTGAGTGGGTCTCGAGTTCATAATAATTTTTGTTTTTTGCAATCTCGAATTTGTTTTCCACTGGCCCAAGTTGCTTTTGGGCCACCATTATTGTCGAATCCTGCAATAAAAGCTTTCTGTCTAATCTAACAGTCTTCAGACTAATCAGTATGCTCTAATCCTCTCCTGTTTGCACACTATGGTTAGCATTTTTGTTTCTATCAGTAGATTTGAGTGTGTGTTTCACCTTGAAGTACTTCCACTCAGTGTGCTGGTTCTGGTCACAGTGTGTGATGATGACAGTTGAACTATCGCCTCCTCTGGTCAGGCACTGGTCATACTGCATCAGCTGGTTAGCTTCATTGATACGGAACAACTACACACACACACACACACACACACACACACACACACACACACACACACACACACACACACACACACACACACACACACACACACACACACACACACACACAATATAAAACCAATCAATGGTCATATCACAGACTCCCGTGCAAAGTACTAGATGCCCTGAGGCCAATAAAGCCTGCATCTAGAGCCAAACTTGACCACAAGCAAGAACATTCTGATGTGGTGTAGTTAAATGCATTGGTTCAATTACAACATGTTCCTTCTAAAGCTGCTGTTTGTTGTCACTGTTACTAGTATCAAAAAAGACACAGTGGTAGACAGCAATACACACCACTACTTGGACATTTGCAGGTAAACTTGTCTGACTAAAACAGCTACTTTTCCTGGACAACACCTAACGTAAAATCTTAAAGTTCGATCTAGCAAACACTGAAGGGGGCACACTGGTTGAGCACATTGTCAAACAATGATGGGGCAGAATTAAAAAAGAGTAAGAGGTAGTTCTATACTGGGGGACACAGCTGTTCTACTAACGCTGCTGTTCCCTGGCAGAGAACAAACCAAGCCAGAACAGTAGTGTGAGTTTCATTACCTGGTTGCCCCCCATCCTGTGGCATGGTCCTATTTCCACATTGCCTCCATTGGTGTGTCCCATACTGTCAATACAGTAACTTGTCTCAAAGCCCCGAATCTACGCAAACACAAACAGGATACACATACACACAAAAACATTTGGCATATTATCCTGAACCAACAGATTGTGTGTGTGTGTGTGTAAGCCGCAAGCTTGAAAGATACAGTAATTGAACATGCAGTATATATGTACTTACCTCTCCCCATTCCACATTCTTAGGAGGTAAAGGGTAATGTAATGGAATGTCATAAGCAATTTCCTCCATGAACCATTTGAAGCTCTTGCATCGATGTTCCTCCCTGACAAACAATTCAGCCAACAAACAAAAAACTATTAATTCACAGCCAGTGAACTGAGAGGTTTGCAGTGAGTTACTCATTAATCCCCAATTCCAAAATGAAAAAGTAGAAATTTGGATTTTCAGCTTATTTCAATTTTTCAAACTGAGATTTCTTTAGGGTGTCTGTAAGGTGTATTAAGCTGAATGGCTTGTGAAGACTTAACAGTTCACAACTGACATGAACAGGATAATAAAAACTAAAATGCTCATCTAAACTAAGAATTCAGATGATTTGACACTGTTCTAGCACTTCTAAGGTCTTGAGCTCAGATACTCCAACATTAGTGCAGAGATGTCTCATTTTGAAACATTGAGCAGTGAACAGGTTTCTTTCTTCACAGTGTACTTGGGGTATTGCAAAGAAAAAGGGTGATAAAGTTAATAAAGTGAATGTAGCGTTAATAAGGTGAGAAATTCAGAGATGTGTAAAAATGGCATTAAATTGGACAAAAAGATTGTATTTACTTAAATAAATGTTTAGAATTTAGAAGTATGCATATTTTGGTGTATACATTTTAATACCTGAAGCGTTTGAGCTCACTGATGTCCCCATAGGCTAGAGTGAGAGTTTCAGGACGACTGGCGTAGAAGTAGTCTTTATATTCATCCCACCATACCTCCACCACCCGAACATAGTTCTACACACACACACACACACACACACACACACACACACACACACACACACACACACACACACACACACACACACACACACACACACACACACACACACACACACACACACACACACACACACACACACACACACACACACACACACACACACACACACACACACACAAATAGCTGTAAACCACAAGTTCAGCAACACAAACTGGTCAAATTGCAGGTGTTTGGAAGAGTGTGCCATTCTACCTTCAGTGTGGGTGAGGATCCAACATGTGCAGGTGGGGGGTTGCCTTGCCATCCCTGAAGTCTGTAGATATGGCCGACACGAGAACACGGTACAAAGAGCAGCTTGCCACCACACTGCCAAATCTACATAAACAAATGATTAATAGGTGAGTTTTTAAATGATGTATGCCAGGCCATTCAGCCTCAAAGTGAAAATGTCTACCAGTGACTGCATTCTACCTTGTATGATATTTCAAAATTCTCTCCTCCCCATATCTGCAGTCCAGGATCATACAGACCCATCTCAAAGAAGAAGTCTCTCTCTATAGCAAACAGACCCCCTGCCATGGCTGGAGACCTACAAGTTTATAGACACACATAAAGACACACACGCTGAAACATGCGCATCACTCTGTGGCTCAACATTATTCTTCACACTAAAAGGTCACTATTTTCCAGGTATTTGTGAAAATCTAATTCTTGCATCATCTATTCCTTTCAGGGGCCCGTTCCTTGAAAGCGATTTGTGAGCACTGCTTAAAAACAGATCGCAAATAGTGCCACTGTCCCATTTCACAAATGATTGTCACCCTCAAACTGCAGATACATTTGTGATCCAGCAGTCCACCAAGAATGGTGTTTCTTTTGTTTGGTTAAATATATTAAAATTAACGTGAGAGGTAATTATCTCACGTTGCAAGTCGCAACTTGCATGTTGCGAATATGGTGAAACAGGCCCCAGGTTGGTTTGAAAATCTGACATTAAATAACTGTTCATTACTCTCAAAACATTTCCTTTACCTAAAGCATAATCAGTCAGTTACTGTATTAATAACAATAAGAACACATAAAATCAGACGGACAGAGAAACAAAGTCTGAGCAAAAAAACGAGTAAAAGCAAAGCTGAGAAAAAAAAAAAGAGAGAGCAAGACATAATGAATGAAAAAGTGAAGGAAGGTGGGGATGATGGTGCCCCCGTCCGAACCCGACTCACACCAGAAGCTCCCCTGCAGATCCCGACAAATTGTCCAAACACAAACTCAACACTCCTGCTTTTAGATCAGGACCAAATCATTTCTGGGTATGTTGTCATATCCCTTTACAGTCTCTGTAGTTGAAGAACAGGAGATAGGACATGCTAAACTGGCCTTAATTACTGTAGTTAGACCAAAACCTTACAAAGTTAGAGTTGAAGACAAATGAGAGTAAAAACCACTAAAATAAACAAGCAAGGCCCACATGACAGTGGTAAAACACCAATTAAGTCCCATTAGAGGAAAGCTAGAAGTAAGCTACTCACCATCAGTGGTAGCTAGTTCTAGTTTAGTTGATTAGTTGAAAAATGCAGTAAAGACTTAATGACATATGTAATGTTTGCAAAATTTGAACATCTTGTTACTTGGCATTAAACCTCAGCTGTTGGTACCCATATACCCTGGTATTCATATTTCTGGTTTTGAGGTTAATTTAAGCATTTCCACAGGAATTTGTTGGTTTTCTGTATTTTCACCACTTAGTTTAATATTAGCATTTCTTCATTAATTAGTTGAGGTAGTAATAGTCTTAATGTCAGACCAATCATTATCATTTTCTGCATTAGTAAGGATGTGTTTGTCTTCTGTGTTGTCACTGTCCAGATTAGTCTGGAGGCATTTGTTTTCTGTACCTATATGGCTCAGTACGGGTTTTTCTGAGTGTTTTTTCTCTGTCTCCCAGAGGAACTCTCTTCCAGAGCATGCTCCAATCCCAGGCTCCTCTAGCAAAGCCGTCCTCATCTCCTCCACCCTGGGGCTCGATGGTGAAGCTCTGGCCATGGATGGAGTCGATCAGAGGCACCGTACACACCGTTCTGACAAAGTAGGGGTGGATGGGGAAGGGGCCATGCATTCAAGATACATGGGGGGTGGGGGGTTGTACATGGAGACAGCATTGCCAAGTATAAACACAAAGACATGGGGTGGGGTGTTGGAGACCAAGACAGAGCAAGACACAGTGAGGATAGGACAGGTGGGATGAAGGGGTAGGAGATGGAGACAAACAGAACAGGGGTGTATGTTAGCATGCTGGCTGCAGTGTGTGTACCGGTAGGGCAGGGTGGTATGTTTTCTCTTGGCCTTCTCTTTCTGGCTAAGGGGTACTCTCTTCCAGAGCAGGCTCCAATCCCATGCTCCTCTAGCCAGGCCGTCCTCATCTCCACCTTGCTGGGGCTCCATACTGTACTCATTACCATCTATATAGTCTATCAGCGGTACTGTACATACTGTCCTACACACACACACACACACACACACACACTTTTGTCTGAATTGGGCTGTAGGCTTTTGATGACTAGTTGAATACTACATGCTAAAGCAATGGTCCAACATCTCTAAAAGCAAGTTAGTGAATTTGTTTCAATGCCCTGTTCTAAATGTTGCAGAGGTGAGTTTTAGAAGACAAATATGGAGATCAGACAAGTGTCTAGTGTCATTACAAAACAAACAAGTTGCATTTACATACAGCCAGTATATACACTTCATTGGCATCAGCAGACACAGTGATGCTGTGGTATTGATAGATAAATTAAATAGGAGCCATCTCTGGTGTGTGTCTCGACACCTGCTGCCAGTCCCTTCCTATGCAAACTATAATACAGAATCCTGCAGACAGTCACACCTGACAGTGTATTAAAACACTGCTGAACAGGTATGCTAAAAATAATGTACTGTGTCATTTACTGTTGATTTTTTCTTTAAACATCTTGCTGAAATGTGTGATGTTTGAAGTTTTAGAGCAAAAGCAGATTTAGTGCAGTGATAAGAATGAACACAAACTCTCAGTGAAACATCTGGCACAACTGATGGATGTGTAGACATCTGTAGAATACAAGCAACCCATAAATACTTTTCACTGGATGAGGACAGGAAAAAAAAAAACCTATATTAGATTATAGAAAGATTATGTCTTTGAAAGTTCAGAATAAAAAGGTAAGATCACAGCTCTGGATATTTGTGTACAGATATGGAAATATAACTTGACACTAATGGTGATTATGTGTAAAAATACTGTGTGCGCTTGCATGCACCAACAGTAGGTTATTAAAGAGTTATAAAGTTATAAAGAAATGGCTGCATAAAATATTGAATGTACTACTTAAATGTACTTGAATAAGTTTGTATGCATTTATAACATACTCTGGCCAACACAAAAACAAATGTATATATAAGAAAGATGTGTTAAAAAGTAAAGTTTTATCTAATAAACAGGCTGTAATTGAGTTACAAACCAGTCTGTAAACCATTTCTGTTAGATGACAGCCCACCTTTATAAAGTCAATACTCACTGACAGCTATTATCACATGTGTGAGGCTGAACATGTCAGTGTGTGTGTGTTTGTTACCTGTCTTCTGAAATGGGAGCAACCAGTGGAGCATACCAGTTGATTCCAACTTCACAATGAGCATCCAGGTAGATCAGCACCTAGAAAACAAATAGACATAAACACTTGGATGCCTATGTTACTCTCTGTTTAACCTGAATGTAACGTTGACAGTCTGTTCCCTGCCACTAATTGATGATTATAGCGTTTCACACAGTTTAAGTTGAGAGACCAAAATTAGAAAATGCTACTTTGAAATATTAGCAAATGTGGCAGGTAAAGCCACTGATAAATACTTGCACTACTAATAGTAGCAGTGCTAGGAGCAGCAGCAGTAGTGAATTTGTAGCAGTAAGATCATGTGATACCTGTCCTTTAGTGGCCTTCTTGGCTCCTATACTCCGTGCCTGGATGAGACCCTCTCTTTTCTCATTTCTGAAGAGTTTTACAAGACCGTTCCATTGCTTTATGTACTCCTCCAAACGCTCCTTTAGATGGACTACACACACACACGTTATTCTCATTGTGCTTCTCAATAATATGTTACACCATTTCTTTATATTATTCCTTATCAGTACTCTTGCATACATTTATGTTTAAAGAAATAGTAATGTCATAACAATGTCTCATTTGTAACAGAGTAACTGCTCACCCCCCACAACCCTTTCCAAAGTCAGAATTGGGGAGGGCTGTGTTAAACAATTTCTGTAACTTTCTGAAACCAATCTGACATTCACCTCACACTGTATGTCAGAAAAGCAAACCCACCTTTGTTACTGAAGTCATCTATCATGACAATCTCAGCCAGGTATTTCCTGGGAGTCCTCTTGATGACACTGTGGACAGTTCTCATCAGTGTAGACCAACCTTCATTATGGAAGACTATTATCACACTGGAGGTCAGCAGTCGTTCATCATAATGCCAGTACTTACACCTAGAGAGGTGGAAGAGTGCCAAGTGCATGTCAGTTATATTCAGGCAGAAATGTTATAGATTCCCATTAGGAGGGTTCCTGCTGTCTTAATAATGCATGTTCATGTCACTGTGAATGGGTGTGTTTGCAAAAATAATTAGAATCCCATGGACTTTAATTACTTTGAGATTGGGGCGTATATGACAGTTTGTAGTACAGCTGAATAAAAACAGCATGTTTTATGAGAAGTTAAAATTCCAGACACATTCCATCTAAATTGCTTTGAAATATTAAGACTAACTAAATCATATTGTTATGATTACAAAAAAATGATGTGTTATAAAGTGTTTATTAACATTGTACACTACCGGTCAAAAGTTTTAGAACACTTCAATTCTTCTAGTTTTTATTGAAATTTACAGCACATAGCTTAATGTCTCAATGTACCCTGAAATTAAAGCATAGAACAAATAAACAATTAGAGAATTGAAAAAAAGATATAATGGAATCTCTTTAACAAATTTAATCTAAATTTTTGACTCAAAGTACCCACCTTTTGCAGATATAACAGGTGAACACACTTGTGGCATTCATTCTACAATGGAAATCAAATATTGTTCGGAAAATTTTTTGGAAGTTCCCACAAATGTGTTGCACTTGTAGGTTGTTTTGCTTTCACCCTTCAGTCCAGTTCATCCCAAACCAGCTCAATGGGGTTTAGCTCTGGAGACAGTGCTGGCCATTCCATGATTTGAAGCCCACCGTCTTGTTCTTTTCTTGTAAGATAATTCTGACAGCATGGAGGTATGTTTTGGATCATGATCTTGCTGTAGGATGAACCTCTGTGGAACTAGGCGTAAACCAAAGGGTATTGCATGCCTCTGCAAAATGTTGTGGTAGCCCTTTTGGTCCAAGGAATTGGTTACTCTGGATCCAGCAAAAGAGACCCAGACCATCACGCTTCCTCCTCCAAGCTTATACAAGGGTTTGTAAGTAATCAACAAAAGTTGGGACATCTGTAGGAATTGTTTGCATCAACTTTCAAGACTTAATATACATCCATTGCTGCAGAAAGGCTGTTCTGTTTTTTGTTAACCCAGGTTATAACTCTGAAATTTACATTATTTTTCAGTTTTTGGTAGTCTAAACTTTTTTTCCCCACCTCTGGCAGTCTACTGCTTACATTTGTACCATTTAAGGTTATTCACTGGACTTGAACTGCTTAAATTTCAATAAAAACTGGGAAAATGGGGGTGTTCTAAAACTTTTGACCAGTAGTATACATGTAACCACCAATTTTACACATCAGTGAGTTTTAGCCTGTAATTTCCCAGCTCTGGCTTGGAGAAAAAATTCTGACAAAATTATGTTTTTGTTTGCAAATGCACAGTCTCATACTGAAACCTGTATTTTGTACTTAACTGACAGGAAGGAGGTGGATACAAGCAAGCTCTGTGGTATGGTCCTACTTGATCTCCAAAAAAACTTTGATTCTGTAAATCATGGGATCTTGTACAAAATAAGAGGTTGGTTGGTTGGTTGGTTGGTTGGTTTCAGTGAAGCGGCAATCAACTGGGTTCAGTCTTATATTACAGGTAGATGTCAAAAGGTAGATATTAAGGGACATGCTCTAGTCCTAAGCCAATGACTTAAAATCTGCCTGTTCATGCAATATCAAACATCTATAAATCATCAAACATAACACATCTCATAAAAGATAAACTCTGTAGAAAATATTGAGAGAATATTGACTTTGGCTCTCTGATAATAAACTCTCTTCATTTAGGGGAAACTAAGGCAATTCCTTTTGGTTCTCAAGTTATAATTAACAGTAGCTTTTGCTGCTATTACTGTCTTCCCTACCTTACTGAAAGTTCTGGATGTTGTCTTTCAGTGAAGGTAGGGCAGACAGTTATAGCAGCAAAAGCTACAGTTAATTATTTAGGTTCTAATTTAGATAATCAGCTTTCAGGGGAGGCCATGGCACTAAAAGCACTTAGCAAAATTTGTGAAGACCAAATTCTTAGCCAGTTTAGTCACTTTAATTATGCTGCCACCTTCTGGTACAGCAGTTCTCCGCAACTTGTAGGCTGCAAGTTGCAGACTGCTCAAAATAAACTTATTAGGGTCATATCTTCACAAAATTGTAAAGAATACAGCTGCTAGTTACTTCACTATTTTAGTCTTACCAGAGAACATCATAATTATGAAACAAGAGGTAGTTTAAAAGTATACTATGCAGGATTTGTCGGTTGGTGTTTGTAAACACAGCATTCAAAGTTGGCCCCTCCTCCCTGACTCAATTAACCTGACGCACCAGATGGTTTGTTACACAGAACCATCTGAGAAGCTGTCCTTGGAAACTGTTTGGAAAAGAGCAGGCACTTTCAAAGAATACTTGGCAGGTGATTGGATGAACCATCTGTCTATCATCGTCTCACCTTGCTAGGCAGCTGGATTTGTGAGATCACAAGAGAATCCTAATACGATGCTGACTGGTCTGAACCACGGCCAAGAAACGTTATTTTCTGATTGTTTCACAGCGGTTAGTTCTAAAGCACAAATAAACACGCCCACACCTCCGCACAACCTTGCGGGAAGGTGCTACATTGCTGGATTTTGTGTGAATGTGGAGCTTCATCCTGTCCACTGTGGCCTTGCCCTCAGTCAAGCAGACACACAGACCTGCAGCTAAATATACATCCATGACACAGAGACAGACAGCAGAGCAGAGCAGAGGAGAGAGACGGAGACAGTGATGTAACCTGGTCGCTACATTTTTATAGAGTCCCAACCTCACACCCTGCACCCTTTGTTATTGCGTGTCTTAACCTGTCTTGCTTGTCCTGAACATCTGCCATATTACCCTCCTTCCCCTTGAGTGGGACCACAATGGAAATTATTGTGTTTTTATCCTCGACAACTCAATTGTATGTCAGGACTGGGTGACTGCTGTCTTGTATATACTTTTATTTGGGGAGTTTAGGGATTCTTCATTTTTTCACTAAACTAAAAGTATTAATACAGGAATGTTAAAGATCGGGTTCTAAATTGTTACAGCGGTGCTATAATAGTACAGTACAGTAGGACTGTATGTTACTGAAACTAATGAATAGTCTGTGAAAGCAGTAGTGGTATGAACAGCAGTACTCACTCTTCATGGCGTATATCACTGATGGTCCTGTCCAGTGATATCATGTCACTAGCCACCATGTTGAAGCCAAACTCTTTGATGGAAGCCTGGATGGCATCTTTGTACTCTGGACCCAGGATAAAAGGCTTGGCTCCCTCTCCTGGACCAGCAGGGACCCCCGGAGGCTCAGGTTCCTTAGGCTCAAAGTTTCCCAGCATACCTTTCTTCAGGACAGGGGTGTTGTAGTTGTGTGAGTGGGGTCTGAATGTCACATACTGCTGCTGGATTACCTGCTTCTGGTTAGGCTGCTGGTCAGAGTTGTGAGGATGGTTGGCCCCACCTGGAGACGACAACCAGAAAGCAAAAGATGACAGCAATGATACTATACTAGAACATTCAAGCACTGATAAAACTGTAGTATGAAAACCAGTAACCAGAAAACCAGTATGCAAACATGTATTTTTTGGAGATAGTCTATCTTTCAATGAGGTCCTCAACTACTAGGGCTGCAACTGACAACTATTTTTGATGCCAATAAATGTGTTGATTGTTCATCATTTGAGATAAGATATGAGAAAAAGGATACTCATTTTGTTGCACCTCAAAAATTCCCAAATTACAAATGAATTTTAAATAGTCAACACTGGGCAGGTGAAATATTTGGGAGAATTTCTTCTTCCTGGAGTCAAAAGATAACTGATTAGATACCTTTTAAATGTAATTACACCATTACATTAGTCTGAGACTTGCCATTGTGTTGTCTTCATGTAGTCATACATGGTGACATATTCTCATGGTGAAAATCTATAAAATGTATCCGAGTTGTAGAAATCAGTCCTTATACTAATTATATTATCCTCAACCTCCAGTTGACGAGTAGGTTTAAGCAGGGATGGAGTGAGAATAGAAATAAGGACTGTTGTTCACAAGCCTGTGTTAATTCTCTGATAAACTGCTAAGTGTGTAACAGCTTAACTGCACTGCAAACACTTCATGCTGCTAACTTTCACACAAACAAAACCTGTACATATGCACAAGGACCTGTTTAATTGCAGGTCACCTTAACACCTGGACCTGCTTTAGCCACAGTCAATAATGCTGAAATCTTTATTGACTGTGTCTGTTAATGGGATATTTAAAAAGCGACTCAGTGTGTCTTACCATGTTTGAGTCTGATGGAGTTGAGGTCAACCTCCACTCCCTCCACATGAGGCCAGGGCACTACAGGCTTAAACTGATCTGATAGGTCTCCTTTGGGCAGCAAACTGTCATCCTGTTTCGGGGATGTGACAGACAGCAGTATGCATTACACAGATGCACCAAGTTTACCAGTGGACCAAGTTTAGGTTGAGTGGTAGTGAAAAGGAGGATACAACACATCTGGTTCAGCGCAAGATGGCAACACATGTATCATCTGGAAAGATTCGTTCACACTGACAAGAGCCTGTCACAACAAATCAGTAATGAGTCTAGGCTTCATTGTGCTCATAAATTGACAGAATTACAACCCATCACCAATCTGATTTTGGCAATTACAGAATTGCCTCTTTTGGCACACTGTAGATATCTGACCATAAAGGACATAGTCAAAGTATTTCTGCTTAAGTGCAGGGGTGCAGATATTGGTATGGATTAGGTTTACAGGGCAGAAAACAAGCATTTAAGCCCCCAATGCATTTTAACTGTGTATTAGTATCCATAAAGTTGTGTTGAAGCCACATTCTGAGGGATTCATATTTAGGGGAATGTGATGATTATAATCACAGAAACATTTTGCGTTCACAAAGTCCTTGAGAGTACATATGGAAAGGTTAATAAGTGTAGACATGTACGATGTATTCCGGTAATTGCTCATCAGTTTTTTTTTTCTGTAGAACAAACAAGAGGCAACAATGTTATAAGAAAGTTATATCATTTTTGTTATAAGATTGGTTTGTTGTTGAAAAAACTGCCTTAATATGTTCAATATGCCTGTTGGTCTAAAGCAGCAACTTTGACGGCATGTACTTGCTACAGAGCAGTCAGGACAGTTTCTGGTCGAAACACCAAGACTTTTAGCAGACATAACTGAACGTTTGCCAACTGTTAGCCAACTCACAACACAGTTCCGCCTTAGCGACGCATAACATCAATATGGTGACATATGCGGATATGTATCCTGGAAAGAACGATAGTGATTAGGGAATGTCATGTTAACAGTAACGTGTTAGTAGAGTTACGAACGCTAGTATTAAACAAGGAGGAATGCAACTTTACATCCAAATGTGTCTATTCACTACACATGTATCAAGAGTCATTGTTACCTGACAAGGAACCAATCTCCATGACAACCAATGCAGTAAAGCTAGCCAAACAGCTGAATGAAAGCGCCTTCTCATGCTTGATATATTTAGGAGTGATGTTTTAATTATGGGAGACACAAATCAGTCTTCTGCTGTTATAAGTTGTCCACTGACTTATAACTCATTAGCACTGCTGGATGTACAATTCATTTTAACATATAACTTAGGGTTGGGGTTATGTTAGCACTGATACGTGTAGTTCCCTCTGTTGGAACCTAAGTTACGGTTAACGTTAAGTGGTCTGCTGTTGTCAACTCACCCGTTTTCCAAAGGGGTTCTCATCGTTGGGTTTTGGCGACAGAGAAGACCAGAGAACCACCAAACCAAGAAACGTCCCAATGACAAGCAAACTCCGTAGAATAAACCCGACTTTCAGCCTCATCTTGAAAGCTTTTCTCGATTAGCCAGGCTGCCAACAGCTAAGCTAAGTTAGCTAAGCTACTGCTCCTAGCAATGGCTAACCAGCTGACAGGATAGCCAGGCTGCTAGCAACTAAGCTAGCTGCTGATATTGCAAGTTTGAACAAGTCTGAAATTATCGCGACGACAGACTGTGGTGCAACCAGAACTTTCCGCTTAAGTGACACTTAATGCTAGTATTCCACTTAGCTGGTGGAGTCGGCTCCTCTCCGGTTCTTATCCCTGTCTCCTTAATAGTTTGTCTTCATGACCTACTACTGCGGACAGTGTTTCGGCCGTTCCAGCGCAGCGGCACCCGCAATGTAGGTAGCTCTGCCCACCTGAGAGGCACACGCAAGTAGCGGCGTTAAATTGCTAGCCACTGGGCGCTGTGCCGCCACAGGAGGCAAAATGTTGCTTATATATTGATTAGTCTGAAATGTTTCCAGTATAGTTCTTTAACATCCAAATTTTAGGTATTTAGATCGTGGCCCTCCGTTTCTAAAAAAAGTACGTTCATTGAGTCGCGGATATTATAGCAGGTATTACCGGGTGTGGGAAGAGAAACAAGAGGTCTGTCTGCTTTCTCTATGTAATTTTTTTAAGTGACGTGCGGGTTAATTATGAGGGTTGTGGCTCATTGTTCGATAAAAAACATCATGGAGGGAAGGAAACGCCAAGCAGGGAATGACTACTGGACCACACACACACACACACACACACACACACGAATATGAAATAATGAAGAATAAACAGGCAGTGTGGTTGTGGGAAAGGATATAATATAAACAAAGCATTACAATAATAATAAATGGTTGTAGAGTTGTCTATGCCAATTCTGAAGCTAATTTCAACACAATGAGAATATTGCACAAGGAGCATTTGGATATTAGGTGTGTTCAGGTAGTCTTAGAACATCCTCAGATCTAACAGTAAGCCTATCACCTCATACGTCATTTAACACGTTGCCATTAGACAAAAGGCTTCAGGAAAAACATCACTTAACACGTCAAACATCACAGCAGAACAATGTGTAGAATACTTCTCATACCTTATGGCCTGGATGACTGAACAGGCTACTAGCAAACCAAAAGTGTAACCCTCATCCATGCTCACTGCTGTGAAACTGGCTACTTGCTGGACAGGTCACTGAGGTCATGTCACAGATCATTTATTGGTGTGTGTGTGTGTGTATATATATAATAAATATATATATATATATATATATATATAGTGCTTAACCAACATATAGAGCCAGAATGAGCTCAAACTTTAGATAAGCTTACTATCAGTCAGACAATCATCTGACAAGGAAAAGTATTAAGTCTTATTGAATAAACATTTAAAATGAGATTGTGGCAATTTTATAACACAAAGGCAATGTACCAGAGTACTGTGTGCACCAGAGTAAATGTTCAGTATTGTTTGATGTAGTGATGTTGTAGTAGTCAAACTCACCCATACAGTTTAAACCACAGTGATGATATGTTAACATAAAATGTGGTTAATAAAGGGCTCAGCACATCCCATATTTAAGAATTCAAGACATGCCATTTGAGTTTCGGTTGCTTTTCACTGTCATGCAGCAGGTGTGTCCATTATCCTACGTGTGCTCCAGGTAGTAAGTTAGCAGGGAAGGTAGAGGGAGGAGGGGCAGAAGCTTCAGTCTGGATCGGCCAAGCAGATTTCTGATCTGTAGACGACACAACTGGGAGAGACTCCTTGGAGAAACTAGAGAGAGACAGAGTGATTTCCTCTTACTGCTCAGCTTGAATTTTAAGTGCTTCTAAGCATCACTAGAATCACTGCAGTAGAAGATAGTGCAGTACCTTCAAATAACATTAGCAGCTGTTGTGTTTTTCCACCAGGAGGCGCTAGGTCCACAGGTCGCTCGTTGTTGTTGTCTCTGAGGTTAACGTCAGCTCCATTGTCCAGTAACACTGACACCTGATCAGCACTGTCCTGTCTGACAGCTGCATGGAGAGGGCTATCACTTCCTCTGCCTCCATTAACACTGGCTCCTAGAGAAGAGAAGAGAACAGGTTTGACACCATTTTGTAATATGCAAACTTTATTTTAGATACGCAGTCACCAGCCCTTCAGTTCAAAGTTCAAAATGTGAAGAACAAGTTCCTTTTGTTCTCTTTTCTCCTAGTGACGCAGATGCTCATTTTGGCTTGACCTATTAAATAATTAACTGGAGAGACACGTCTGCGCAGCACTGTATCTGGGACCAAAAATGAAAACCCTCTCTTCTAACACTTGTCTTATAGCAGTGAGCCACTGCTATAGCAGAGAGAAGAGAGGAGTCAGTCTGGGACAGCTGAGCCACAGATGTAGTTTCCTAAGCTTGACAAAACACACAGTGACTTTCTGCTCTGTTTGCCACATGCCTGTTGGTAGTCACAGCCCCATGCACCACTCTCCACTGGAGATCCACACTGTGTTTCTCTATGCTAGCCAGCGACCCTCTGTTGACAACCTTTACAGTCACCACATAAAGAGCTTTCTTTGACTCTTGAGAAAAGTCTGGTAGCTGTGGTGTTTGAAATGATAGAAGAGCTCTGTTGTCTTCCTCCCGTTCCTCCACTGCAGCACAGATGGACAATGGTGCAAAGTCTTGCCACTGCCACAAGCTGATCCTCCAAAGACTGTTCCAAACGCCTTCCTGAAAACACCAGGAAGTGCACCCACCACTTCCTCCAACAGTTTGTCTAGAAAGTGCAAAGACTTACAACCAGTCTCCTCACTGAGCTTGACAGCAGTTTTCCACCATACCCTTGATCTCAGACCTGCCAGCTTTGTCAGTCCAGCTCCTATGAGGATTCTCTGCACGCTGATACTGCACTGTATGACAGGGTTACAGAAGAGTGGTTCCTCCCTGACATTACCATACAGCTGAGAACAGTCTCTCCTGTCATTAAAACAGCGCTCCATGCCTGGTGTAAAGGACTGATCTGAGACATTTCCACACCACCCAACTCCAAAAGGAACAAGTGTTGTAGCCCAGGTTCTTAACTCTGCGGAGGAGCAGAAATGCTCTCTCAGTCCAGAGCTGCTGCTTATGATACAGCAGACACTGTGCAGTCTGGAGGCGAAATGTTGTGAGGCGTTTCGCTTCACCTCCAGACTGCAGGCAAAACACATCTCAACCTTTTATGGGCAACAGTGTCAGGACAGCTCATGTGCCACTCAGCAATGGCGATTGTAAGGGGTGGCCGCCCCTGAAATGTCATTGGCCACTCCTGTGACCACACCAGATCTGACAGATCATTGGTCAAGTTCATCAACACAATAAGGTGGGTCAAACGCTGTTCAATCAATCAATGATGACAGCTGATCAGCTGATATAAGGCCAGTTTGCCATTTCCAACTACTATGGTAATGGTAGGACTGAGGCTGTGAGAGCTGATCTCTAGTCAGCATACTTTTGACCACGAATCAGAAAAAAAGCAGGTCTTGAAATCAAAGGTACGTGCTGGCTGTCAGGACTCAGGACTCGTCACAGTGACCGCAAGCTGAGCTAATGCCACGATGATATATGAGTAATGTGCTGACAACTGTTTTACATATGTTTTGCACAAGTAAGAAAATGAGAAAAGTATAATGGGACTATTGTGGTGACAAAATAGAGTAAGCTCCTGTAAGTGTTGTGGACATTGGTTTGGGGTCGCATACATTGTTAATTTGAATGTACATGTGGGGCCGGGATGTGTATATGTTCTGAAAGCATTAGTGAATCGTGCTAGTGATTAGCATATGTAATTTACAGTCCAATGTGTTAATAGATAGCATTAACGGCCATTTTGATACAACAAAGCCCGTGAAATGTTTAGTTTATGTACACCTACTTCAGTTTTGTTTAATAGCATTTTATTGTATCATGTAGGTAATGGTATTTGTGTTCAGAATGTATAAGAGTGAGATTATTGCTAGAGGGAGTTAGCCAGCCAACATAAACCCGTGGGCCTGGAGAGATGTAGGCTGGAAAGCGAGGTTTATTGTATTTCCCAGCCTTCCCCATTGTTAGACTGTCTAGGTCATTCAGTAAACACAATAATGTGATGTTTTCAATTAGTTAAAATGAGTAAGAGCAGTCAATGGAACAAAGTTTTACTTATGCAGATGAGAAAATATGTTTATGATTGTGTATGCTCTATATTGTGTTTCTGAAGAGAACTCCATTGAGAACTTTAAAAGCAGGGCTGTAAGCTAAAGTTATTACAGTGAAGTTCACAGTTCAGAGATAGTAGGCCTGATGCAAGCTGAGTTAACGCCACAATGATATGAATAACATTGCTGACTACCGTTTTAAATTTTTTTTGCACAGGTAACATCCGTGAATAAATGTGTTGCACCAGTTTGGACCCAGAGCTTCATTCTGAACCTGTAACATAACATATTTACTTTACAACAGGGAAACAGCTCTTACAAAATGTGTTGCCTATCCTGAACAGAATTACTGATTGAAAATAGACATGTTTAAATAACCACTGCTTCCCAGAGACTGTGAGAAATAGAAAATGTGATGTACAGGGAATAGAAAAGAATGGTAGCTGCATGTTAGTGCTGTTCTAGGTTGTAATATCATCTCTAGTTGTTGTGGGTGGTGAGCATCACACCTTTAGTTTAATGCTGTATTATAAAATGTAAAAACAACAACCTGGCCTTTAGTACAAACATTACAATGGATGCTAACGTGAGTTTTGGAATTCAATTATGATTTATCTGTGCATAGGTTGAAGCATTGCGATGATTGAACATCTGTATTTACACATTTTGATCACCTGCCATTCATTAAGGTTCGCTATGCCATGGCCACCCCACACTAGCTATGTGTCCCATCTTGGCCACCCCAGTCAAAATGTCCTGAATATGCCACTGCCACTCAGTGATAGAGTTTCAGAGTTTAAACAGTCTGTGAATACTTCAAACAGGTAATTTCCCAGCAGAGTCCGGAAACACTTGTAGAACTCTGAGGGGAGTCCATCAACTCCGAAGGAACAGCTACAGCTTAGGTGCTGGACTGCTGCAGACATCTCATCAAAGGGGATGATGGACTCTGTTGATTGAATGATGATTGAGGATTCACTTAGCCAAGGCAGTCCCTCCAGGACCACATTCACATTGCCAGAGTCACAGTTCTCAGCTCTGAACAGGCCACTGTAATAGTCTATGGCCAGTCTTCTCACCTCTGATGGATCAGTTCTAATGGCTGCATTTGGAAGCTTGAGATGCATTAATAAGTTGTGCTCTCTGACTTTTCTCTCATACTTAAAGAAGAGGGATGTTGGAGCATCTATGTCTTTAATGGTGGAGATTTAAGCTATGATTAGACCACCCTAATCAGAAGGAAAAGAGAACAGATATGGCAAGAGAATGTAATAACAAATTGTATATATACACAGTATTATGCTCTCTATATGCACCACACCACCTCACTGTTCAGCTGATAATCAGTTCAT
Source organism: Scomberomorus guttatus (assembly GCA_038419695.1). NCBI lineage: Eukaryota > Metazoa > Chordata > Actinopteri > Scombriformes > Scombridae > Scomberomorus > Scomberomorus guttatus. The sequence continues at coordinate 35,562,486 of CM076447.1, read as the reverse complement.
GCAATATTCAGGAAGACACTATGCAATATTTTTTGTTATCAACATTTTACTTGGGAACAGTGAGTGTGTGTTCCAGTGTGCAGCAGAATTCCACAGACGCACCTCTGTGCAGCAGAATCTTTGAGCAGGCTGTGTGCCGGTGTAGACAGCTCACGTAGAGAGGGGAGCCCAAATGGGATACTTCATAGTCTGGATCTGCTCCATGAGACAGCAGAGACTCTACACACTGGCTATTACCTGTACACACACACACACACACACACACACACACACACACACACACACACTGCCTAAGTGACTCAAGTTGTTCATACAAATTAACCAAAATCTGGTGGTGGCTACACATAACCACTGGTTACTGACCTGTTCCGTTACACAGGTTAGTAACCAGTGTCAGGACAGCCCATGTGCCACTTAGCAATGGCAAATCTCAAAAGGCACAGGAAAATTCACAAAATTCCTGTGCCTTGTACTTACCTCTCTTGCAAGCTTCGTGCAGAGCCGAGGGGAAGTGTGTGTGTGGCATGTGTGTGTGTGCTCCATTCTGCAGCAAAAGTTCCATACAACCAACACTCCCAGAGGCACAACAGTTGTACAGAGGAGTTACACCATCGATGGTAGCAGCATTCACCTGCAAACACAGACTGGTCAGAGCAACACAAAACAGCCACTATATCTAGATATACAGTAGGTACATACATGTGGTGAATAAATAAAAGTGACATTCAGATGTGGTTTAATAACACTGCTAATGTGCTTGAGGGTGGACACAGTCCAAATTATATAATAATGCTGATGATAAGAAGAAGAATATTTACATTAGCTCCAGCATGTATTAATGCTCTGACACAGGCAACATGTCCTGACAAGCAGGCTTCATGTAGAGGGGTCACATGATCGATGGTGACAATGTTGGGATGGTATCCCTGAAAATAAAAGCACAGCATTATTACTGTAGATCCTGGAAAGGTACATTGGCTTGGTTTAATTAGTTTCTGATTTGAATTTTGAGGAAATGATTATAGTATATATATATATATTGGAATATTGGCACATTTCCCAGATTTCTGTCTTCATGGTATGAATTCTGGTCTTGTATGAAAAGAACATTTTGCGAAAGTTCACACAATACTGGTTTTAATGCACACCAATAAGAACAGGCAAACATAACTGGAGCACAAAGTTTTTATACTGATGATTTAGAATAGATAACTCATTTATGTGAAAAAGGAAAAAGACATTCATGCAAAATGTGACCCCATATACAAACTTAATAGCTCCCATTTTGTAACTCAGTGACACTGTTGTTTGTTAACACATTTTCCAGAGAAGTATAAATTGGTCTTTTCTCACTCACAGTATGTTACAGAAAAGTGACACACTCCAGTTGTACTTTTTATCAATGCTGTATAAGACATTAAAATGAAACAGATTTGAATTTGAGTCATACTCATCTCTTACTGATGAAGAAGGAAACATTACCAAGAATTGCATTTTAAATGGCGTTTGGTACAAAGCTAGTAAGATAGTGTTTTTTTTGGTATCACATTCAGATTTACTTGTCAAATTCAGTGTACAAATGTGACACTTATGCATAGGTCACATCTTCTGGAGCTTGCTTGTTCAAGATTCACATGTGCAAATGTGAAACCGTGTGAACAATACCATAGTTATGGACGATGGATTAAATAACACAGGACAGGAACCATTAGGTACTTCTTTTTATCTCTTATTGAGGGATGTGGAGTTTTAAAAAGCACAGCAATCTTCAAGAGAGAAGCACGAATACCGAGGTATACCAACAGTATATCCGTTCTTATACAGAAATGGGTGTATATGAAGTCATCAAGAGAGCCCTATTTTACCGAAATAGGGCGCAGGCGCAGATCCAAGTCTTAATTCGTGGTGCATGGCACGTGTGGGTGTGACCAACATATTTTTGCAATTTCATCATCAGCACTAGCACACTCTGGGCTCAGCCAGGCGCAACATGGGCTTCAATAATGACCAATCACATGAGCTCCTCTTATTCCCTTTAAATGTGGTAACAGGTGAAACAAGGGAGAGAGAAATGAGTTCACCTCTGTGAAGCCCCTGAAGTTCCAAAATATACATTCAGGACAGAGAGAGATATAATACACTTCTCATAAAGTGGTTGACAGGTTCCAATCAGAAGGTGCCACGTCACCATAAGTCCTGCTCCCTACGACCCAATTAGATGGTGCCATGTCAGCAGAAGTCCCACCTTCCAAATGAACTCTAGTAACCTCTACCTCATCCAATCAGACGGATATATGTCAAATTCAGATGAACCAATGAGAGGATCTCAGTGGTGTTAACCCTAACCAATGAGAGAGGAGAGGGTGGTGTTAAAACAGTTCTCAAACAAACGTGTTCAGTCATTTTCTCAATAACAATCAACTTCAGATTTGTGAAATTAGGCTGAAATGAGTGAACCCTAACCTAAAAATTATGAAAGCATGTTTAGGAATGGCAATATAAAGTATATAGCCTATCTGACACTGGAAACTAAGTACAATCCTGCTAGAAAGCCTCCAAAATATAACATTAATTTGTACTTTCTGTGATCTTCCTGCCTCCCTTTCCTTGTGTTCTTATAGTCTCCCATTGTCTCCACCACTTAATTGGCAGACTTGGCCAACCACACCTCTCTTCACCCACAAAAATGAAGCTCCCTCTACTGACTAGCCTCTCCATCATTCTTCATGTTCACTGACTAAACAGAGCAGGGCAAGATTCGTCAGAGACAGACCAAATCAGTTGTGATATATGTGACAGTGTGTGTACCTGCTTCCTCTCCAGGTGATGGTGATACTGTATTTTCCAGGTGTAGAGGTTAACATACAAATCCATACACTCCATCACCTAATTGCAGAAGGCAAGTTTGGAAAAGAAACACATGCATATTTTCAAGCACAAAGCTTTGAATCTGCCTTAAAAGACAAGTTCACATTTCTATCTTGAAACAATACTCAATTGCCCATACGTACATCAGAAGTGTTATTTGATGCTATAATTATTACTCCTGTCTATACTGGCCATACAGATATCCGTTCTAAAATTGGCAGTCCTTATTCGGTGCAAAATTGCACTCTGAAGTTCAGCTGAAGCTAATATGAAGCTCCAGCAGTCTGAGTTAAGACAAATCAAGTGGGTATCTTCAAAAATTACAGTCTTTTTGGTACCAAATTCCAGTTTGTGTTACTGTCTCTCTCTCTCTTTTAATAGATGTCTTTATACTTTATTTAATCAGGAAGTCACAAGTCAGGAAGTCAAGTTTAAGGTTAAGAAGGTCATACTGTATGGTATTAAAAGAGAGTTTCAGATTATTAATGGCTGACTGAATATAGTTTGCTGAACTGTATAAAATAGTATAATCTCCACTTTTATACACTGCTGTCTGACAGAGTAGTTACTAAACCATCTCAAAGTGTTTGAGTCCATGCCAATATCTGAGTCTATTTATAAGTGTAAAGTGATCAACAGTGTCAAAAGCTTTTGTCAACAAAAAGAGCTGCACAATGCATCTTATTGTCTACAGTGGACACAATATCATTTGAAACAAGAGCAGCAGCAGAGATTGTGCTATGTTCTGTTCTAAATCTAGATTGATAGGGACTCAGAATGGAATAATTGGTTTAATAATATTTCAGCTAGTTATTGACTAAAGATTCGAGGATCTTTGAAAGGCAGGGCAGTTTTGAAATTAGTCGATAGTTATTTAAGACAGACTTATCTCCACCTTTCCATATTTTGCTTTCCATACTTTTGGGATTACACCAGTATAAATGCTTAGGTTAAAAATGAGTTATGCAGGCAGTGATTAAAGGAGCAGAGATTTTAAGAAAAAATGGGTCTAACTGATCTTCTCCTGTTTTCTTGGCGTCCATTGTTTTAAGAGCTCTAGCAACTGAAGAAGAAAAAGGATAGAGAACGAACTGAGGGAAAGAGGTAAGGTTTGAAGGCCCTGCCTTGTTTAGCCGCATTAGGTTAGTAGACTCTGAGCATACTTCTTCAAAAAGGTAGCCAGCTGCAGCAAAATGCTCATTAAAAGCTGGACATATTTACCTCTGCCTGGATAGTACAGTGTCTCTGTAAAAAATTGTAAGCAGGTAATTTTTGTATTCTTGTTCTTAATAGAATTTACTAATTTCCAAAATTTTCCTGGATCAGACATTGTGTTATAGATCAGGTCCAGATAGTAATTTGACTTGGTTTTTCTTATTGGGGACATACATTAGCTGTCTAAAGGCAAGCCAGTGAGAGTTGTCCCCAATATGTCTAGCTAGGCCCCAAGCTTTGTTCCTTAAGTAAAGTGGGTTAGATAGTTCAGAAGTGAACCAGGACCAGAAAATCTCTACCTCAAGTCAGTAAGGAAATACTGGGCCCAGAATCACAAAGGTGGAATTTCATACTAAAAAGTAGGGGTGTCACAATTTTAAGTCTAAATCGAAAATCGAATCAAATGAGCATTTGATTTCAACCTTCAAATAAAAAGTTGGATCGCCAATTCTCCCTGTATTTTTTTCTCTCCACCCCCGCCTACTTGCACACGTCCAGCACATGCCTGGAGCAAGAAAATAAACAACATTTCAAAGAAAACACAGAGTGGCTTACTGGTAGCCTGCAGCTGCATTACTTTTGGAGACTAATGGCCACTGACGGAGTCGGAGATGATGGAGAAACAAAAGAACTGGAAAATCCTCCTGCTTCCCTGAAGTCACTGGTGTCGCACTGGTGTAACATTTTGCCTTCCCCATGAGTTGTGTAAACAATGAACGAAGTTACAGTTTGTAGGCTATGCTACACTACCCTTCTGCTGTCTAGTGGCTCTTTTTGTTTTTGTGTTTAACAGCTTCTTCCCAATTGACTGGTAAAATAAGTTATTGTTATTACATTTTAAATAAATTATTCAAATTTGACCATATGGCCTTAGTGTGGTGAATATGGCGCTTATGCCTCCTGCCCCCCTGCTAATTTGACCCTTTGATCCTGTCAACCTTGTGCCCCCTGCAGGTTTGAATGCAAATGCCCCCTTGATCTTGTCAATATGCCAGCTGTGTGTCTTTCCTGCCTCCTGCCCCCCTGCTAATTTGACCCTTTGATCCTGTCAACCTTGTGCCCCCTGCAGGTCTGAATGCAAATGCCCCCTTCCTGCCCTTTGTTTCAATTTCCTAATCACTGCTTTGGTTTTACTGTATACAAGTCCCTCCATTTAATTTGCTCTGGGTCAGCTCACCAGCTCAGATCTGCTCTGTGTCTGTAAGATCACCATATTCTGGAATATTAATAAAACCACCACCACTACAGCAAACCTCTGAGCTGGAAATGTTTTTTCTTCAACAATTTGGTGTCGTGACCTGGATGGCTACATACTTCTTCCACAGAGAGTCCTTTCCAGACCAAAGACACACTCGGTGACCTGAGAATCCAAATTACAGAGTTAAGGGATCCTTTTGAAAACCCAATTATTGTTTGCTGTGTGTTGTTGGAGGTCTGTGAAACTGGAGTCCCAAAGCAAGTTGATACCATCCAAAATTTTAAGTAAGTTTGCTGTGTGGTGGTGAAAGGGGATTAATGGTAAAGCTTTACTCTTTAGAGATGTTTAGGAATGCTTGTATTTTCATAACCTAGGAATTTGACTTGGTTGTAAGGTTGCTTGCCTCTTCCTAGCCTTAGAATCTGACTTGCTTTTCTCAAGATTTTAACATCTCAGGTACTGAGATACTCAGCACTGACACCTATGCCATTGTTAGACTATCGAGTCTTGATTTGTAAAGATCAACAGATCATTGGTTTTATGCCCTGACAACTGTCATTTACATTCTCAAATTCTTCTTTAAAAAGACAGGCTACATTGTATCAAGTGTGATAGAAACTGCCATATTTTTATTGGGAATGTACCACACTAAGGCCATGTGGTCAAATTTAAATAATTTATTTAAAATGTAATAACAATAACTTATTTTACCAGTCAATTGGGAACTGTTAAACACAAAAACAAAAAGATAAGCCACTAGATGGCAGAAGGGTACTTTACAACATTAGCTTAAGTTTCCTCACCTGCTTTTTGGTGAGGAAACTAAGTTTAAGTGTTGCACTTTTTAGTTGGTCCCTGCGCACTTGTCTCACAGCTGGCTCTCCATAGAGACCGCTGGAGGACAGCTAGGTGTGATATAAATTAGGTTGTAGGTCGTTGTCTACCCTCTTCTACGGTAGGAAAGAGATGTCCTTTGTATTTTAAAGAATGTTTCACCTATGAGTTATTGATCGGGGTCAGACCTGTCTATTTTCCAACTTTACTGAAGTGTGTAACATAGCCTACAAAGTAGTGAGTAGTCTGTCAACAATGCAGTCATTTAGGATTTTCTACTTCTGTTGTTTCTCCATCATCTCCGACTCCGGCAGTGGCCATGGTGTCTCAAAAAGTAATGCAGCTGCAGGCTACCAGTAAACTACACTGTGTTGTCTTTGGAATTTTTCTTTTTCTTTCTTCGGATGTGTGCCTGAGAAAAAAAAAAATACAGGGAGAATCGCCAATACTACTTTTGATTTCAAAGGTTGGAATCGAACACTCACTTTGATCAATTTTTGATTTAGAATCAAAATAGTGACACCCCTAGTACCGATTTTTTGCAACATGGATTAAAATAACTGCAGATGGTGGTCTTCTAAAATTTCCCCAAAATGGGACATTTGACTGGACTAGATTGGAAAATCTGAGAGAGAAATTGAGTTCTCACACAAACAGAAAAACATTTTTCCTCCCTCAGACTTTGGAAGGATGAAAGTAGGCGCCATAATGCAGAGTCCAAAATAAAAAGTGAATAGCTCAACTGGAAGAAAGAAAAAACACAATGCAGACAAAAAATAAGTTGGACAGCCAGTTGGATGAGTCCTCCAGAACCACCAAATAAATCAAAATGATCAAATCAAAACCCTTTATCCTGTGAAAGGGATAAAATAATCCAGTGATGATGACAGCACTGATGATGGTTGGATTTTAGAGTACCCAAGGTCTGAGGTGAATAGTTAGGGAGATGGAGAAGGGTGGGTTTGTCATGATTAGGCTAGATCTCTCCCTTATTCCTATCATTTTTTATTCTGTTTGTGTGTGTGTGTATGTGTGTCTCAGCCTGTGGGCGTGGCGATCCAGCTCACCTGCACAGCTGCTGCTCATCCAGCTCACAGCACACCTGCTGCTCATCCACTCATCAGAAGCCTGCGGTATTTAAAACCCAGTCCTACACTCCACTCTTTGCCAGATCGTTTGTAGTTCGTCTCCTGTGTCTACTGAAGATTCTGTTCACTGCCTGCAGAATTTCACTACCTGCCCTGGCTCAACTACTGTTCACTGATCAGAATCTGCTACATCTACAACTTTACAATAAACTGCCTTTGTCTGAACTTTTACAAAGTTTCTGTGTCTGGGCTTTACTTTTGGATCCAGAATTATTGACATTTAATTATAACAGGGTTACAGCAAAAAAAGTAGAAAACAAACCCAGCAAAATTGGTTCCACTAAATACAATGGGAAAACAATACACACACACACACAATACTTGTACAGTCACAGGCTGGTAATCTGGCAATTCTGGCAAATGCCAGACAGGACGATGCACCTAGTGGGCCACCACCAGCAATGTGGGGAAAAAAATTGCAGGAAAAAAAATTCAACCTGCTGGCTACCGCCCACTTGATGTTGGAAAAGCCTATCTGATTGGGGGTTACATGGTCCCAATTGTCAAGAGGCTACCTAGACCGTGTCCCAAAAGTTCGTGCACCACAGAAAAAGTCAACTCAGATTGTGAATGTTGTGCCCTGGGGTACAACATGCAACTAGATGACATCGCCCCCCAGACCATGCAATGGGCGCTGAACTTGACCTGTTCAGAAGGTGGTACTTCCATTCGATTGTCAGTGTAAATGCTGTTGTTTTGGCTGTTGGGAGTTGGAAATAAGTAGAGAGGGCACTCATCAGAGAAAACGCAGTTTTCCCAGTCTCTTGGGGTCATTTTAGCATACTTCTTTGCAAAAGAAAGCCGCTTCTCCTTTTGCAGTTTGGTATGGCAAGGAATCCGCTGTCTTCTGTATGCTCTCAGACCCAGTTTCTCAGTCAGAAAACTATGGATGGTACTCTTAGAGACTGCTTCCCCAAGATTCTTCAGTCTTCGACTGAGTCTGCGGCAGGATTGGTGTCTCTTTCCCTTGGCCTTGCGGATGAGGTCCATGGCCCTCGAACTCAGAACTGAGGGGTGACCTGCACAGGGCATGTCTTCAAGGGAGTCACAACTCTGGTATCTCTGCCACCACTTCTTCACCCATCGTATGCTTCTGCCAAGGTCCTGAGCTATCTCCCTGCAAGTTTTCCCTGCCCTGCGCAAGGCAATGGCTTGAGCATGGACTTGAGGCTTTGAAAGTGCAGCTTTTCCAGATTTTTTTTGGCCATCATGGCAACACTACCAAAAAAGTTCTCTCAGTGACATGCTTCATGGTCAACCAAGAAATTTATAGGCCTATCACAAACAGATGAACTAATTAAACAACCTCACAACACCTGGCTGACCAGGTGCAACCCATTTTGGAGACAGACAAAAATGTTGCCCATTGGGGTGCATGAACTTTTGGGACATGGGGTATACTGTGAGCCAGGTGCAACAAGTGCTACCATCGTCCCCACCCTTTCAAGTGGATGTGTCCATCCATGTAATGTCAGAGGTCAAGCGGGAAATAATTAAATCAAGATAGAAAGAGTGGAGTTTGAATGAAAAATAACACTAGCCTATACAAATGGATAAAGGTGAAGTGGAAAAGGTCAGAAAAAGAAAAAAAAATCTCAGCTGATGCTGCTAAATATTTTAAGTTAACATTTATTCAAAATACCGATATCACTGCCATGCAAAATCCTGACAGCGTTAGCATGCCTAGCTGCAGTGATAACAAACAGTTCACTGCCAAAGTTTAGCAGGCTGATTCTAGTGGAGAGCAGGGGCAAGAAGAGGAGGCCGCTGCCAAGGACGAGTGAAAGGTGCATGACAATCACCAGCAGGTGATACTTGATAAATTGTTTTGAGTGTCACAACCCCCAAAATGACTCGTTTCATTATCAGAATTTGATCCATTCAGTCCCGTAACATTTGGAAAGTCTAGAGAGCATGATTAAATTATTTTATCCCTCAAGTTAGTGGAGGGTTAAACCGGAAGTAAGCCAGCTCGGCTAGTGGAAGTCTCTGGTGCGCATGCTCTATGGGCACCCTTCAGGTCTGGCAAACCAATAATTTCTGGTTGACATAAAACACATCACTACTGGTGTGCCAGCGCAGGAATGTCACCACAGACACCAGATTAAAAACACCAGTATACTGCGAAATACAGAGAGATTTACCTGGCAGTAATAGGCTTAATCAGCATTGTGTGAACTCGTTTGGCAAGGGCATTAATGTAATGGATGTTCATTGATATGTAAAAGTACCGCACTGCAGCTTTATTGTTAGCTGAGGTTAGCCATCAGACTTAATTAATGTTATAACTAAGCGGTATAGCTAATCAAATGCGCAGCTCTTTTAACTCAAGACAATTTGACACTAAAGTGGTAACACACACAAGTTTTAGCTACAGTATTTATAAAATCAAAAAGCTAGCGTTAGTGCACTAGTGCGCTGCAAGCTTATCTTATGTGGGTTAGCTAGGTAGCAGGTCACCAGTTTTTATAGATGTGTAAACTATTAACACAGAGTCAGTAAAATAGTAGAGTAAGTACTTTGATGAAATACCTATTTATGCGTTTAATCCCATGACAACATCGTCCTGTCTTCTTTCCACTCTGCGTCCCACAAACCGGTCATTTATGTATATGTTTTTTGGCTGGAGCCATGACCATGACCACCGGAGCAGTTGATGAGGGTGGTTCCACCCAGTTTTACTAAACTAGCCAATCAGCAGCAATGTAACAAAACACAGAAGCTCTGATTTGTTCAAAAGACCTTCAATTATTCTTATCAATAAAGTGTTCAGTGCAAGCAGACAGTGAGTCGAGTGTGAGCAGAAAGGGAATCAAGCAAGAGCAGGTGGGATTTGAATGTGTGCAGACCAGGGCAAAACACACTCAACACTCAATTATGTGCCCAACGCCACTGTGTAAGCCTAGGGTGCCAGAAATAGGGCCCCCCACTTTACCTTCCTCCCACATTCTTTTTAAGTTGCAAATTACTGTATCCCCACACATGCCCCTATATTGCTACACCTTTGTTAAAAAGACTTTTCAATCATTCCTGTCATTCTAAGGGTCTGTTCAGATGTTGCATCTTTTGTGCGTACAAATTTATTATTTTTAATGGAGACACATGACAAGCACGCTCAGAACCGAAAGCGATGCTGTTGCAGTGCACATTCATTGTGATGCGCTTGTTTTTTTTGGACGCCTCCACAGCGCACTGAGATTGAAAAATCTCAACTTTTTGGAATGCAGCAAGCGCACCACAGGTCATGTGACAAGAATTAACCAATCAGCTCCACAGGACTTGCTTCACCCTTTCCGTCCATGGATGTCATAACATCCGGTTGAAAGGTCATCCAACACTGGTTGCCAACTGCCGTTAAAAACCAGAAAGATACAAATGGTTTTAGTTGCTTAGTAATGGCTGGCGAGACAGTAGCATAACCTCCCAAGCACCTTGGATAACAGCGGCACAGCGGGTGTTTTCCACGTGTTTTTAGATGCAACACCTGAACATTAGGTAAAATAAAGCAAGCAAACATAAAACAGGAAGAATATTTATATTTTAATCCAATCACAGAGGACATTGTCACACAAATCAAATGCATACAGTGTACATTGCAACCAATAGAATTGTTTCAATGCAGTAAAGGCAATGGAGGTGCTCCTGCCAGAGTGTTGTCTTTTTCTGTGTGTGTGTGTGTAATTACCTGGGCCAGTAGAGTGCGCAGGGCCAGCAAGCGACCCTGAGAAGCTGCTTCATGAAGAGGGGAGCGATCTGCCCAGGACCCTGGAAAAACACATAGAACCTGAACAGAAACTGTTTTGTGTAAAGTTTGAAAAAAATACAATAGTAACATACTGCATATCTTAAATGAATTCAGCTGTATTTATGAGAGTAGTGTTCTATTGTTCCATTGTATTTCAGTTGTGTTTTGTTTCTTTCCAATTAATAGGGCATTTTTCTGCCGTTATCGGACATTGAATGGTAAACAGCCAGTATATATCCAGAAATGATCTTTTCCCACTTGCACAGGATCTTTTGCCTTGCAGTTATGATTGTCAGGATATTGACATAACAATTATGAAGGCAAGGCACCGGGATCAGTTGTACCAAGAGCATAATTTCTTTATTGATTTTCACTAAATATATATGCAATACCTTCACATTTCACAAATATATGTTCCCTTTAACCATTTTTCTGCTGCAACAAATATATGATATTTAGATATGTGGGTGACTCTCAGTTGCTTTCAATGTGGACCAACAGAGCTTGTTTTTAGTGCTGAAATGATCAGTTAGTCAATTATAAAAGAAGATTAATCAACAACTTTTTAGAGTCAATTACTGTTTGTCATTTATTAAGCAAAAATGCCAAACACACTGGTGTCCGCCTGTTTGGTCCAACGGACAAAACAAATTATATGGACACATCACCTTGGACTCTTGGACTTTTCTGACACTGTGGCAGACAGCAGTGGACACAGTGACTGAGATGAATGGGCGGAAGCAATTTGCAGATGGTTCTAATTTTCACCAGGATTTTCTTATTTTTCTTTAAGCAAAAACTTATAAGTTAAGATGCTAAAATCAAACTAAATTCTACACATAGCAGTTTTAATTCAATAAATAATGACCATATTAACCAAGGATTACAATACTTAGTTGCAAAATTCAAAGAAAATATCTGCTTAAAATAGAAGCTGAAGCAGGACTTCAGCATTGCTCCCTGTGGTTATATTTGGTGCTCAACAGCTGTGGCAGCAGTAACTACACCTCAGTATACACAACATAAACATGTCATATCTACAACATACCCATATCTCTGTCTCCCCATGGCCCATCCAGCTACTGGTAAATATAGGACATTTTGAATGAAAGTGGAAGTAAAAAGACCTCCACACCTCCTGGTTGTCCTTGTGTCTGTCCAACTGGAAGATCATGTTACCGGTTAGCTACACTGAACACTGACAATAGACTGCAAATGAAACTAAAAAGGACTACTAACTAGATTACTAGCAACTTGAATAACTAGCTGGATAACTGACTGGCTGTTTATATCACAGCTAGAGCAATCATATCAGTGTGTTGAGACCAAAACTAACATACTGACCTAACCAATCTGCTTGACCAGCAAGCTCACAGTGTCAACCACTGAATCTCAATCTGCCAAAAACATGTTTTAAAGCCTTCTTATTGTCATCTGTTCTGCTGAGAGTAGACCATGTTAGGTGCAGGCAGCCATATTAGGATGATCTGTGAGGTCATTTTTGTCCCTGGCTTCCTCTTGGTGGTACAGGCCAGCAGCCATTTTGAAAAGGTCATGAGCAACAGCAATAGAACTGGCCACAGAAACCATTTCCACTCCTCCCCCTTTATCTCACACATTAGCTACCCGTCTCAATATTATCCTCTCTATCTTTGCAACACTTCACTTAATTTGTCTTTCCTTAATGTGTACCTTATTTTCTTCCCTTTATACATTTGTCTCCATTCATAACTTGTCAATTTCCCTCTATTTTCTTTGTTTACATATGACTGCTTTGTTCTCACTTTGGGGCAGGACTAATATATTAGGCAATATTAGCTTATTGCCAGGAGTGTCATGATTCTCTAAATTCACAATTTGATTCAATTTGAACATTGTTTTTTTTCAGCACTGACAGCTATGCCATTGTTAGACTATTGAGTCTTGATTTGTAAAGATCAACAGATCAATGGTTTTATGCCCTGGCAACTGTCATTTACATTTTCAAATTCTTCTTCAAAAAGATAGGCCACATGGTATCTATTGTGATAAAACCGCCATATTTTTGGGGCAATGTACCACACTAAGGCCATATGGACAAATTTAAGTAATTTATTTAAAATGTAATAACAATAACTTATCTCACCAGTCAGTTGGGAACAAACTGTTAAACACCTCTCTAAAACTGAGCTCCTTGTCATTCCAGCCAGTCCCTCTATACAACAAAACATCAGCATCCAGCTCAAATCAACCTAACTCACACCCACAAAGTCTGCCCGAAACTTGGGTGTCACGATCGATGACCAACTAACATTTAAGGTTCACGTGGCCTCAATTACTCCGTCGTGTCGATTTGCCCTATACAACATCAGGAAGATCAGACCCTACCTGAGCATGCAGCACAACTCCTAGTACAAGCTCTTGTAATATCACACATTGACTACTGCAATTCCTTACTGGCAGGTCTCCCCACATGTACGTTCAAACCTCTGCAGATGATCCAGAATATGGCAGCACAGCTGGTCTTCAAAAAGCCCAAAACAGCATGTCAACCCGCTATTCATATCCTAGTTTTATGGCACTCATATTGTTCTCTCCCAACTAGATCCCTGCTTGTGTTGTATCAGCTCTCAGATGTACGTCACTTTGGATAAAAGCACCTGCTAATTAAATTGTAAATTGTAAAAAACACAAACAAAAAGGAGAGCCCCTAGATGGCAGTAGGGTACTTTACAACATAAGCTTGAGTTTCCTCACCTACAAAATTTTGCAACACTTAAACTAAGTTTTGCAGATGTGGAGAGAAAAAAAAAACACTGGGAGAATCGCCGATCTTACTTTTGATTTTAAAGATAGAAATCGAATGCTCATTTCAATCGATTTTCAATTTAGAATCAAAATTGTGACACCCCTACAGAACCTCAGAAAGACAAATATGTTTGAGGTCATTTAGAAACAGTGTTGCTATTACATAGTTTGTCCACCAGAGAGCACTGATAAGTTTATTTTTCACCTGTAAAATGTTCCACTCAATACATATCCTGGCCATAATAAGGGTGTCACGATTCCTGCCTCAGTCCTGCGTCACCCTACCTGTTGCCACTTCCCCATTGGCTCTCTCAATCTCTCTCTCCGTGTGAGTGATTGTGTGAATGGAGACAGGTGTGCTGGAGTCAGAGCAGAGCCCCACCAGCTGCAACTCGTTCCATAATCAAGACCTCTACTTATACTCTCTTGCTGCCTGCAGTCCTGTCTGCTATGGCTCACGTGCCTGTCTCCTGTTCACTGCAGTCTTGTCTGCTCTGGCTCACATGCCTGTCTCCTGTCCTCACATCTTGTCAGCCCTGCTTCCCTGCCCTGGACCCCCGCTATACCCAGCTTCCACAGATTCCACTCCGGACCTACTCCCCTTGCCCCAGCCTGGCTCAGCCCCAGGTTCCCAGCTACTAACCCAAGCCTCAGCCCCAGGTTTCCCAGCTACCAGTACTAGTTTCCCCTGCTCTAATTTATACCTTATCCTACTGTGTCCCCGTCTCCTTGCCTTTGTATGTCTGCACTGGGGTCCACCTGTTCTGCCCCCATGTAACAAAGGGATTCTTATCAAAAATTGTTACTGAAAAATAATAAATTTCTCTTCATGCATTTTAACCTGTGCATCTGTAAACTCAGTATTATAGATATACAGTACAGTAGATTCTGCAACTGAATGGCCTATTTATCACCACATATTCAGAAACATACTTTGGTGGATAGTTCAGGAATATTTTGGGGCATTTTATGCCCGTATTAGAGTTGACTGTAAAGAGAAGTGAGAGGGAGAGAGATGGAGAATGACACACAACAAAGGTCCCCAGTTGGACTGGACAAAAGATGTTGCAATTCATGGTCAGCACCCTAAACCCTTACCATGACAAGACATTTCCAACACACCTGTCATGCTAATTGATTTGATTTCATTGTTCACAATGGACTAAAGCAGCTAGACAGATAACCAGGGATAGTTACCCTCTTAAATCTCAGATGGCAGATAAATTCATATTGTCTCATAGTATTGTCATGTGTTAGCATAATGTCGCAGTCTGAATAACAAACACAGCCAAGCTTTCCTCTGTCCTCTACTTTCAGTACTTTTCTCACTCCGACTGAACTGTCTGCCTGTGTCCCACCACAACACCTTTTCTCTCTGTCAGTTCAAGTTTTGCTGTTCATCAATAATTTGCGCATGGTCAGGGCATGTGAGCTGTAAGCCTCCACAGCAGTGATGGACGCTATAGTCATACAAGCAGCCTTAAAAAAAAGATAATGGCCTCTGTATGTTTTTCACTGCATTTGTCCAATTATCAGTCTTAATTTCCACCTAGTTAATTTTTGATGTTGATCTTTCCATTACACATATGATTAAAAAGCAGTAGCTAAATTTTAAGCAGAGATATTGAAGGGCCTGATCTGCTCCTAAGAATTGTTTGCTGCTGTTGATGCAGCTAAAACACGTCGCCTGTCCTAAGCAGACAGGTGAGCATTTGGTTTGAACCCAAAAGAATCCAAAAGCCAAAAAGGTTGTAATCCACTGGGTTCATCTTTAACGATGCGTTTTATTTTAAAAGCTTGTTATATTGTGTAAAATCTTAATCTGAAAAGTTGCCAAACTAGTAGCTTAAGCTGTCAAATAAATGTGGTGGAGTAGAAAGAACAATATTTCCCTCTGAATTTAGTGGAGTTGAATTATAAAGTTAGCACACAATGGAAATACTCAAGTAAAGTAAAAGTATTTCTACTTACAGAAGCACAAGTAAATGTAGCCTACTTAATTACTTTCCGCCAATGCAAATAAACAGCCAGGGCCTTTATCCATAACAGTAAAGGTATACCGACCTTGGCTGGTCAGAATGCCCCAGCAGGCCTTCTTCCTTTCCGGGGCATGTTCGGTTAGCGGGCCGGGCTCAGTGCTTCTTTTCCGGGACACCTTCGCAGCTACTGACGGAGCCTCTGCCATGTTGCGAGTGAGGTCTCTGCAGGACCTCACTCGCTTACCACTCAAACAACACTGACTGCACCAGCTGAGCGCGAGCCAGGCTGACAGGAGAACGGGTGGGCAGGGCAGGCAGAGGGCGAGTGAGGCACTCTGATTGGTTGAACGGCTTTATTGTTGTGTTCAACGCACATGACCATCTCACATGCGCGTCCACGTGTGGACGAGAGAGCGCCTATTTTCGTCCTTGAAGTCTTATCTGTTTGTGTGCGTGTATCTTGTGGCATACTGAAGAATCTGATAAACTGTAGCCTATGTGACTGCCTGGGCAGATTTAACTCTGAATCACATCAAATCTAACCTCTGATCAGATTCCACTAGATCTCCTCATCACAGCAATTTATACTGAAATTGCCAGTGCCAATTTTGTGTCATCATGGTTTTTGAAGGTGGTGTATTCATTCATCAACATTTTTTACATCAGTGATTCCCCTAATAATGTATCTAAGGCTGGATTACCGACTCAGCAAAGCCATGGATGTATTTTAGGAACTGGATACCGGAGTCAAAGAGGGTGTAAAGACTCTTGTCTGAGGACACTGTGGCATTCAACATTCAAATTAAACAATGTGTGAAATATCTGAGAATTCACATGACAAAAGTCAGCAATGAAAATGAAAGACTAAATATGGAGAAAAATTTAATGACTGTATGAGTAGACCAACTAGATAGATGGATGCAAAGAGATCAAACTATGTTTGGCAGAATCTACCTAACCAAAACTGAGTCTCTGGCTATGTGTGTATCTACACTGCCTACTTGCTGACTACTCCCAACAAGGCTATAAAGTAATAATTTTATCTGGAAGAAGAAAAACAGTATACAACAAAATTTGCATTGGTTATATATATACAAACACACATATGTGTGTGTGTGTGTGTGTGTGTGTGTGTGTGTGTGTGTGTGTGTGTGTATAATGTATGTGTGTGTCTGCTTTTCATTGCCAGGTTCTCCCCAAACCAGCAGGAGCCCCAAAAGCCCAGATTTCCTCTGAAAATTTGTTAGAAATTTTTACCACAGAGGTACAGTGACAGGTTCTGACAGATTCTCCATCTTGTGATGAAGAGAGACTCTGTCAAAATCTTGTTGTTTGATCTTTTGTTTTACTTTACAGTATACTAAGCTAATTTGTTGTAAAGTTGTGTATCATCAAACTGCACACTCAAAACTCAGCACAATAATTATATGGCTGCAACCAACAATCATTTTCATTATCAATAGGTCTAATAATTACTTTCTTTAATAATTGATTGATTGTTCAGTGTATAAAATGGCAGAAAATAGTGAAAAAGTTAAGATATTCAGATGACTTGTTTTGTCTGACTAACAGTCAAAAACCCAAGGAATGTGAGTTTACCATCATGGACAACTGGGAAAATTAGCAAATACGCACATTTGAGAATTTGGTACTGGTAAATTTTGGCATTGTTGCATATTTAAGTTAAATAATTAATCAGTTATCAAAATGGCTGTCAATTAATTTTCTATCAATCAACTAATCAATTTATAATCTAATCATTTCAGCTCTTGAGTGCTACTATATATTGTGGGATTCAATAGGGATGAAGAAAGAGATCGTCAATAAAAGTTGATTGTCATGGTCAGGAGGGAGAAGCTGCCTTATTGTAGGCTATCTGAGGAGGACCACACTTGCATGACCAGAACTGATATGAACACCAAATCACTAATTTCAGCAAGGCTTGGTAAGGCCTTAGGTATTACCACACACACACACACACACACACACACACACACACACGCATACACACCACAGCTGTGTAATTTAAGCAGCTGCTGCTATACTGTATATATAGATAGGAGCTTCTGACAGCAACCTCCTACAGTAGGTCAAACTGGAAGCCTCAGTCTGAATTTCATGCATAGCTTGAAAAGAGGAGCTTAATTTGCAAAAGTACACTTAAATGTTTGAGGATCCCATGAATTCAGTGCAAAATCAAGTCCTTCGTATTTTCAGGAGCAGCACTTTAACCTCCAGTTATGTAAGGCATAATCAACGAGTAGGTGTGTGTTAAAACAGTTTTAAGGCACAATGTGGAGACGAAGAAGCACCTGACGCAAAGCTGTCTGGTACACTGTACTTGCCGCCAGCCTCAACCAAGGCATAATATTCATGTAAGGTGTCATTAAGCATAACCGCAGCATATGTCTCCAAATCAGTGATCTTTTGTTTTTGGTAGAGAAAGTCTCTCAGTATATTAACTGCCCATTTTGTTGCCTTTTTTGTATTAATCTCATTCTACATCATTTTAAGCTCTTCAGGTGTCAGTTCCTTGTGCCAATTTTCGCTTAGTTTCTTGCTTTTCTTGTTTTTCCTCTGCTGCGTCCCATTCTTCAAATCTTCATAACAAGTGTTGACAGCTGTGCTCTTTAATGTTGCTATAGTTACAGGTTGGGTAGTGGATTGGACACGCCTTCCCATTCCCTCGAAAGAGAAAGTGTGTCTAAACTTTTGATTGGTACTATATATAAAGAATCTGAGGGAGGGAATCAAGCATCTTCCAGGTGCCGCCAAACAGATAGGACCTCAGCCACATGACCTCCATCATCTTGGAGACCTGGAAAGAGGACAGACTACACACAGACTTTAATCCCACTATGAACTCTAATTTTCAGGATTTGAATAACTGACTGGGAAAACCAGCATAAGAGCACCAGACAGCTTGCAAGTCATCACCATCAACAACAAGGAGAAGCAAGACTTGCTGCACATGTCACAACCAAGTGACATACAGACTTATAGACATTTACCAGAACACTCCACATCAAACATGTGAAGAAACAGACACACACACAGAAACTCTAAAATGTAGTTTGGATTTTGTTTAATATGTGTTTGCCTTAGTTCAACTTTTATTCCACTGCCTTTAAGCTATCCCATCACCTTTGATAACACGATGTGATAACGTCATGTTTAGTACCACTCTGCTTGTCTCTTTCTCAAAATGCTAAAGCCACTATCAAAAATGCAAAATCAGAAATCATGCAATTGTTAAAACTTTTTGATTCCAAGAATAACAGCACTCAGGAGTTGAACCCACCTGTCTGGGTTTTAGCTGCTTTTTTCTTTTTCTTTTTTTCTGCTTCTTGCCGTTGCTTTTGCCATGCCGGTTGAAAGCTTGCTTTTTGCTAGTCTGAAGATGTGATCCAGAACAATAGGAGGTGAAACCTCAAAATCTAGAGTCATGAGTTAAGAACCAAAACTAGGAGAGCCTAAACCAGGAGCTCTCTTCTACTGGTAACTTTTCAAATCTGGACTGACCAACTCATCATTACAAGATCCAGACTCTAGCTTCTCACCCCAGCACATCGAACTCCATTCTCTATGAGAAGCCACCCCAGGGAGCAAGCAAGTATTCCTACAAAACCTTCATCAATTTGCTTAAACCCTGGTGCTTTCATAATTCATAACTTGAAGTGGCAATTCAGAACTAAGCTGTTGTACCGTTGATTTGCCTTCCTGCTTCCCAGGTAACAGTCATCTCATCCGTTTATCAGGTCTCTCACACTAACTACACAATACAGTAGATAACTATGCATGATTTATTCTATTTCACTAGCCATAGCCTTATGTACCAGTTTCCCCTTCTCTCTTGTGTCTTGTTTGTAGTGTTTAGTAATAAATGTGTGTGCAACCTAAAGGGAACTTTGTGTTTGTGTTTTATGCTTGCATCTCAGTCACTTAACCTGAAAAGACCTATAATCTTGCAAAATAATAGTTAAGATTAATAACAATCATAATTCTAATTCACCTCTCTTGTGTGGCCCACAAGAAGGACTATTTCCCTATTATCATACATACTCTAATTTGAGTTAGGTCGCTGGATAAACAAGTTCATATTTGAGCTGTGCACAATAATTCCCCCATAAAATCATGCACAAATTCCTACAATTGACTGAGTTGTTCTCTCATGCACCTTCACACCTCTATGGCTGACCAGCTTTGCTGTCTTGCTGCCACTGCTTGGGTTGGTTCCAATAAAACATCTGAAATCACAAAATCACAGGAAAAGAAACTTCATGAATGATGTTCAGAGGTAATGCAAACCTCATACAAATGTTAAAACAATTCCAATTCAGTCCAGTTCAAACCCAAATCTTTTTGCTAGTTGTTAAAGTAAAAACAAACTGGAATTTAAAAAAGCAAGTTAGCAGTTAATTTACCCAAATGCTCAGTTTATCCTACTGCAGAATTACTTCCAAAATGTCTGCTATTATTATACAAGGAAATAGTTCTGCAATGGGATAAACAAAGAAGTTGGGTGAATAACAGCTAACTTACCTTTGTTATAACTCAAAAATCATGGTAAAGGGATTTGGATTGGAAATAAACATATTGAATGTTTGTTTTATACTTACTAGTGCTATACACTCCATTAAAATGCAGCATATCCCTGGCTTGAGAATGGTCTTGATTGTCTATTTGTGCTGGCGAGTCAAAATAACATCTTATCTGTTACTCATGATGGCAAACTTTACAAAATAATGACCCACCAGAATTCTACTTCAAGCACATAGTTACCTTTTAATGAATTCCAGTGTGCAAGATGCTTGTTCCTGGTACACCAGATTAAAGTTGTAATAGCTTGAAAAGAGCACTGCCATGTCAACCACAAAGTTGGGATGTGGAGGCACACTTCACCTAAACATGAACAAACATATAGTTTACATGTTAATGTTTTTTTCTGTTGCCTTCCACATAAACATATCCACGTGTTAAACTGTTAAACTAATATGTGTCCTTCATATAGTTTCTGTATTTGTAATGCTTTACAACAGATGAAAAAAACTGCACACATTAACTAAGACAATTAGTCTTGGAGAGTCAGGAAGCAGCAGTGTTCTTTCGACGTCAGCTGCTGTCGCTAACACCTAAAAGACAAAGAAAAAATACATTCAAAATTGTTATTGCCTCAGCTCAACTGTTGACGGTAACAAGGTCATGCCAATATAATTTTCGTTAGATAGATAGATAGATAGATTTGACAAAATTTAAAACATACATGACAGGCTGATCACAAAGACAGACTCTTTTTTTTTAATTGTCAAGGATTAAAATACACAAAAAAATCCTAGGGCTTATTTCCATTGTGGTCCTCTATTGCAATACAAGATAGCAGATTGAATAAAATAGTGTCAAGCAAGAATGTCATTAGACTTAAAAAACAAAACAAACAGACAGTAAAACCTCAAGCATTTGTACATCTACATATTATTTAACAACCATTTCTTGAGATCTGATTTAAAACTCCTCTCAACTGGTTTTAGCTTCAGCGAGATAGGCAGCTTGTTCCATTGACATGAAGCTGTATATAAAAATGTATTTTCCCCAAAACATGTTTTAAATCTCTGTGAGGAGCTAATGTGATAAAAGATTATCCAGAACACATCCAAGGTAATTTATTGAAGATTTTGAAGAGATCGATGTCTGAACAATCTTTACTATTAAATTAGATGAATTTCTCAATTTAATTTGTGACCCAAAGAGGATTGCCTCTGTCTTTCCTACATGAAGGGAAAGTTTATCATCCGAGAGCTAATCTCTTATGAATCTCTATGATCAAGGTTTCTTCCACCACTACTTTTTCTTTGTGGGATACTTAAAATGCAGTATTAACAGCGTATAAAAATATATCACAAGAACAGACCGAATTAAAGGTCATTGATATATAATAAAAACAATAATGGCCCTAAAACACTCCCTGCGTCAAATGCCTTTTGCAGGTCTAACATAACCATTCTACAGAGTTTACCTGAGGCAATTTCCTTTCTGATTGTCTGTCAGAAACGACAGGCAGGATTCAGTAGAGTGAGATTTTCTAAATCTTGACTGAAACTGAAATAACTCAGAATAAATGTTGACTGGCGGTGTTTCTTAATGTCAAACAGTAACGTTACACATCTTTAGTTTATTTAAAGTTATAATCTCAAAGAATTTCATTTGAATAAATGTCTGTTTAGTCACTATCTATTGCCAAACAAGGTAACACATGATGAAAAGCTCTTGCATTTGCAGTATTATGATTATTACGAATCGGGTGTCGGTGGCGACTTTCCGGCCATGCATTGAAATCACAAGCAGTGCAGTTAGTGACGCGTTATCCATCACCCAGTGGTTGACCTGCCAGAGAGGCTAGGCGGACCTAACGTAACAGACTCACTCTTCAATTCGCTTGTGCTAGCATAATGTCACACAGCGAGTAGGGGTGGAGCCATAGCAAGGTGTCACTGTTTCTGTCTCTCTGCTCTGCTCCACTCTGTCTATTTCTGTGTCATGGATGTATAAATAGCTGCATTTCGGTGTGTCTGGTGGAGCTGAGTTTGGCTGAGTGGTCAGTGTAGTTGTCTGTGGTCTGGGAGATTGAGGTCCAAGAACAAGTGTGGGAACCCTACTTTGCAAAATAGTTTATTGAAGAACACTTATTTTAACACTTTAATATCCTAAAATTAGAACTGTGTTATAAAAACAAAAACAGGATTGTTACACCTATTTCCACTTTTATTCAAATACAAAGACAAATAATTTTGCAGCCTCAACAAATATATATACTGGGCTCTCTGCACAGCGTAACTGTTTGGATCTCTGGGAGTGTCCAAAACCACACCTGCAATTACTGCTTAATGCTATATGGTGCCGCCAAAGAGAACAAAATGGAGATTCAATTTAACTTCACAGAGGAGTCTTTCTTTAGGAGTCATACAAAGTCAAACGTAATGATTTGCGTTATGATTTACGTTATGATTTATCTGTTAAATTGAGCAATAAATGGAGTCTGGTAAAGCTAGCCATCACTCGCATATTCTAACCTTTATGACAAATGCATTGAAAAGGGCCAGAATGAGCTGACAGGGAGAGTTAACGACTTTATTCTTTCAAATGTCTCACTTTGTTGCAGACAGTATTAAACTCTTACGTGAGGTTTATTCTACCTCCCAAGCACACCAAATTTTATGAAAGTGGTAAAATCTAATGATAGCAATTCTGCTCCTACTCATGTCAAATTTGAAGACTGCTTAGTATATGATCATAGTGAGCTCTGTTCTGCCTTTAATAAAGACTTTGCAGCAGCTGGCCACATTTTTGAGGAAAAGGATATGGAATCCCCTCCTACTAACATTGACCATCCTTTTATTAATCACGATAATGTACCTACTCCAAATCATGCGCTTCACAGAACCATCTCCTCACTTCCAAACTCTTCACAAACTGTGGGGGACAATTTTTGTCCCCCACAGTTTTTCTATAATTAAAAACCCACAGACAGCCTGGATGAACTATTCCCCACTCACTCCCTTCTCTTAAGTTGTAAATTTGAGAGAAGCCACATTCCTTTGATTTGTTCCCTCTCTTCCTCTCTTTTTTAAATGCATAATAAGTGTCTGAATTGTTCAGAAAATGCTATTAAATGTGTAAACTTTTGATTTATCTAACCATTGTTAACTCCCACTGTGTGTTAGAAATATTAATTAGTTTGATATTATGGAGATTCAAACTCTGCTTCAAAATTTGCATTTGCTAGGATAATGCTTTAATTACAGGTTAGGAAATTAAGGTTGATTTTATTCTGTACTTTATGTGGTTAATCAATATTGCAACCTCTAAGTGTTTCCTCACTGGTTCATGATGTGTTTGTGATGAAATTAGCATTGGCAAAAGAAATGAGTGAATATTCAATTTGTAAACGCATAGTTTTCATATATTTGATAGGAATAAAATGATCTCCCTTTTATTTGAAGGTCAGTTTTTCTCTCCAAACAAAGGAAGGAATTAGTAATCAACGTGGTCCCTTAAAAGAGCACCAAGGATCCTATTTCTTCCAAAACTGTTATGAATAGCAGAGCAGGTGGACCCAAATGCAGAGACCGTAGGCTAATCGCGGCTGAAGAAACTCTTTATTTAGAGATGTGCGGGCAAAAAACAAAAAACTGGCTGGCTGAGCAAAAACCGAATACAGGACAAGCATGAAGAAACTGAACAGACTAAACAGAACAGAGCAGCACAAACTGAGCAGAACAGAACAGAGGATCCAACAAAGACTGAACAGAAAACCAGGACTTAAAATCTAACTGAACTAAGGAGGAGATGAGGTGGAGGTCGTGAGATGGGTGGAGAAACTCAGGAGAGGGGAGTGAGGTGATGAAACAGGAGAACAGACAGGAAGCCAATTGGCTGGAGGAAACACAGGGAGCAGGACAGGGCTGACGAAGCTAATATAGGGCAGGTGTGGAGGGAAAAACAAGCTGGGGCGGATTGCAGGAACACAGGAGGGAAACACAAAGCAAACCAAAATCCAGAAAACGCAACCAAGCATAAATCAAACTGTCTCAGAATTACATAAACTTAAGTACACAATACTACAAGCTAACTAATAATGCAAGACAGTCCTTCAGAGATACAACTCAAATAACATGAACGAGCAAAACCAAATGACCAAAAGGACAGAAGTGTAACACAGGAAACCAAAAGAACAAAAACACAAGGAGTTAAAAACTATGAGTCCATGACAAAAACATTATTAGTGTGAAAAGTGTTCCTAATATTTTGCCCACTCCATTAACATACATTGGGGGGCAAAATAGTAGGAACACTTTTCAATATATGCACTCCAGTACACCAACACCACCCACTATGAATAATAATACATAAAGTAAAATAAACATAAAGTAGAATTATCACCTTTCTGACAATGTCAACAAAAACTGAAAATGTATAAGCTTCGTAAAAGTAGAATTTATGGCAGAGCTATTGTATTGGATTTAATTAGATTACACAGGTGTTCCTAATAAAGTGGCCAGTGAGTGTATATATATATTTTTTCTACAGTATACAGGCAACTGTATCCTCTTTGTAATCCATACATTTTATATTATTTATTGTGTGTGTGTGTATATTTTCCTGTACATAGCATATTCTTTGTTAGGAATAAAGTTATTGAAAAAAACCTTTACTTCTTCCGCTTACTCAGCGCTCGCATTTGAATGTATTTCCTATTTGCTGCTGCGTCAAGTTAACGTTGACACAAAACGGAAGCAAATCCACTTCGCCTACGCAGGCAAGTAAAGGCCTTTAGGAACAGCTGTATCTGCTTCAAGTTAAATTGATTTTGTCATGACAGCAGACTCTTTCGAGCTGCCTGTCTAGAATTTAGTTGCATATTTTTGTCAATCATATAGCTAACATTAGTTACAGAGATATTGACCCTCATGTGGCTTTTGTTAATGTATTCGACTACAAATCACATTTTTAAAATAGTGTGTCTTTCTATAATTAAAATTCCTCGTTTTTACCAACGTATTTCTTTGCGTGACCAAAAAAAAAAGACTATCTCGCACACACGTTGATTATATTTTGAAACGCCTAACGGGAAATACGTTTTCATTCACAGACGTTTCCTTTTTGCATACTGAGTAGTGGTAGCTAGCGCGCACATCGTGTGCGATACAAGTCTTATTAATTTTTCTTAGTATTCTTGTCATTCCTGGTCTTGTAAGTGCTATTTCAAGATGAATACGGTTCTGTCGAGAGCTAACTCTCTGTTTGCCTTCTCTCTGAGCGTCATGGCGGCCTTAACTTTCGGCTGTTTCATCACAACAGCATTCAAAGACAGAAGAGTTCCTGTGGACATCCACGTCTCTAAAGTCATGCTGTAAGATTTATTGTCAAGCATTATTTGTAACAGCTGTTAACATTAAGTGCTTTCCAAGAAGAATATGTATGTGTGAGTACAGTATTTTAGTTACGTATCGTTTATTACTAATGCTTTAATGTTTAGGCTAATGCAAATGAGCAGCTCAAAGATGAGATGAGACTAGGTGCTTCGGTGATAACCGTGTATAAAAACACAGTAAAGACAGTATACCCTGATGCATTTGAGGTTTGGCTTATTTGGTTCAGTGAAATGCTCTTTGTAACAGAGAATTATACTCAGCAAAATTAAATACCTTCCTTTTGAAACAAATGCATTTTTTTGCAGAGCAAATTTAGCAAACTCCTCAAGCATGGTTTTGACAACGGACCATTCAAATAATCTTAACAATTAGTCAATAATTAAAGTATGACCAAAACAGATGAAATATTAACAGGTAGCTTTTAAAATTACAACAAGGCAATTCATGTTAACAAATAAACTACATATACATACATGATTTTGAGCCACTACAGTAGATGCTACATGTTGTTAGGACGTTAAGCAGCTTTTCCTTAAGCAGCATAACATTGTCTGTCTTCCTCTGTTTATTTCTCTCCTCTCTCTGTTCAACAGGAAGAATGTCGATGACTTCACAGGACCCAGAGAGCGCAGTGATCTGGGTTTCATCACCTTTGACCTCTCAGCTGATATCCTTTACAATACTGCGTCAGACATTGATGCACTCTAGTGCACTATACATGTAGGACAACACGTTTCTGTGTTGAAATCCAACTTTAGCTTCTGCCAGCAGCCAGTGTGGATCAGTCCATTTCAGAAAGTTGTACTGTATATTTTCAGTTCTAGTTTTTAGGGATGAAGTAAAGTACTGGTTTGCCAGGTTCATTTAAAGAAATCTGTCACGAGCTGACGTTGGCTCGGGTTGAAAGTAGAAAAAAACGTTGGAAATCTAGCATTCAGAGCAGTCTGAAGCTGGTGCTTTTTGCTCACAGGGATTACTTCTACATACATTTACCTCATTATTTGACACTTTGGCCATGTTTAATATGAACGTCCGACATTTTAACATTACATATCTGACTGAAAATAAGGAAAAGCATAATAGGTCCCCTTCAAATTTCATCCACTGACGTATTGAGATAGTGGATTCAGAATGTATTCAGACCCCTTCACTTTTTGCACACACCCATGATGACAAAGTGAAAACATGTTTTTAATAATTTTTGTAAATTTATTTGAAATCAAAAACTTAAATCTTTCATTTACAAAACAATTCAGCCCCTTTGCTGTGGCTCTCCAAATTGTGGTCAGGAGCATCCTGTTTGCTTTAAATATCATTGAGATATGTGTAGAACTTGATTGGAGTCTATCTGTGGCAAATTTGACAAAAACCAAGACATGAAGTCCAAGGAACTCTCTGTGGAACTGTGCGATACAATTGTGGCGAGGCATAGATCAGGGCAAGGATATGAAACAATTTCTAGATTTTTTCAAGGGGCACAGTGGCCTCAAAAATGGCAGAAGTTTGGAACCACCAGGACTTTTTCTTCAAGTTGGTCATCCAGCCTAACTGATTAACCAGGCAAGAAGGGCCTTGTACAGGGAGGTGACCAAGAACCCAACGGTCACTCTTAACAGAGCTTCAGAAGTCCCTTGCAGAGACGGAAGAACCTGATTGAAGGACGACTATCTCAGAAGAATTCCATCAATCAGGCCTTTATGGCAGAGTGGCCAGGGAGAAGCCGCTCTTGAATAAGAGGCACATGACAGCCCACTTGGAGTTTGCCAAACAGCATTTAACAAACTCTGAGAGCATGAGGAAGAAGTAGGGCGGGGCGCTATATATCGAATTAATTCGATTAATTTGAATTTTTGTAATGTAAAATGTCTAGATTGTGAAAACTTGAGTCATTACAGTATGCACAAAAAGTCAATTTTTATTCAAAAAGTAACATAGATAGATAGCTGTGACATTAGCTGCTTTAAGTCACAACAGACCCTTCATAAGCACCTGCTGCAGTTTATATTAATGTTGTGACTCCAGGTGGTGAGCTGTCTCTGACTATCTCACAGTGAATTTAATGGTCACATCTATGAGAGGGACAGACTGAAAATGTTTAACATAAAAACATTATGGGTTATGGAGCATTGATGGGCAAAAATGGAAATTTTATTATTATTTTTTTAAATCTACAACACAAACTGTACAAAAAGTGAGGGGTCTAATGCTTTCTGCCTCCACTGTGAGCAGTTTTTATTGTAATTACTCTCCACTGAAGGTCCTAAGAAATAGGCCCATTTTTGTGTTGTATAACAAGAGTTTGAGTTTATGTCCTGTTGCAGTGGCATGGTCCTTGTGTGATGACTACCTGCAGGGTAATGTCTGTACTCTCATTGTTCCTTGACTTTTCTTACATTTGCAGCCAATTTTCGACTGGAATGTTAAACAGCTGTTTCTCTATCTATCTGCTGAGTACGCCACAAAGAGCAACGTAAGCTATATTCAGCAGACACACACACACCCACATGCACACTAAGGTTAGAATGATATTAGGGCTGGGTGATATCTCAAATTAATTTGATTAATTAGAATTTTAGTTTTTGCACGATTATGTAAAATGTCTAAATTGTAAAACTGAGTTATTACAATATGCACAAAAGGTTATTTTTAGTCAAAAATTAACATAGATGCTAGCTTCTACATTAGCCGCTTTGAGTCCTGTAAACTGACGTGATTACACTACATGTTCACCAGCTGCAGTTTACAGGACTGTCATGACTCCAGGTGCAGAGCTGCCTCTGGCAATCTCAGAATTAATTTAATGGCCGCATCTATGAGAAGGATAGAGTGTGTGACTCTGCACCATGATTTGTGCTCTCAGTTTGTGTTAGTTGATGAGGTATCATCTCTGATTACCAGAGTTGAAGTGCTGGGAGTCAACTAAACAGTTTCAAGATTCTGCTTTGTACAGTTTGTCTCTACCTGCCAGGTAGCTAATGCTAGCTAGCTGCAGATATCAGGCTGATGTCTTGTAAAGAAACACAGCAGCAGATTAGTTAGTGAGCGGACTTCTCTGCTCTATCTGTGCTGAAACTGATTATTAAACTGGATGTGATCTACTTAG
This sequence comes from Scomberomorus guttatus, assembly GCA_038419695.1. Taxonomy (NCBI): domain Eukaryota; kingdom Metazoa; phylum Chordata; class Actinopteri; order Scombriformes; family Scombridae; genus Scomberomorus; species Scomberomorus guttatus. Next base: position 35,533,680 of record CM076447.1, on the reverse strand, counting down.
TTGAAGCATCTGGTACTGACAGGCAATAGCTGTGTGGGATAACCTGTATTTTATAGCCCTGCAGGTGGTGCAGGTGTTTTATTGTTTTAAAAATATGTTTCAAGCCTGTATGTTGCAGGCAAACAAAAATGGACTAAAATCATGAATCGACCTCAAGTTTGAAAAAAATTAAGCTTTGATATTTTTGGCCATATCACCCAGCCCTACCTAATATACTGGCATGTTATTGGCTTTTTATCAGGAAGTTAGGTCAGTTTTGTTCACCTGTCTTTGGATATATCCAGAATAGGGATGCACAATATATATTAGTGGCCGATAAATTATTGGCCGATGAGTAAGAAAATTAAATTGTTCAGCCAATAATTATTACTTGGCTGTGGACTAAGGGCACTACTCAAAACCTGTTTCTGGAGAGAAAGTGGAGATAACAGACATTAGGTTATACTTTACTTGAGTCAACAGTGACTGTTCGCTGGCGTAACAAAATAAGAACTCAATCCACCAGTTAGGGAGATGGTACGAGCAATTTATCACACAACAAGCAGAACATAAACATACAGAAATCCAACATTATTTCTGTATTATCCACAGCCAATGTGTTTTACAGTCATACGGAGCTTGATATACTTCTAGCGAACTGTTATAAATGAGCTCCAAAAAGAATACTAATTAAGTCTCATTAGCTAAGTATCTGAAAAAGAGATATGATCTGTTGTTAATTAGTCTACATATTAAAAAGATAAACTATGTTTTCTGTTACATGGATTGATATCAGTATTTTAAAACCAAGGGCCAGGGTTTTTTTTCCGAAAGTAGACAGAATACCACTTCTGCCTCCAGAAATTACTTTTAACTTAAACTGTGTGATCCACAGGACATTTTTTGAATTGGTTAAATGTTTTAAAATGGTCCTGTGTATTGTGATTTTTCCTTTATGTATGCAATACATTAAAGTAATACAATACACTGTATGTTAAGTTTGTAAGAAATATTATTTTGTTGTATCTGTGAACATTTGGCCAGGGAAACAATAGATTAAACAAACTGTGTCTCATACACAGTTTCTCTGTTGATCAGGAGCACAATACCTGATGGATAAACTCATCAAATGAAATTAATATAATCTGTGTGTGTGTGTCAGTCTCTGAACCAGGTGGTGCTGTGGGATAAGATTGTCCTTCGAGGTGAAAACACGAAACTGAACCTCAGAGACATGAAGTCCAAATACTTCTTCTTTGATGATGGAAACGGACTCAGGTTAGTAGAAGTCAAATGTGACCTGACAGTGTTGCTAGATGAAATGTCAGCGGCCATCAAAACATATGGATTCATCTTTTAAGGACCAATTAGTATCTACAACAAATGAGATGTCAGACTGGACAGTAGTTATTCAGATAGTTTTGGATAAGCTGCCACCCTGAGGCCCTGCTGCTCCTGGTGTCCACAATATATGAAAAACTGAAATTGTTCCCAAATTATTACACTGAGTTTGAGTTTTGAGTTTATTGGATTTTACTTTAAGTTAAAATCAAACCAATACACTCAAACAACAAGAAAAAATCATGTACAGGGAGAGGAAAAAAAGCCTGGTAGGCCTATTGATTACCTCTACCTAAATAATATACATACATAAATATAAAAGAAAAACAAAGTCACACTTAAAAAAAAAAAAAACAAGAAGGAAATGGGATTATAAAGTCAAAATTTAAGCCTTTTTCAAATGTGTTCTAAAGGACTTAAATGAGGAAGACATTTTAACCTAATGAGAATAGTAGTTCTATAAATTTGGACCTTTTTTTTGTGATTGACAATTGACCTCTACTTCTTTTAAGATTAGACGATTATCTGGTGAGTCCAGAGCTACCATTTTACCACAGTGGGTTGTTTGTAGTCTTGATGTTGGTAGCCTAGCAAGTGTCTAGTGTCTAAAGTCTGTTTACAGCAAATTAGAGTTTCTGAAGGCCCTTGTAACGTGTTTTTTTTGTCACGGAGGAAATAAATTCATGACAAGTGAAAACGAATCCCAAGCATCTTCTGACATCTCTGCTGCAGAAACTGAATATGTCAAGCAGCCAAATACCACTGTCACAGATGATAAGGAGCTCAAAAAGACAAACAGGCAGTCTTATAAATGCTAACTGAGAAAATATTTTTGACTGCTTCTAAGAACCTGGCGGGAGAGTGTGTGGGTATGTACACTATGATTTAAGTTATATTCAAAAAGTATTTTTCCAAAAACAGGTGTTGGAAAAGGGGGGGGGGGGGGTCTTCTTATATTCAGGCCATTATGGTATTTAGGAACCAATTATTTTATAACATCTGAGGTTTAAAATATTTTTTATGGTGGTACTGCGACAGTTTGAATGGCTTTGCTAATTTTGTGTGGTAAGGAAGAAATCAATACCGCGGAAGCTCAGCGTTAATCCGAGAGTTAGTTTCAAAATAAGACTTGAAATGATCTGGAATATATTTTCCTCCTTGAATAGTATTTTGCATATGAAACAGTCCACTACCTACACAATTATGGAGGAGGCACGTACACAAGCTGTTTTGCTGCTGTAATGTAATAATAATAACGCCTTAAGACAAAGCTTATTTCACCTGAAGGATCAAATACCTAAACATTAGGGAAGAGTCTGAGTGAGAGTCTGACAAAAAAATCCCATTTTTGAATAGTGAATATCATTATCAAATCTGAGGTATTTGTCAGAATGAGTTTAATGTTCCATATAAGTAAGTAGCTGTTTGTAACTGACCTGACTGTCATGTCTGTGTCATCTCCAGGGCCAATAAGAATATTACCCTGACACTGTCATGGAACGTTGTTCCCAACGCTGGAATCCTGCCTCTAGTGGCTGGAAGTGGACACGTCAGCCTTCCTTTCCCCGAGACATACGAGACCACCAAGAGCTATTAGACACAGTCAGAAACACGCATCTAGCCAGTTTCAACACATACTGTTCACACAGACCAATGGAAACAAGACAAGCACAGACACAAACTGATAACTTTACACTGGTCTTTCTTCATAGATGTAAATTAATTTTTGGTTTGTAATAAAAGTTGAGATTGGAAAACTTTGTGTCTCTGTATGGGTTTTAAATAAACCAATATCATGTACACTGATGACAGATGGAAGAGTTACTTCACCCAAATCACAAAAAAACACATTTTGTCTCACTGCCCCTACATGCAGACATTGTTGGTGTTGCTTTGATGAAAACAAAACAGAGAGGCTTTTAAACATCATCAGTGTTGAAATTGAAAAATGTGACACATCCAGAATCTGTGCTCATATTGATTGTGTTTATTAATCCTGTTATCAGTAATGAATACAGATTTAATATTGATAAGTGAATCTGCTTTGCTACAACAATGGCTAAAATAAGAGCTGATAGAGTCAATCCAATGTTATTCAGCTATCAAAGATGCTAATTAATTACAATAGTTTCTGTGAGCTGCACCTGGATATCTTGAACATATTCAGAGTTGATTGAAATATAATAATAATAATAACTTTATTTATATAGCACATTTCATACAAGAAATGCAGATCAAAGTGCTTTACAACAATAGAAATTACATCCACCAAGTGCATGTAATGAACTAAACTGAATGTAATGAACTGACTCCTATCAGCTGTTCTGGAATTGAAAACTCAAGAGTTTACCATCCCAGGGTTCATCAACTCAGACTTCAGAGTAAGGTTCACAGTTTGTTAAACCTGCTTTCTGGAACTGGCCCCAGGAAAGCAGCCATGTATTGAAACCACAACACAAGCAGCAGAGCTGAGCAGCTCTGTCTATCCACAGCGGCCATCCCTGGCATCTGAAACTCTCTCCTCTTGTCTTCTGGAGACTCTGCAGTGGAACTAAATGTTTGTAATGTTAGTTGAATCTGGTTTATTGAGCCTGTACTACACATAATGTACCTCTTTGGCCTGTAAAGTCTGAGTGCTGGTACATCATGCCAAATTGAGGCAGCTGAACCAGTAGACCTGGAAAACAGACAAAACCTACTTCAGCCATATACTGCTGTGATGTATACTCAACTGTTTGGCAACAAGTTTGCCATATCAACTTAAGGGCTGATGATACAAGAATGTAATATTATTTAAAAAATCTGGGATTGCACAAAGTATCAATAACATTAATAGATTTGACAATAAGTGGTATTTTCTGCCTCTTATTATCTATAATAAGAGGGTGTTCCCCAGGGTTCACTTCTTGGTCCGCTACTGTTCTCCCTGTATATGCTTCCGATTGGAGAAATTGCAACCATGGTGTAAATTTTCATTTTTATGCAGATGACACCCAGTTATATTTATCTGTAGCGCCAGATGATAAGTAGGCCCTAAATCCTCTTATAATTGGTACAGATGCACAGAGAGAAGAAATTTTAAGCAGGCTTGGAAATCTGGTTCTATAAGTCAGAATAAAAAAAAAACAGGGTGTTATCCTCGATTCTGAACTGAATTTTAAAAGTCATATCAGCAGTATTACAAAGATAGCTTTTCATCATCATCGCAAAAATCAGACCCTACCTTTCTTTGGAAGATGTTAAGAAACTGACTCATGCCTATTTTCACACTTAGATTATTGTAATGCGCTTTATACTGGTTTACCAAAAAAAAACATTGATTGGCTGCAGCTTGTTCAAAATTCAGCAGCAAGAATTTTAACAAAAACTAGGAAAAGGGAACATATTACACCAGTATTAGCATCATTGCACTGGCTACCTGTAACGTTTAGGATATATTCTAAATTTCTTTTACTTGTTTTTAAAGCCCAAAACGGTCTAGCACTCTCATATCTTGCAGATTGCTTGTCGGAGTATGTTCAAAACAATTTGCTTCGGCCGCTTAACGCTGGCTTGCTAAATGTGCCACAAATAAATTGCAAAAAGTATGGTGAGGCAGCTTTTTGTAGCTATGCACCAAAGATTTGGAACATGCTCCTACCACACATTAGACAAGCATCCTCTGTTGATAATTTCAAGAAGCAGCTCAAAGCTTATTTTTATGGACTTGCTTTTAATTAATTCAACCTTTATTTGATATTTCTTTTATTGTTTTATGTTTTTTATTTCTTAAAATTGCTTTTACTATTATCAGTTGTTTATACTACCAGTATTGTCTTTTTTAAATCTCCCTATGATTTTACCTCTTTTTATCTTCTTAGGTTTTTATTGTTTATTGTTTTAAATCTGTATTTATGTTTTTAATACTTTTTCTTGTAAATCACTTTGAGCTGCATTTTATGTTATGAAAAGTGCTATATAAAATCAGTTGAGGAATTACAACTCGTGCTGGTTATGAAACATTTTCAAAAACACATTGGGTCAGAGCAAAAACAAAGTTGATTTTCTTAGTTTCAGTTTTGTGACTTTTACATTTTTTAAAAATAATATAATTGAAAATACACAACATTTTTTGTACAAATTCTCCTCATCATCCACACAATTTGACAAAAAAGTTAAATAAAATTTTTGTTTTGTTGTGATAATTGATATTATTATTAAACACGCTGTGGATAACATGGATGAAGTGCCCTCTACTTTCCTCAGCTCGTTTAGGAGCATAACAAAGAAGGGAGGTCCATACATTAACAGCTTAAGTAAAGGAATAATTTATTAAAGATAACTCAACTTAAGCAAACTAGGAAGTGTAAAGTCAAAAACATGAACCAAGGCTAAATTAAACCCAATCAAAACCCAAACAAAACCAAATGGAGTGGCTGGAAGGCAACAGCCTTCCAGGAGGGAGAGAGAGGGAGCCATCTTGGAATCACCCAGTTTATAAAGGCTCCAAGCAGGTGACAGCCAACCCCTAATGAGGTGGGAGGGGCCCAACCATCCAGGAGAATCTGGAAGGAGGGAAGCAAAGGCAGGAGAGGGAAACAGAGGCAAGCCAACACAGATACTGTCCTAAGGCCTAGGGCCGTCACATGTCCTCCTTTGGTTGTGCTTCTCTCAGCATGGTTTTATCTTAAGAGTCTTTAGCTTGGCCAAAGTCCTGGGACTGCTTCCTCCAGACTGATGCACGCATGCACGCACACACACACACACACACACAGTACAAGGCGTGAGATTAAGATCGTTTTATATAATAATAACTAAATCTGTTCCTGTTTTTATATGAATAATTTTATTATTATTATTATTTCATCTTATTTTTTTCAGTGTGATCGGAGATCATCTAGCCATTAAAGGTTCATCTCAAAGGGGCTGTGGCGTTGCACTGCAATCTTGATGCAAAGAATGAATACATCTTGTGCCATCCGCCGCTTGCCTGCTGATCGAAAGCTCGCCGCACTTATAATCCCTAATATTTTGTCACTTTATTTTCTGAAGGCACATTCACATACGAACCCCTTTATTCATGTTTTGCTCGTCTTTCCACTTTCCACTAACAGTTTTATTCTGATTATGGCAATAATGCCCGTGAGACTGAAGTAAATAATGAATGATTCTTCTTCTTAACTGTCATTCACAACAGCTAGCATCCTATATATCCTAGCACAATTTCGCACACCAGATCCGCTGGTAAATTGTGTGCAACCAGTAGCAGACTGTTGCAAAATATCCACAGAAATCTCTGTGCCTATGTGCACATCAGACTTATTTTTGCATGTAAAACAGTCAAATCAAACGGATTTAAACTTAATAAATTAAAAAATTAAAAAAGAAATGAAAAAATACTAGACCACATTTTATATTTTACTTTCATGGCACTACAGTGGTTTAACTGCAAATGGTTATTGTATGTGATGCCATATTGTATGTGACACTATGATGCCGAGTAAAACTATTACGCACAGAAAACATGTTGATTACTGGATCATTAACATGTCCAGAGAAGTGAATTCAACCTAAAAAGGCAGCATGGCAGCATATTTGAGCTGCTGTAGCCTATTCATATTTTAAACTCTTTACATCTCAGAAAACAACACATTTCACATATTGTTTCACATATTGTTCAATCTCAGCAATTACTGTGGTGAGTGAAGTGTTGCCATAACAGATAGAAATGATGGACAAGCCTACAAAAATAAGATCCAAGTTGTAATAAACAGGAGTTATTCTTTAAAACTGTGATGAAGCCTGCCTTACTCTGTTTTAAGAAGCGGCTAATAGATTATGTAAATGTTTTTTTCAAAGATTTCTGCCTTGCAAGAACACATTTTTGTGGTAAATAGACAACAGAAAAATGCTGAAATTACTATTACTTTTTTAAACAGCTTCAAATCATACATTAAGGGGCTGGACTTCAAAAACACATCTGTCAAACTGAGCAGGTGAAATCAAAAGTAATCCTTCATTTATTCTCTGATAACGCAGGCATGAACACATCCTATCCACCCTGGTTATACTCATTTGATTTGAGTCAATCTCCAGTAATAGCTTTGGTATAGCAGCATGGCTGCTTTGCTGTTCAGCGTGTTCACTTGCACTTCATGTGTTTGTCTCGCTTCTGTGATGTTCATATTTAATAGATCAACATTGACAGATTCCTCCTCTGTGACAACAGGATTACCCTAAAACACACCCACAGCAAGGTCCAGTTCAGCATTAAGGTTAAACTGGGGGTCCAGACTGGGCTTGGCTGTGTCCCCTGAGTCTGTCTGCTTCAGAATTGGGGACAGGTGGGGAGCTCTAATGTCTGTACAGGAACTGTGACCACTCATTCCCTGACAGGAGCTCCTCTATCAGCTTCATTGGACTGCAGACTTTGAAGGAGTTGAAAGGGCTGTGAAAAATGTAGGGAAACTAGTATTATATAGTAATCATCACACATTTATACTGTTTGTTGCCTACTCATACAACACATATCGGATTCAACTTAGAACCACATCAAGAAAGCTTTTACATGTTCAATATAAATGTTCTGTCTAATAGGTGAAAAAGAAAAACATAAAGAGCATCACAGTATTCTCAAAATATTCTTCGCTAATGCTAAATCCTGCTTGACAAACAGTCTATAGGTCTAGATGTGGTCATGCTCATTTGGTTCCACTCTTACCTTACATGAAATAATTAAATATAATGTACATAAATAACATTATTATACCCAATCGGCACTTCATTAGGACTAGTTTTCACATTTTTTGATCTTCCCTGGTATCATTGATATGATTTGTGGTTTCTTTTGGGTTTCACCTACTCTGAGGAAAAGACTGTCACCAATAAACCTTGAACACTGCACCTGACTGGTGAGACAGTTTCCTCGCCTTGGCTTGCTGTGGAAGCAATATCTTGGAGCAGCAGCAGGTCAGGGCCTGGTGTGGTGTTTTTCTGGTATTGTTGCCAATCTGGTAAGGCTATATCCCGCTCCTCCATTTGATCAAGTCAAATACACCCCACTGCTTTCCACCACCATCTTATCTTTGTAGGTCAAGTCTGGGTACATAACCTCCTTCTTACACACATCTGACAAAACAGATTTTAATCAGTACAGCTGGAGCATCTTTTTAGTCTTCAAGTCTATTTTCTTCAGTTTTACATGTGTAACTACAGTGATTGTGTGTTGGGATCTGAGACAGACAACTGAAGCTGCTACTGCTGTTCTGCTTTCACTATGCTGCATCTGTAGACACAGTGTGACTGCCCTATCCTGTCTGTGGACATAAATCTTCAAAACAGTAAAAAATATATAGTTTTGTTTTTATTTTTAAAAAGGTTCAGTAATTTCCTAAAACAGCTGGTCACTGTAGTTTTCTAGTAACGTTACTTAAACTAAAGAAAATAGTGATTTTGTTGGGGGTTATTTTCAGTGTCAGATTAATCTATATTTGGTCTTCTAGACAGTATTTCTGCCATTTCTGGTGTGTGTGGGACTAAGTCAAAATAAAACGTAGTGTGCGTTCATAATGAAGGAACATGTCACCCAGGGCAACATTGTGGCTCATTCATCTATCATAAGTGCTCAGGATTAAAGATATGCACAAACTTGACAAACAAAAACTTTTTTAACATGGGACATCATGACAGGGAAAACAATGGCATTATTTCACTTTATCTTTTCACATTATTTAGTTTTTTAGCTAGGCACGCTATAAAATATCAACATCTAAATATTACTTTCAGATTGTTTCAATTTGAGCCAGAAAGATAACAATGCTCATCAGTTTTAGCTGGTAGCAACCTGGCTAAATGTTAGCTCACCTATTCAAGCTAATGTTAGCTTACTTCTATGGTGGCAAAATACTAATCTAAAAAGCAAATATGCATTTTAATATCCTCATAATAATAAAGCTGTAGTAGCATACTAGTGTAAACTAACAAGTAAATTTAAAACTTTCATGCACCTTGTAATTTGCAAACCCAGTCTCACACCAATTCGTGAAATAGTCACGAAATCTAATGTACACGAATCTATTCGTATGCGTATGAGTACTTTCCTCACTGTCAATTTTAATCATTTTAATATCTTTAACATTTCTCAACACAAAACACGAAGGTGTCCTTGATAACTCAACAATACAAAAGGTTATGGCCATCCGTTTTAATTATTTCTCCTTCGATTCTGAGAAATCAAGTTTTTTTTGTCAGTTTTGGACATTAGCCTACCCATGATCCATTATTATGGTGAAGACGCCAGCTAAAGCCGTGATATAACTTATATTCAGTATAAAATTATATAGTACTGCAGATTGGTGGTTACAATCAGGAACAAAATACTGTACTGTACATTGAAATGTAAAGAAAATAATGTACGTATGTATAATAAATGCGATCAGCCATAAACTGTGCAGTAAACAGAACTTGAAGCTTTGTGATTGGCTGATTTCTTGAGGCAATGCAGTTTGGGACTCGTAGTTGACTAAAGCTTTATCATGTAGCCTACACAGTCCCATAGATTTTTCATTTCAACTAACAGTCTATCTATCTATCTATCTATCTATATATATATATTCTTGATCACACCTTCCTATAGATAGATAGATAGATAGATAGATGCCTACAGGTTTCTTTTTTTTTTGGCCTATATAGTTTGCGTCCACATCGCGTGACTGTCAAGTTTCAGTCTGGGCAAACAAACAAAATGGCTGCCATTGGTTTTATTCTCAATGGAAAATGCAATATTTTCAGCATTAAAATGCGTTTTGATAACATTTCTAGTGAGAAGTGTGCAATTTATTTTTATAATATCTCTTCAGTGAATGTATATGATGTTTAGTTTGTCAGTTATTACGGAGATTCTTGTAGACTTTCTATCGCTGCTATGGTTACTTGCATAATCATTGTCTTTGCATTGTGTAGTTATCTGAGCTGTTATGTTATTTGTGTTATTTTATGTAACTGTTTGATGATGTTCTTTCAGTAAAAACTGTAGATTTTAGAGCGCCCCAGGCATGAAATGAATTTGAAATCCCGAATTTTAAGCTTTGCGATTGGCTAACCAGAGTATCCACTGCCTGGAAGTGTTTTCCTCACTGTCACCATGTTAAGGTTTTCTTTTAATGATATTTTTAACATTTCTCAACACAAAAACACGAAAGTGTCCTTGGTAACTTAACAATATGATAGGTTAATGTTAAGGCCATCAGTCTTAATTATTTCTCCTTTGATTCTGAGAAATAAAGTTTTTTTGTCAGGTTTTGATAGCAGAAGGCTAGGGAAGAGCATTGTGTTGTGGAGTTCGACTACTGTTGGGTTGTCCGCCGTTGGTGGGCTTCATTCCATTTCAAATTGCCACTGTCTGCCGCAACCCCAATCCAAACGCCACTATCTGTGTTAAGAAAAGGCGTTTTATAGCATGTGATTCACTAGCAAGGACCACACCATCAACAAAATGCGTTTAAATGATTTATTAAGAAAAACAATCATTGTGCATAGATCTGCTTGCTGACTGCGTTGTGGGGAAGCTCATAGGGAATCCGCCGTAGCACCCGGGCAACGACGGACCCCCTCAGGACCCTATGAAGGAGAGGAAGAATCGGGAAGAGAGATGTAGGGTGGGAGGGAGGGTCGCGGAATACGAGAGCGGAAGAGGAGGAGACAGTTAGGTCGTATTTATAGGAATGCAGGAGTGTGGTCCTGGCTTCCCGGTGCCGGAAGCCCCCGCTACAGCCATCAGTGCTAGGTTCCCCTGTTAGGGCTGGCTGTTGAGATTGCTGCAGCTGGATGATGGGGGCACTGACATCCTGGTGCCGTTTGCCCTGGATGATGTAGGCTGCTGGTGCTGGTGTTGAAAAACTTGCCACCCGGGGTTTGTAACAGCAGACGATGCTGAAGTGACGTTAGATTACTTGTATTAGTAACTTGCAACCCGGTGCATGTAACAGCAGACATTACTGAAGTGACTTTGGATCAGTTTTATTAGTAATTGGCAACCAGGTGCACATAACGATAGAGGTTACAAGTGACATTAGATTAGTTCTATTACTAACTTGCCATGCAGTGCATGTAACAGCGGACTTTACTGAAGTGACATTTGATTAGTTGTATTATTAACCTGCAACCCAGTACATTTAACAATGTAACGTTACTGATGTGATGTTGGATTAGTTGTAGAAGTAGTATTTGCAACCCGGTGTGTGTAATGGCGGCTGTTACTGAAGTGGCTTTTGATTAGTTGTATTAGTAACTGGCAACCCGGTGCCAGTAGCTAGATGTTACTAAAGCGATGTTATGGATGAATTAAAAACTTGCAACCCGGTGCCAGTAACTATGGATGTTACTAAAGTGACATTATATTGATTATAGTAACTTGCAACCTGTGCGAGTGACGGTATGCATTACCGACAAACTGGAAATACTGAAGTTACGTCAGATTATTTTTATTAGGGACTTGTAACCCGGTGCATGTAACGGCAGATGTTACTGAAACTACGGTTGATTAGTTGTATTATTAACCTGTGACCTGGCGCCCATCACAATAAATGTTACTGATGTGATAGATTTAGTTGTATAGTAACTTGCAACCCGGTGCAAGTAACTACAGATGTTACTAAGGTGACGTTATTTGTAGTAGTAACTTGCAACCTGGTGCGGTAGGCATTACCAAAGTGACATTAGATTAGTTGTATTGAACTTGCAACTCGGTGCTTGTAATGGCAGGCATTACTAAGGTGACAATAGATCCGTTTTAACCAGGTGCGTGTATCGATAGAAGTTACCGACGGTACGCTGGATAAGTTCGATTAGTAACTTGCAACCCGGTGCATGTAGTGGCAGACGTTGCTGAAATGACGTTTGATTAGTTGTATTCTTAACTTATAACCTGGTGAACGTAACAATAGAAGTTGGCAAGAACTGGCAACCCGGTGCCAGTAACTATAGATTACTATGTGACATTAGATTGGTTGTATATGTAACTTGCAACCCGGTGCAAGTCGATGGTAGGCGTTACTGAAGTGACTTTAGATTAGTTGTACTAGTAGCTGGCAACCCGGTGCCAGTAACTGTAGATTTACTGAAGAGGCGTTGAATGCTGAGGCATTACTGAAGTGATGTTAGTAAGAATATCCAAGTGGGTAACTGGCAACCTGGTGTCTATAGTTGAAACGGCAGGATGTTTCTGAAGTGTAGTGAGAATAGCTGACTTTTCTCCTCTAAAATGATGATAAACGATAATAGAATAGAATACGAAATTGGCAACCCGGTGCCACTCACAGAGACCAGAGATAAATGGGGGATGGAACAATTAGTGCCTGGTATCCGGCTGCCAGTAATGACTTTAACTGATCTGGTAAGAAAAGGGGTTGTTGAGGTAGGAATGACTACATCTGAATCTGACATGAAAATGTAATTTATATCTTGGTCTTCCAAGTCCCTTTCGGCGAGTTCCCATTGTTGATTTGCACTTCAGGTTTGAATTTTTGACTTCCATTGCTTTCTTTGTGATGGTTTGTATCTTACAGAAATCATCAAAGTTGATCTCTATATGCACATAAATACCTGAATCCAAGGAGTGAGTGGATGACTTGTTTGAGTGTTTGTGGTTTTGTCCAGTGATATTATGAGTGTGACTGGATGTTGTGTGTGTTGTAATGGTGCGTTTTTCTGTCTTTCTGTGTTGCAGGTCTGTGTTGCAGGTCTGCATGTGACTTTTTTGTATGCCAAATATGAAAGTGAGAGAGACAGAGAGACAGTGAGAGCAAGACATTACTGATTAATCATACAACAAATATGCTACTATCAGTTGCAAAAGCATAGCGTCAAGTAGTACACACATTAATGAATTACATACTTTTGGTTCACATATTTGTGATCTACAGTATTGCATGTTCCAGTCTTGTATTAAATCCAGATTAATTTAAGTGCATTTACTGAAGTACTGCACTTAAGTACAATTTCAGGGTATTTGTGGTTTATTTGAGTATTTCCATTCTATGCTACTTTCCATTACAATGTCACAATTCTCTTTAGTCTCTGTCTCCTTAGTTGCTAAATGCTCCATGATGTTCATCAGCTAGTCTCTGTGTCTGTATGCTGTTTGGTGCTGAGCAGTTAGTGTACAACAGGTTTATCAGAGCCTTTTTACTGAAAACAGATTGATAAGAGTGGTGTTTGCAGGCTGGAAAATCAAGAAATTTTTTCTAAAATAAGCAAAAAGGCTGTATAGAGTAAGGGGGAGTAACTGCAGAGTTGGGTGGGCTTGTCTCAACGAGAGACCCTTTTCATATTACAAAAGGTCAGTGGATCTTATTTAATGCAAACATTTAGATTAATGTAGCTTTAACAAAGATTTAACACAACACGATTTTGAATGCAGGACTTTTCTCAGTGATGGAGTATTGTTACATTGTTGTATTGCTATTTTAAGCAAAAGGTCTGACATACTTCTTCCACCACTGCTAAATTAGATCTATTCAATAGTCAGTACTAGTTAATAACCCATATTTGATATATTCTTCCTTGTAGTCTATAAGATGTCCTAATTGCTGCTGCATCCTAACCTCCCAACAGAGCACTATCAATTTCAGTTTACCTCACTGTATCAATATATTTGCTGCTAAATGTTAATATGTGCAGTCTCTTACCACTTTCCCCTTTTAACTCAGCAGGTTCCCTTCTCTGTGTGTTCTGTGTGTTCCTTGGTTCCTCTCTCTCTCTCTGTCCCTCTGCCACCAGTGTTTGTGCCACCTTTGCTTTTATGTTGCCCCATGTTTTCCAGCCTGTCTATTTTCATATCTCCTTCCTTCTATATCAGGTTTCCCTTATATTCTGAGGTAAGACTGTAGTTTCATTAACTGACAAAACCAGACAAAACCAGTTTTATCATCTGTATTGAGGTATAACCCTTCAGATAGACTCCTTTCCTCCTCTCTTCAGGGGTTTATATGCTTTAAAGCTGGAAGTTACTGACTGGAAGTCAGTCATCTTCTTGGACACAGTGAAAGATGGGCCAGATGAGCAGAGCAGACGTGTTTGTGTAATAGAGGTGGGAGGATGGAAGATGACACATCCTGTAACAACAATGGCAATTATAATGTATCATGTGTCCTTCTCTGGCTTTTGAATTAAGCTACATTTCTCTGTCTATTGTCACTATAGGTACTGATAAGGAACATATTTTGAATGAAAATAATTAAAGGGTGCCATGGCCAGTCAATGAGAGAATTTGACCACACTTAATAAAGCACCTTAAAGGCTGCCATCCAGTAAGTCAGTGCAGTGAGAGAGCTGCAACTATTGTGAGCACTACAATGAACTTTTCTATAGGAATGCCCAGATGGGTGAGTGGCTGTTAAGAGTAGTAATGCATTTCAAATCTACCAATGCAATGACACAATGGACTACTTTACCTCAAATGGAATCAGCATAGCTGGATAAAAATAAAATCACTGATGGAGCTCTATTATGGTGTGATAGTGGGATTGGGCAGGTACATGTGTACAAAGACCTATGCTTCCAACACATATGTTTTGAAAGCTTTCTTATCATGATAATGATAAATAGCACCAGTGTATATGACTATATGACTTACAAAAGCAGGTAAACATGGTTTAACAACAGAAAAAATAATTTAAAAACATTTATGGTTAATTTTGTGTGACTATTTGGCTTTGTTAATAACAAAACATTTTTCTTGAAAGAGACCAGACTTTTTTCCAACAAATATCGTTCACAAAGTTGTTGCAGTAGCAACTTACATTTGGCACAAAAACAACTTCTCTCTGAAAGAGTGAGCGGATATTTCTATTTACATTTTGAGAAGAAGAAAAGCAAGTATTGTCAATAGGAGTTTCTGCTGTGTCTAGAGAAGGAAGAGTATAGTGGTTACATCATGTCATTTTAGCCTATATTACCGAACCAGAGGGGATTACATTAAGGATAGTGGCAAATTCTTTTGGGGTCACAAATATGTTATGAGAAAATAACCTCATCATAATTAAAAAGAAATGTCCTGCTATCAAATAATTGACACAACGAAATAAAACATTAAACCATAGATCCATTTAGATATGAAATATCCCTGTTGGTCCATATTATGTACTAATGTGGAGAGAAGTTGTGTTTGTATAGGCTATCAAACATCAAGCTAACAGATGGAATAATGATAGTTTTGCTGGGATTTTATCTATATTGTATTAACATAGTAAAGGTAATTGAAGACCACCTATAACTAGACATGAAATGCTAAATTGAATTATACAGAATAGACCAAGAAAGCCAAATTACAGAAATACAGCATGGAAAACAGGATGAATGAATGACATGAAGATTTAAGATCAGACAGGTGAAGGAGCATGCCCATTTAGGATTTTATAAGTCATCAGAAGCACCTTAAAGTCTGGTCTAACATGGATAGGAAGACAATAAAAGGAGGTTAGAGTTGGTGTAATATGGTCAAATTGTCTTGTTTTAGTTAAATTTCTAGTTACAGCATTTTGAACCATCTGAAGACTTATAGTTCTAGCCTAAAAACAAAACATTACAGTAATCAAGTCTGGATGAAACAAAGGTGTGTATTAGAGTCTCTGCATCAGCCATAGACAGGAAAGCTATGTAAATGAAAAAAGACAGTCTTAGAGATTTCTTTGATTTTCTTATCAAAAGAGAGGCTAGGAACAAACGTAACACCAAGATTTTTGGCTGTCACACTTTGTGAAAGTTGATGTGTTTTTTCTTCCATAAAACATTGAAGAGAATTTGGGCAATATTTTCAAAATTCTGTAAATTCTGTTCAATAAATATACTGAAGCCTGTACAGTATATCTGTATGATGCTGTATGTCACTGACATCACAACACTCAATAGAGAGGGCAGGACAGGGTGATACGAAGTAGCCAATACAAACACTTCATTTTATACCATGTGATTTTGAAACCCAGAATAGCAACAACAGCTCTGACTTTTGATCTCACTCTTTCAGGAAACTTGACAGAATGTGAAGCTTAAACCAGGGAAAATGGAGAGGGAACAATGGAAATAGAAGATGAGAATTTTGAAGATATTTAGTGAGATAGTGAGAGTGAACATGAAAATGAAACCTACATGGTTGGAATGAAGATTTGGGGTTTGAAAGAAGGTGCTGGATGTGGAGCTTTGTCAGAAAAGCACACTGTGGCAAAATGGATTAAGAATGAAGTGGGTGAAGTTAAACTGATCGACATTAAACGCTCTGGCTTGATAGTCATCAAAGCCTTGAAAATCTTGGTGTTGGGTTCTGGGATGGATATGTACCCAGTGGCATGTTTTCCGCTCAGCAAGAAAGCTCCAATAAAAGGTGTTGTTGATGGGTAAAGGGGTGACAGACAGCTATAGAATAGAGAGGTTTGACGAAGTAGTTAATGGAAAGTATGAAAGTAAATCTGTTATGCTTCACTTTGATTTGGAGCACTTGCCTGATAGAGTGTTCTTGGATCATGTGTCATACCCAGTAAGCCAGTATGTTCCCGAACCTTTGCAGTGTAAGGATTGCTGGAAGTTTGGTCATTGTTGTATGAGTGATTTTGCCACATGTGGTAAATGTGGGAAAAATGATTGTGAATGAGACTGTGAGAAAGATCCAGAGTGTCTTTGCAAAGGGAATCATGCAGCATGTGAGGATTACTGTCCAAAGAGACTAAGGGAGACAGAAATAATCAGAGTTAGATCTAAGAAGAGACTTAAGTATGAAGAAGTAGGTAAGAAATATTTTGATACATTAAGCTAAGGAGGACAAATCAGCCAGAAAACATGATGAGTTTTGTTTTTGTAAGGATCAGGGGAAGTTTTGGGCCTTTTTGGTAATGGTAATTAACTGTACTGCTGGGGTAGAAAGAAAATCAGCGAAAATTCACATAAATGTAGATGTAGCAAGGAGATTTCTGGGTGTTGTGGGACTTCTGGAGAAGGTGTGCAGCAGCTGTTGAGAGAAGCTTTTAGTTTCTCTTAAACACGTGAAAAATAGAGAAGTTATAGCAGAATGGGAAATGGGTGAGAAGGGGTTATTATTGTATTTAGTCAGTGGAAATTTTAGTTTAAATCCAGTAGATGACGGTAATGCAACATTTTGGACCACAACTCTTCTTGAGAAGAAGAAGCTTAACCCATTCCAGACATGGCTTTACTGTAGGATAAGTAAAGCTTTCTAAAAACAACAGCTGTAATGAAGTCAGCGCTGCTTCACGTGTCGGTGCCGTTTGTGCTTTGTGTCGCCTTGGCGAACACCAACCTATTCGACGAAGTTGAGGTGGACTTGTCTTATGAGCACTATGCAGAGAAGACGGTTTCCTCAAGATGCCCTTTAACTGCCTAGTTAACCTGGCTTATATCTACATGGGACTATACTGTTTGCTGCGGTGCAGGGCCGTCAAAGAACCCACTCAGAGCCGGTATATGAGGGAAGTGTTCGCACTAATGGCGCTGTTTTACGCACCTGTGCAGTGAGCGCGCCTGGCAGTGCTACGGCCGTACTCGACCAGTGGTTTACCTTACCGATTTTCGCGTGGGTTCCGGTGTGGATCAACTTCATTGAATGGGGGCCGGAGAAGTGGCGCGCGTCGCACGCGGCAGCACTTAAACTGTGCTCCATCCTCAGCTACGGTCTGGCGCTGGCGCACCAGCGGGGTTTCGAGGTAGCGCTAGGCTGTCATGTCGCCCTTGCGGTATATAAGGGAGTCCGTGTGCAGCTGGTGCACGGAGACGGCCGCTCGCGGGGATTCCTTCTGCTGGCCGTGCTGTCATGCGCCGGGTTCGTGGTCCTGAAGCTCCTGGATCACTGGCTCACCCAGTACCGGCTGTTCTAGCGGCTCACTGACCATTTCTGGTCCAAAGTGTGCGACGTGCTGCAGTTCCACTTCAGCTTCTGTTTCCTGACCACACTGACTCAGAGGGCACACGGAGAGACCGTAGCACGGCAGGAGTGAACAACGATCTTCACGGATCACCAGGATACCCTTTTATAAGAATAAAAAGTAAAGAGACACTTTTCATCGTGATTAAAATAATAATAATTTGGTTTAATAATAATAGTTTGGTGATGTGCCTGGCAGGAGTTCAGTGGTTTACACCAAGTAAATGTTTCATCATATGGGTTTATGATGATACAGATAACACATTTATTCAGATATTCAATATAGAAAAAAAAAAAAAAAAAAAACACAGGTTCAATCCAACATGGGGACTGGCACATGTGAACTCAAAAAACATAAAGTCAACCCATCTATGACACATCAGGGTGTTATGCATAATTGAAACATGACACTGGAGAAAAACAAAGTTAATAGAACTTATTTCCATAGTGGTCCTGGCCGCTTTAAATCATGATAACAACAAAGACTGCTGAGCCTCTGCTACATTACTGCCTTAAATGACAATTATGATGTGCAGATTTCATTTACTCATTATACAAATAGTACATTTACTAAAATATGAAATACCTTTACACATCTCTCCTCTTTGCATTGCTTTTGATAAAAAGTGTTTACACTTGTTTATTAAAACTCTAATCTGACATCATCTGGTCAGCTCTAACTCTCGGCCCACACCCAGAAGAAAGGAGTTAGATCCAAAAGAACGAAATCTATGAATTTGGAAACATTCTGGTGCTGCTTGGCCATTTAGGCATTTATACACATTTAAACATTTGTCATATTGCCCTATAGCACATTGGTAGAGGGCTATAGCTGCTAATTGCTTCTGCAGGCCTGGATGGTAGAGAGCTGACGTGGAGTCAACAGCCCCTGTTCACCTGCATGAGGAGCTACACTGGCAGGTCACAATGTGCATAGGTTCCCATTATAACACTGCCACCTGTGTTCTACGAATCACCTGGCCAATACTGGAAACACGTGAAAGCTGGGGATTGAAAATCTCTGTGGTGGTAGGTCTAAGTATTTGCCCTGACTGTAAATAATTTGTAAATGTTTATCCACATAAAAACAAATTTATGAATTTTTGTTCATATAATATAAATACTTATAATCACTTTGAATGGCTCACAAGTTATTCATAATATATCAACAAATAATTAAATAATCATCTACTAATAATTTGTTCATTAATATTTCACAATCATTTATAAATGACTTCCAACATATTAGTATAGCATTAATTAATCATTTATAAAGATCTATTAATGTTTTGTTAATGATTAGTTCACCATTAACATCTTATAAATGACTTACTACTGATCGTTATTATAAAATGTTACTGAAAAATGTATGAAAGAAATCTGTTGGCACAATTGTCTTCTTTCCCATTGTCTTCTTAGATAGTGGTCATGATAATTGCTACTAGTAGACCACCATCTCATCTTCTGGATCTGTTGAGTCTGTGATTGAATTCATGTCTGTTGCAAGAAAATGTATAAAGTGCTTGATCCATACAAAGTGTCATTCATAATCACTGTTGCAAATGCTGCTCTCGTCATGTACTAAATTTTGTGCTATCTCTCTGTGAATGTTAAGTTGTGTTGCTCTTCATACCTGAAAGATGAAGACAAACTTGTTCTTCATGATGGAGCACAGGGACAGAACACAGTTTGGAAGCCCCATGCTTTAAGGACCGAATTTCAGTTTGAACCAATAATATGGGGACTTATAGTACAACTAACTCACAGTAAACACTTGTCATCTTGTCAGTTCCCTAATAAGTTGCTGTTAACATCTTGTCAGTCCTCTCATAGAAATGTAGTGAATATCACTACATGTCAGGTTTTGGTAGTAAATCTTATTAGATTCAAGAAGACAGTAAATTTGGCATAAACAGCAGAGATGAAAATAAAACATATCGACTATAGGTTGCCTACTTAAATGGATTGTTTCATAGGCTACAATTAGACTACATAGTGATAACAACTGCAAACTAACTCCAGGTGATGATCATCATACAGCAAAGTATTGTCAATATTTTCTGTTTTATCTCTTGAAAATACCACTCAATATCAGTTTACATTTGTAACTAATTACATTAGAAGTTGGACTGCTGTTTCACTGAAAAGGGTGATTTCAGGTGACTTACCTACTACTAACTAAAATATTACATAAAGGAAGCTCTGACAGCATACTGTACATAAAGGCCCTGTTTACACCTGGCATTAGCATGTGTCTTGGGTGATCTGATCACAAGTGGACAGCTATAAGTGCATCTATTCACACCTGGCATTAACATGCGTCTCCACATGCGACTTGAGATCCGATCACAAGTGGTCACTTGTGATCGGATCTCACTTCCCCACTCTATTTGCAAATAAACACATACATCATTTCCGTTGTGTTGTTGATTTTAATCAGTGGGAGGACTGGGGGTCCTTGTACCCTCCGTCCAAAGCTGTGTTCAGCTTTGATTTGATCTAGTGCTACGTCTGAACATATATATATAACAAATATAGAGTTAGTTAGTTAGTTAGGCCCCCTCTACACCTTCCATTAAAATACATTTTGGGTGATAGTACTTGACCACATGAAAGTACTGGTGTAAATGCACCCAAGACATACTGATTGTGATCTGATCAGCTAAACCACCTCCGGAGGGAGGGACGCATTGTGACCACATTGAATACAAGTGTAAATGCAACTGCGCTGTCAATCCACATACAACTACTGTTCCAAACCAGTGAGGTAGCAGCCATTGGCCAGTTAGCGAGCTAAGCTACTAGCAAGAAAGCAGCAAAAAAGCTATGGATATTCAAGACACTCGTGGATGGAGTCAAGACGAAACCAAGTGTCTTGGCAATTCATATTACAGCCGAGCCACACATGCAGCCCAGACCACCTCTGAATGTGGTCTGAGTGATCAGATCTCAATGTGTCCTCAATGCCTCTTGTGTGCATTCACACCTGTACTTAGAGCTGTCCCCTTGTGATTGGATCACCTTATATGCATGTTAATGCCAGGTGGAAACAGGGCCAATATCCTTCATCCATCCATGTTGATAAATGATTGCAGAGTACATTCTTGTTTCAAAACTCAGTGTGAAAACTTATTTTTTTTTATTAGTTATGATAAAACTTTATCAGCAGTAGTTAAATCAAAGTTCACTTTCTTAAACTTACTTATGAATTATAAAGACTGTAGAGGCCTTCATGTTGCAGGCAATATGAAAGCTTTGTCATGAAACATTTATTTGTGTAGTTTACAACATTTACACGTGATGTATGTATTTTAATACAGTATATAGCACAGCTTACAACCTGCCCCCCCCACACCCCCCACCCCCCCCCTACACACACCTACTCTCTCTCTAGGAATTATTATATTTGTTTGTGGTACTTGATGGTTAGACTTATCTCCAGCCCTGCCCATAACCATTTGAGTGCCAAATGAAGTGCTAGCACACATGTTTGCAGACAATTACTGTTATGTCATTAAATAATCACTTTTTCAAGCAAACTGTTTCAACCATACTATTATAGCTATTCAGCACTCTCTCTCTCTATGTATATATAACAAACCTGACTCTTGAACAGTTACATGGAAATGTATTACCAAATCAGAATCCTTGCCCATTTAAGCTATTTGAATACAGTCATGAGTGTGGTCAGGTTTTTGAGTAGTTATTTGAAAGCGGCAACAGTAAGGGTAAGTGTTAGAAATTTTATTACATTATGGGCAAGTTATTACATTATTGACTTTTGTTACATTGAGAATGGAAAAATTATTACGTTATTGGCAGTTATTACATTAACGGTAGTTATTACATTATTGGCTTCTACAAGGTGTATTTAGCATTATTTTCAACACCACAGACAGCCAACGTTAAGAAGCTCTCAACAGCATGCACATGCTCTCATGTTTAAGTACTGCTTTAGGAAACACTTTTACACAAATGTAAAAGTATTTGTAGCAACAATCCTAGAAAACTAAATAGTTATCGGGAAACAAGGCCGTGCTTCTTCAAAATCCCTTTTTTTCCAGTGCCAAACAACACCTTTTGCCCTCTATATGGGGTGTGGGTACCACAATGAGCCATATGTTTGTTGGGTTCTCCTCTTGACATCAGTGTGAATAAATGTGGAACCCTTCACATGTTTACAGGTGGCATTTAGTGATAGCAGTGAGCACAGGCTCTGATGGTAGTTTCCTATTGGTCCACAGCAAAGCCAGGCCCGCCTCCCGGAACTCCTGATGGGAGCAGTAGATAAGAGGGTTCAGACCACAGTCCAAGTATGACATCACCGATGACAATGTCCTTAGCCAATCAGGTGCTGGGGACAGGTCCATCCTGCCCAGGAGGATCAGCTAATTGGTCAGTGCAGAGACAGAATTAAAGACAGTCTATGAGAGTAGAATTATATGTTTACATATACACTCACTGAGCACTTTATCAGGAACACCTGTGCAGTCTAATGCAATACAACAGCTTTGCTCCTAATATTTTGTTCACTCCATTAACATACATGAGGAGGGCAAAATATTAAGAACACTTTTCAATATAATGCATTCCAGTACACCACCACCAACCACTACCACCTCAATAATGAACATAAATAGAATTATCACTCGTCTGACAATGTCAAAAAAAACTGTAAAATGTATAAACTTTGTAAAAGTAGAATTTATGGCAGACCTCTTGTACTGGATTGCATTAGATTGCATAGGTGTTCCTATTAAAGTGCTTGGTGACTGTATGTTCATTTGCTCTGTGTTGTTTGTATGTAATGAGTGAGTAAGTACATGTGTCACCTCAGACACAGCAAAGGGAGTGTAGCAGAGGATGTAGGAGGACACCAGCAGAGGAGTGACTGCAGACAGATCTCCTTCATCATCACTGAGACAAAGAGGAAACAAGATTGCAAGAGAGGAGGAAGTAACACTGGCTTTGTTTACTTACTTACCTCAACCTGCATGTTATAGCATAGCATTATAGTTATTAACACAGAACATCCAACAGTCCAAAACCCAAAGATATTCAGTTTATTATATATGATAAAGAAAAGCATCACATTCTCACACTTGAGAAGCATGAATCAGTGTTCAGTTGTAGTCAGGACTGACTGGATCTGATAGAACCTGAGAATTTGTCAGTGTTTTTCATCAGCCAGTCAATGCATAATTAATTACTAAGTAAAGCACAATGACAGTCAAATAGCATGTCAAAATTCCAAAATAGAGTTTTATAACAAGGGGTTAGAGGTGTTCAGTGCATGCGCAAACAAATCATTAACAGAGAATCTTCAAAACTGAACTGAACAGACTGTACTGACTTGTTTTTTGCATTGGAGTGCCCCTCACTGGTGACTGGCTACATAGTATGTTACCTTCTGGTTAAAGGTTTACTGAAAGGCAGCGAAAGCTGCAGAAACAACCATGATGTGACAACTCTGTTGCAGATAAACTGTGCTTGTACAGGCATAGTTTGTACTGAAGTGAGCATAAAGGCTTGAACTAGCAAAAAATGGAATGTATTACTGAACTGAAGACAACGGCAACGTCATGTACATATGAATGATAAAGTAATTGTTTAAAATTTAGAACCATATCATCAGTGACTACAAATCTTTAAACTAAACTGCACAAAACCATTTGAATCAGCAACGTGATTTGTAATTTTCACTTGCCTTACACACCTGCCTCCCTGCTTTGGAGGAAATATCATAAACTTATTTCACCTAAAATCACATCCATCCATCCATCCATCCATCCATTTTCGATAAATTGTTTCAGTTTTAATGGAGGTAGGATACTGTGGCAGTTTTAAAACATGTCCTAGTTGTATCTCTGCTAGAGACAAAGAGATGAAACTGATGTCTCTTTTCCAAAAATGTTAATTTCAAGTTCATGATAATTTATTTAATCAATCATATTGTGTTCAAAATGGCTTTTAAATTTTTAAGTTTAACCTGACTTTTTCCTCATATACCATATACCATTGAGAGCTGCACAGTTACAATACAATACTAAATCAATCGCAACTAAAGGATCCCTGATGGAGTCCATGACCATGGAAAGAATCTTTTCTCCAGTGGTTTACCTGTTTCCTCTTCTGTGGCAGCTGGCATCACTCAGCAGAGAGCAGAAGAAGATGAGGAGGAAAGGGAGGAAGATACAGATGGAGAAAGCACAGAGAATGTAGACCAACATGTCTGAGTAGCTGCTCTCCCAGAACACAGCACACAGCATCTCTGCAGGGTCGTACCTGGAGCAGATGATGGAGATGAACAGAATAGTACCAACGTGCACAATTCTCCAATCATCTCTAATGCTCTCAACTGACACCATTAGGTAAACTATATACCGAATCCATGCGTAGACAACGGGGACACTCCCAAACACCACCCCTGTCACCCAGGAAGTCAAGCATGCTGTCACCATGACAACAAAGAGAGCACTTCTTGAGGAGGCCACACCAATCAGCCGCTGCACACAAAGGATGGCTGCAGATGAAAAAAGAAACCCTCAAACTGATTGCATTAAAGGGATTATGGGACTGCAATACAGCATTGTTACCATGGCTACTACTGCTGTACTGAAGAGATGATGTATCCAAAAGCATTGAGTGAAGTGCAGCTGGTTTTCTTGAAGATGTTTCACCTCATCCAAAAGGCTTCTTCAGTTCTGACTGGCTGGTGGGGAGTCCCAGGTATTTAACCTCTGCAGGGTCATTTATACCTTTAGGGTTGTTGTGGTCACATGTGGCTTGTTAGTCCTCTTGTCTGTCATGTGACAGTCATTAGAGTCATTAGTCACATGAGTCCAGGTGTGAATGACTGTTAAACCATCTGGGAAGGAATGAAAGGACAGCATTGTAAGTGGCTGATATATTTTTCCACTTTGACATAGATGTTCTCCTCCACTCCCATTTCAAACCATCTGTCTTCTCTATCCAATATGGGCACATTACTGGCCTAAAAGGAGTGTCCTTTGTCCTTCAGATGCAGGTAGCTGCTGAGTGTTGACCTAAAGAGTTGGCTCTCCTGTGTTGGGCCATGTACTTGTTTAGCAGTTGTTTTGTCTCCCCAACGTAAAGCTCTCTGCATTTCTCACTGCACTGGACTGCATACACTCAGCTGCTCTGCGTGTATTCAGGTTTGTGGTCTTTAGGGTGGACAAGCTTCTGTCTCAGGGGGTTGCTGGGTTCGAAAAACACAGGGATGTGGTGCTTATTGAAGATCCTCCTGAGTTTCTCTGAAAATCCAGCCATGTATGGAATGACCATGTTGTGTTTGTTCTTCTTTTCTTCTCCACCCACAGTTTTGGTGTTCTTGCTGGATCTTGTTGATGTTTTTGGGGGGTCACCGCAAGCCTTTAGGGCTTCCTTGAGGTGTTTGTGCTCCTTCTCTTTGGCTTGTGGGCACATTCTGAGCCTGGGGGTGTGGGTTCTAATGACCCCTAGCTTGTGTTCCAGTGGGTGGTGAGAGTCAAAGAGTAAGTACCGGTCAGTGTGTGTGGGTTTCCTGTATTAGTCAGTGTGAAGGCTTCTGTCCTCTTCAATGTGTACTGCACAGTCCAAGAAACTACTGTTTCTGACAAGTTAATGTGAACTTGATGTTGCTGTCCACTAAGTTGCTGTGTTGTGTGAAGGCTTTTACTGCTTGGGTTTTTATTTTGACCCACGTGTTGTCCATGGATCTAAATCAGTGGCTTGGTGCTGTTTTTTGAAGGAGCTCAGGGCTCTGCTCTCTACTTCCTCCATGTAGAGGCTGGCCACAATGGGACCACATATCTAGTCTGGGCTGAGGTTGGTTCTGTTGCCAAGGGTGTTGTCTTGTAGCAGCTGTTTCCTTACTGTCTCCACCAACCCCACAGAGGTTAAATACTTGGGACTCCCCACCAGTCAGTCAGAACTGAAGAAGCCTTTTGGATACAAGGTGAAACATCTCCAAGAATCTTCAACAAATTCAGTTGCTCTTGACTAAATGCTTTTGGATATGCCATGACATGGATGACTGAGAATCTTTACATTGCACATATGTACAACTGTTTAACTGTTAAATCTTGTGCTCAAATAATTAATTGTGCTTAAATCTATTTAAGGACAAGGCATTCATCAATAAAAAAATAGTTTTTTGTGATAAAATGTAATAGAACATGAATGACTTCTGGCCCATTGCTCTCACTCCCAATCTAAGCAAATGCATGGAGAGAGTTATTTGTAGGCAACTAACATGATCGCTCAGTGAGCAACTTGACCCACTTGCATATAAATCCAGGAGAGGGGTGGAGGATGCCAGTCTGACTCTTCTACAGTCAGTGGCCAAACACCTGGACAGGCCAAGAACCTATGTATGGATTTTATTCATGGACTTTTCTCTGCTTTCAACACTGTTGATAAAGATATTCTATTATCATGTCTTGTTAATTTGCAAATTGACCAGGCCATTGTTCTCTGGATTAACGAATTTCTATGCAATCGACTCCAGAGAGTCAGAGTAAATGGTTTTATGTCTGACAGTCTTGTTTTAAACACAGGAGTCCCTCAAGGTTGCATTTTATCACCAATGTTATTTTCAATTTACACAGATGAAATAATGTGCAGTCATGAAAATTTTAAACCTATAACGTATACAGGCGACATGGCCTTAGTGGTCTGTCTAATTGATGCATGGTCTTTGAGTGCCTACCACTGACTATGTGACAGAACTAACAACTGGTTTGACAGCAGTCATGTTTTGTTAAATGCGTTTAAATCCAAAGAGATGTGCATAGACAGCAATAAGAACACCCTGCCAAATGCTTTATATAAGCCTGTAACAGTCAACAGCCAGGAGGTGGGTTAAGTGAGCTCCTTGGGACTGTTTGGATCAAGCCTAAAAAATCAAACCTTCTCTGAGCATGTGGATCACATTTACAAAAAATCACAACAAAGATTCTTTCTATTATAGGGCCACTATTGCTTGTGACTCCAAAGAGTTACAAGATAAATCTGAGGGGTCCTGAGACGATTCATTTGGCATTTTGGACTTTTCTCTAATTTTTGATTTGAACTCTTATGTTAAGCTATTTTTACATATAAACTCTGGACAATGCCTGGAAAATCAGGTCCGGACATTGTCCAGAGTTGCCTTTTCACACATGTAGCACATAACAGGAGATTGTCTATGTCAAACATGTTCTCACCTACTGGAAATACTCCGTGAGGGATGGCGCCTGGGTAGAGCATGCAGGAGGCAGGACATGATGCAAAAAGTATGCTGCGGTTGTAATTTGGCATTGTTAAGCTTTTCACCAGAAATAAAATGGCTTTTATTTTATGAGAAATCACAGGAAGTCCTCTCTCCCATTAGCACTAGCTTTACAGCAGAGCGTTCAGGCCCAGTCAAAATAATGCTGTTTATCCAGCGCCAGCTGCATAATAGAAATGTCATCAACACACCCACTTACTCGCTATAAATTCTCCAGAGAATTCACTGCTTTATTCGCACATGGGCTCAATCGGACATTACATGGACTTTGTACTGCAGGGAGCTGGCAGGATAAAATCTGTTTGATTCAAACATTTGCGTTTAAGGAGAAATGTATGGTTCAACTTTGGTTCAACTGCTAGTGTGTGTATAGAGCTGTGTCTTACCTATGCTCCCTATGGAGGAGGTGATGAAGGCAAACTTCAACAGGCTTACGACCTCACACCATGGTGACCTTTGACCTCCCGTCAGCATGGCCAATAGGGAGCCGGAGATAATGAGGAGGGAGCAGCCTTCACAACATAGTAGTTCATTATCAGAAATGATGACTTTCTGCACTGTAAGTACAGGTCAAACACTGTGAAAAACATGTTACAATTCAGGAATCTTTTGATCCAAAATAAGTAAATAAAGCCAGTGAAATGATGAGATGGGTTGGGGGATCTGATCCCCCAGATGGTTTGTTACACAACACCATCTGAGAAGTCATCCTTGGAAACTTTTTGGAAAAGGGCAGGCACTTTCAAAAAAAACTTTTTTTTTTCATCACCGTCTGTCACCATCTTACCTTGCGAGATCACACGAGAATCCTCATAGCACAAGCGCATAACTTGAAGCCTGACAAGATGGATTCTTGTGTGATCTCATGATGTTGTGATCTTACAAATCCAGCTGCCTTGCAAGGTAAGGGAGATAGTGGTATAGACCAGGAAAGTAAATCAACCACCAATAAATTCCTGTAACACAGTAGTGTCAGTGTATGTAGTACCTAAATCTGACAAGGTGAGACTAATGAAGGGAAGCCAATAACGACAGCTGAACTGACCTCTGCACTGAAAATGAAAGACAGAAGGAAAGAAGTGAACATACATAGTGCCGACATACATACTGCTGACATCACACAAAAATTAGATAATGCAAAATACATTAAATGAATCACACTCTGCACTTTACAGAGACAACTCATGTGAATAACATTTCATACCAATATAATGAATAATCCTTAAAGTCAAAGTCACCTTACCATGACTTTGACCAGTAGAACAAGACAGTTTCCCACAACTCCCATCACCATCTCTAGTCCCAGCACAGCCACCAGCAGCCACCTCTCTGCCTCTGGCCATGGACGCTCCATGAACAAAGTCCCATTAGACCACTCACTCACTGGAACACATGGAATACAAAGCATAGAATTTCTATGTTAAATAGAAGGTCCAATTATGACTTTTGGTAAACTTGGAGGTGTAAGCTTATCATACTGGTAATACATTGTATGTCATTCTTATAATCTATTTTTTGGACTTTTGGATTTGCTGTTGAACATAATTGCTGATAATTTAGGTATTTATTGTATTAGTTTGTTGGTAGTCACTCCTGCATCTTTACTCTCTTTACATCAAAGACCACAGTGGTTGTCTCCGACTTTATTGTGTCATGTTTCAAATTTCTAAGTTGTATGTGATTTAATATCTTCCCTTCTCATAAGGTCAAACTAAAATTAATTTAAAAAAAAACACCAAAGTGTTAGAAGATAACTTTAGCAATTCATGCTACAAATACAGTCAAGATGGCATAAGATAATTGACATGACACAGCAAAGAAAAAACTGAAAAAATGATAAGCTGGATATTAAACACAAAATAATTGACAATGGAAATATATGAATGGAAGGTGTGAACAAACAGCACACTGATGGTGAGAAAATATGAGCAGAAGAACAAAAGATGAAATAATTTGAGAAATTTACATCTAAAATATGTGTGCATCACAAATATGCAGGTTGAAATACTGTTTGTTAAAGAGTGAATACTTCACTGTAGACACTTTTTTGTATAGTATTTGTAACAAAGTAACTCTGATACACCTTTTTATACAGTTTGTGCAATCCTTGCCATTTGCAACCCCTAGAGGTAACCTGCACTTTCATTCATGCTCTGAACCTGTATACTGTATACAGAGATACCTATATAATCCAGAATACAAAGAATACAAAGAGAAAGCAACTCATGGATCATGTGTAAGACACTTACAGGACTATATATTTTAGTTGATACTGGTGTAGTATTCTCCTTATTTACAGTTTGTATTGTTTTCATACAGACAAAAACAGTTTACTTGTGCATATGGACAGATACTGGGTCAAATATCTTCATCAAACCTACTGACCTAGTATTTGAAATGTTATAGAGAAAAGGCTACACTTACTTTTACAACGAGCTGTCAGTCTCCAGCCTTCACCAGTGGTTACTAAGGTGTGTGTAGTGGGAAGCTCAGATGGAAGTGTCATCAAATTCATCTTCAATTAAAATTCACATGCTCCATTTAACTCAACTGGAATGGCTCTGATGCACGTTGCATCTGTGTGCATGTAATTAGGCCTCTAGTACTGCAAACAACTGCTACTATCATCATACTGTAGGTGATGATAACAGCAACAGTTAGAAAAATTTGGTTGGGAAAAGTTGCCAGTGCCAGGATTTCAACTAGCATCTAACTTTAACTGGGCAGGTTAACACTGATGACCCAGTAAGAGTCAAAATGCCTTTTAATAAACCGTCAGAAACACAAATACAGTTAACCCACAGGTCTTGGTAAAACTCTGAACCTTTTTTGAAGAAGAGGCATACAGACAGACACACAGAAATATAGTAAAGCTTTTCCAAAATGTATTATTAGACCTATTATATTAATGTTGCTTGGAACCTCCTTCATTATTATTCTTATTAATAATGGTTGTAATAGTAGTAAAAGTGGTGGTGGTAGTAGAGTGTCAAGTAGAGTTTTTAAACCCATGGTTCCAAGTATGTATCTCTGCAGAAAGGCAAAATAGCAGTGAGAAATAGAAATAAAGCATTTAAACTAAAGCATATGATTCAGTAAAAAACAAGCTCAACAGTAAGGAAGACAAAAACACAGGCCAAAAGGACATACTGGAGAAAGTACTGTGACTCAATTGGGAACACTACTCAGGTAGGGGAGGTGTGGGAGACAATTAAGAAGATGGGTGGGGACAGGAGGGAATGGAGTTTTGAATAATCAGAATCAGGTTTATTGCCAAGTAGGTTTACACATACAAGGAATTTGCCTTGGTGTTGTGGTACATATTAAATAATAGAAGGTAGGAGAAAACACAAGTACCTATGCAAAGTAAACGAAAAATACAACTACCACAAAGGACAGGTGATAAATATATAAATATCGATCACCTTCTTAGCACAGTGGATGATACGCTGCAGTCTGCCCTTTTCCCTTGCAGTTGCAGCAGTGATGGAAATGAAGTAGCCAATAAGGAAAAACCAATAAGGAAAAGGCTGAATTAACAGTAAATATGTTTGTTACAGTACATAGTTGTAATAATTTATCTGAGGAGGGAAGAGGGAGAGGAAAGTAAATCTTTCTGATTTACTTTTATTTACCTTTTCATAGTTCTAAGAACAGTTGGAGTTTTTTTTATTGTGTCCACACCACAGGAACTGGGAATGATCATAGTTCTTAGAACACCGTTTTGAGGGACTTTTTTAGCTCCTGCCTCAGAGCACAAGAGGAACCTTGAGTGACTTAAGTGTATGGTGATTAGTCGAGATGTAAGTGTACATTGATTGGTCAAACACATGAGCTGCAGCACTGGCAACCGCCCTTTTTAAAAAATCCATGTAAAAGCTGTGTAAAGAGCAGCTGTTAACGGCAGCCTTAAAAAAAAAAAATGTAACAAAACACAGACAAATGGTTGACCAGCTGGAGATATTTCTAGAGAGAAGTTGATGCTTTTTGAATGGGAGTCAATTTGGAGCCAAGGATATTTTGGAGCTAGCTTCCAGTGGCTGTCAGTGGCATTGCACTTTAAGGGACTTCCGCATTCGCTTCAGCCTCAAGCAGTAGTAGTTGCCGCTTGGGGTGGCTGCACAGTCAGGTATACCTGGGAACGAAAAAGCAGACAAATTGGCAAAACTTGGCAACTTGGTGCAGTCGTAACAACTTGGAGCTCAACACTCTAAAGACAGTGGAGATGGTTTTGGATTTCAGAATGTGGCAGAGAGAGGGTGAGAGAACTATATTTGATGGGTGAATGAGGTAGAATACCAACTATGCCACCTGGGGAATTGCACCCCAGGAAATATGTACAACTTGAGAAACAGGTATTACCAAATACCAAAAACCTCAAGTTCACACTTAAACAAGGCACACAGACTCGTTCACTGAGGGGACAGAGTTGTGATTCAAAACAGAGGGCTTTATCATCTTTGGACGTATCTTGATTACTAAAATTAAAACATTATCCAGAATTATGTCTTTTCACTAGACATTCCTGACAATTTAATTAAATCAATTAATCAATCAAATTTCAACTTTATTTTGAAAAACAAACATAATTCTCTTAGAAAAGGGGATATGATAAAATCATTAGCAGAAGGGGGTTTAAACATGATTGATTATGAGGCAATGAATGGAATGATAAAACTAAAATGGTTACCACAATTATAATACAAATTATAATACAAAATAATGATGGATTGGGATGGTTGGGATAGATTTTCTGTTAAGATGTGATTTCTGTATTGCTAAATTACCCATTAAGCTGTCTAGATTTTATCAGCAGGTCCTCCTAATTGGAAACTTATTTATAACAAGTTCACTCAACACAGCTCTCCAATCTGTAATAACTGATATATCTTGTTTAAAAGAAAATCTTTATATTACTGTGATTGATTGGAGAGAGGTATCTGGTCTATGTTACATTTGATGGATTCAAGAGGAAATCTTCTCGAGTAAAATGAATTCATTGACAAATTCAGTGTGAGGTGTGCAAAAAACACAATACTCAGTAGTTATCAAGGCAATTCCACAAGCAATGGTAAATATGATGAAAGGCATGTTGCCCTATGATGTGTTAGTACCACTAAAACATCATGTGTTAGTTCACCTTATATAGACAAACTCAATTTCAAGGAGAAAAAATGCATAAACAAAGTTGTAAGGGGTGCCCTGGATGTGAAATGAAAAATAGGGCTCTGTTCAGTGTCTGACTCTGTGTCCCTAGCTGCCATTCTCCACCAGTCCTCCAAAGGCCCTCAGATTTTTTTCCCTTTTTGTTTGGACTGGAAAGCTGATTTGAGTTGTTGCATGATGATTACTTGGGTTGCCTATATTGCTTGGTCTGTCTTTGTTTTCACTCTGGTCTGAACTTGCACAGCATGTACTCTGTCTCAGTGATAAAGAGGATTGTGCGTATTTTGAATTCAATTCAATTCAATTCAATTTTATTTAGCGCCAAATCACAACAAAAGTTATCACAGGGCACTTTACACATCGAGCAGGCCGAGACCGTACTCATTTATTTACAGAGACCCAACAATTCCCCCCTTGAGCAAGCACTTGGCGACAGCGGCAAGGAAAAACTCCCCTTTAACGGGAAGAAACCTCAAGCAGAACCGGGCTCTAGGTGGGCGGCCATCTGCCTTGACCGGTTGGGTTTATAGAGAAAGAAGGAGGGAGGCGGACGGGGGAAGGGGAGAGGGGGGTGGGGTTGGGAGAGACACAGAGAAGTATAATAACAACAACAACAATAACCATAACAGCAGTAGTGTAAATAGAGCTATGACTTTATAATAGCAATAGCAATAATATCAGTAGCAGAAATAGAAGCAGGACATCCACAGGACCACGTCACAGTCCCCACAGCCGCGGCCCACCGTCCAGGTGCTGGATCTTCCTGTGAGACGAGAGAGCACAGAGACTCCGGGGAAGAAGTCAAGTTAGTAACATGCATTAATGGTACATGAAGCATTGAAATGGAGAGGAGGAGGAGGAGGAGGAGGAGGAGAGAGGAGAGAGGAGCTCAGTGCATCATGGGAAGTCCCCCGGCAGTCTAGTCCTATAGCAGCATAACTGGGGGCCGGTCCAAAGCGAGCCTGGCCGGCCCTAACTATAAGCTTTATCAAAAAGGAAAGTTTTAAGCCTACTCTTAAACGTAGAGAGGGTGTCTGCCCCCCGGATTGAATCTGGAAGATGGTTCCACAGGAGAGGAGCCTGATAGCTGAAGGCTCTGCCTCCCATTCTACTTTTAGTTATTCTAGGAACCACAAGTAAGCCTGCATTTTGGGAGCGCAGTGCTCTAGTGGTAAGCTCATAGTAATAAGGTACTATGAGCTCTTTAAGATATAGTGGCGCCTGACCATTAAGAGCTTTATAAGTAAGGAGAAGTATTTTAAATTCTATTCTGGATTTTACCGGAAGCCAATGTAGCGAAGCTAAAATAGGAGAAATATGATCTCTTTTCCTAGTTTTTGTTAGTACACGTGTAGCTGCATTCTGGACCAGCTGGAGAGTCTGTAGAGACTTGTTAGGGCAGCCTGACAGTAAAGAATTACAATAATCCAACCTAGAAGTAACAAATGCATGGACTAGTTTTTCTGCATCTTTTTGAGGCAGGATGTGCCTGATTTTTGCTATATTACGTAGGTGAAAAAAAGCAGTCCTTGAAATTTGTTTTATATGATGGCTGAAGGACATATCCTGGTCAAAGATACCTTACGGTGGAGCTGGAGGCCAAGGTAATGCCATCCAGAGTAGCTATGTCATTAGATAATGTGTTTCTAAGGTGTTGAGGGCCAAGCACAATAACTTCAGTTTTGTCTGAGTTCAGTAGCAGAAAATTGGCAGTCATCCAGGTCTTTATGTCCTTAAGGCACACTTGAAGTTTAGTTAACTGATTTAATTCATCTGGCTTCATTGATAAATATAATTGGGTATCATCAGCGTAGCAATGAAAATTTATGGAGTGTTTCCGAATAATATTACCTAAAGGAATCATATATAAGGTGAACAGTATTGGTCCAAGCACAGAACCTTGTGGAACTCTGTGTCTAACTTTTGCGTGGATGGAGGATTCATTGTTAACATGTACAAACTGAAGTCGATCTGAGAAATAGGATTTAAACCAGCTTAATGCAGTTCCTTTAATACCAATTAAATGTTCCAGTCTCTGTAACAGGATGTGATGGTCAATGGTGTCGAATGCAGCACTAAGATCTAACAAGACAAGTACAGAAAGTAGTCCTTTGTCAGATGCGGTTAGGAGGTCATTCGTAACTTTCACCAATGCTGTCTCTGTGCTATGATGCGCTCTAAAACCTGACTGAAAATCCTCAAATAAACTATTGTTATGTAGAAAGTCACATAACTGATTGGCAACTGCTTTCGCGAGGATCTTAGAGAGAAAGGGAAGGTTAGATATAGGTCTATAGTTGGCTAAAATGGCTGAATCCAGTGTAGGCTTCTTAAGAAGAGGTTTAATTACAGCTACTTTAAAGGACTGTGGTACATAGCCTGTTACTAGAGACAGATTGATCATATCTAGTAAAGAAGTGCTAACTAAGGGTAAGACTTCCTTAAGCAGCCTAGTTGGGATGGGGTCCAAGAGACAGGATGATGGTTTAGAGGAAGAAATCATTGAAATTAATTCACAAAGGTCGATTGGAGAGAAACAGTCTAAATATATATCGGGTTTAGCAGCTATTTCTAAAGTTCCTGAATTAGAGGGTGATTCAGTGCCTGTTGAGGGCAGGAGGTGATGAATTTTGTCTCTAATAGTTAGAATTTTGTCATTAAAGAAGCTCAAAAAGTCATTACTATTGAGAGCTATAGGAATACATGGATCAATAGAGTTATGACTCTTTGTCAGCCTGGCCAAAGTGCTGAAAAGGAACCGAGGGTTGTTTTTATTCTCCTCTATTAATGATGAATAATAGGCAGCTCTGGCATTACGGAGGGCCCTCCTATATGTTTTAAGACTATCTTGCCAGACTAAACGAGATTCTTCCAGTTTGGTGGAACGCCAAATCCTTTCAAAATTTCGCGAAGTTTGCTTTAATTTACGGGTTTGGGAGTTATACCATGGAGCTAGCTTCTTATGTTTTATTATCTTCCTTTTTAAAGGGGCGATAGAGTCGAGTGTTGTTCGCAGGGAGCTTGCAGTACTCTCAACAAGATTATCAGTTTCAGAGGAACTAAAGTTAGCATAAGACTCCTTTGTAGTATTGAGACATGGCACTGAATTTAGTACTAGTGGGATCGCTTCTTTAAATTTAGCTACAGCACTATCAGAAAGACATCTGGTAAAGATGTTTTTGTCTAATGGCGTGTAGTCTATTAATAGGAATTCAAAAGTTATTAAGTAATGGTCAGATAAAATAGGATTTTGTGGAAAAACTATTAGATGTTCAATTTCAATGCCATAAGTCAGAACAAGGTCGAGGGTGTGGTTAAGACAGTGCGTAGGTTTATTTACACTCTGAGAGAAGCCAATTGAGTCTAATAATGAGATAAACGCAGTGCTAAGACTATCAATATCGACGTCCACATGGATGTTAAAGTCACCTACTATAATTACTTTATCTGTACTAAGGACTAAGTTTGATAAAAACTCTGAAAATTCGGATAAAAATTCAGAGTACGGGCCAGGAGGGCGGTACACTATAACAAATAGAATTGGCTGTAAAGTTTTCCAGGTTAGGTGTGAAAGACTAAGAACGAGGCTTTCGAATGAGTTATAATTAAGTTTAGGTCGAGGGTTGATTATTAGGCTTGAGTTAAAAATGGCTGCAACTCCACCTCCTCGGCCGGTGTCTCAAGGAATGTGAGTATTAATATGACTTGGAGGAGTGGATTCGTTTAGGCTAACATATTCTTCATGACACAGCCAGGTTTCAGTAAGACAAAATAGATCAATATGATAGTCCGAGATTAGGTCGTTTACTAGTACAGCTTTGGAAGACAGAGATCTAATGTTTAAGAGTCCACATTTAATTCTCCTATTTTGTTGCACTGTGACATTGGTGGTGTTAATTTCTATTAGATTTTTATGAAAGAATCCTCTTCTGTTTACTTTAGAGTTAATTGATTTAAATGATTTGAGAGGTCGGGGGACAGACACAGTTTCTATGTAGTATTGGGTGGGTAACTGCTCAAATGGAAGCGCAGAGAAGCGTGTAGGACTGCAGCTCTGCTTCCTGGTCTCAACTCTGGGTTGTCATGGTTTTGGTCTAATAAACTCAGCCATATTTCTAGATATGAGAGCTGCTCCATCCAAGGTGGGATGTATGCCGTCTCTCCTAATCAGACCAGGTCTTCCCCAAAAAGTCCGCCAATTGTCTATGAAGCCCACATCGTTTTCTGGACACCACCTCGACAACCAGCGGTTGAATGATGACATGCGGCTATACATGTCATCACTGGTCAGATTTGGCAGGGGCCCAGAGAAAACTACAGAGTCCGACATAGTCTTTGCATATGTACACACCGACTCAACATTAATTTTGGTGACCTCCGATTGGCGTAATCGACAGTCATTAACGCCGACATGGATAACAATCTTACCATATTTACGATTACGATTATCTTTAGCCAGCAGTTTTAAATTAGATTCTATGTCGCCAGCTCTGGCCCCAGGAATGCATTTGACTATGGTTGCTGGTGTCGCTAACTTCACGTTTCTCACTATGGAGCTGCCAATAACCAGAGTTGGTTTCTCAGCGGGTGTGTCACTGAGTGGGGAGAACCTGTTTGAAACGTGAACTGGTTGGAGGTGAACCGCGGGCTTCTGCTTAGGACTATGCTTCCTTCGGACAGTCACCCAGCCACCCTGGCTTCCCGGCTGCTCGGGAACCACCGGGGGAGTAGGAGCTATGCTAGGAGTTATGCTAGGTCGGCCCGCACCGGCTACTGGGGGCTGGCTAACATTAGTTACTAAATTTGTTTTCCATGGTGCGGAGCCGCGCTTCCAATTCACTAAGCCTCGCCTCCATCACTGCAAATAAACTACATTTATTACATGTGCTATTGTCACTAAAGGAGGCGGAGGAATAGCTAAACATATGACACACCGAGCAAGGGAGAGTGGGAGAGTGGGAGGGAGAGAGAGAAGCCATCGTTAACTGTTTAGCTATGTTAGCTGCTAAGCTAAAACAGCAGAGCTAAAACAACTACCTACTATGGGATTAGCAAGAAAAGTCGCCAAACGACGGAGAGAGCTAGGAGTGCTTGTGCAGAACTAGCGTACGTTTAAATATACTGGAGGTATTTTATCCACAGTGATGAAGAATAAAGCAAAATTTAGCTAAGCTGAGGGCAGCAAAACATTATCGGTAAACACAGTCAACAACCAGAAGTGACACAATACGCTTACCGTAGCACGTCAGCACGTCAGCACGTGAATGTGCTCTGGGGTACAAATTGTTTGTGATAACTGCATTTTCCATATGTGTTTATATTTGTGTAGTGCTTGAGCTTGGTTTTGTTTTTTCCTCTGAGTCCAGGGCTTTCTTTATCTCTGCCTTGCTTTGGTTTTATTCTTGTTAGTTGGTAACCTCTGGTGTTCCTCATGTGTTCCTGTAGCCTTGCCCAGCCTGCTTTCCCCTGCTCACCTTTCCTGTATTAGCCTCATCAGCCTTGCCCTGTGTTTTGCCTGCCACATCCTCCTAATCACCTTGTTACCCAATCATCATGTTCCCTCCTTATTCTGGTCCCTGCTTCACCCCAGCTGTGCCTTGTTTTGTGATCCGTCCACTGTATATATATACCTGTCTGTTAGTTGTTTGTCAGATTGTTGTCAATGTTTCTGAGGGGTGTACTACGAAATGAGATTAGTGGGCTACCAAGGCATGTTGAGCCTAAAGCCAGGGTTTTCATGAAGGTGGCTCTCTTTTAACCTGGCTAGATCACCATGGTAACTTATGCTGCAAACTTAACCCGGTCACTAGCAGGTTATGTTCCAAGTTTCGGTTTAAATTGGCTATAAAGAAACGCAACCCTTTCACTAAGCACCTGATTTGCTGCCAAGTCAATTTAACACTGCTGACACTGCAGGTATTAGAACACCGATTATAAAATTGATTAGTGTTACTTACGATTGTTTTGTTGGGATTTTGTTAAAATATATCAAACTGTATTTCAAATTGTAAAAAAAAAAATAAAAAAATAAAAACATAAAACATACTTTGAACAAAAAAAGAAAATTGATTTATCTATTGGTATTTAACACAGATAATATTCAATCTATAAAATTAATTTCACTTTGATTTGGCCAAAAACTAAAGTGATTTCCACTTATCCTTCATTATGGGATACAGTCAGACCTAAATGCACTTCTTAAGTATAATGTTTGAATCTGCTGCATCAAGTTTAAAGTTTAAGAGCTCTAAATGTGGGAGGCATTGAGAGTGCATAGAGTGGTAAAATAAATATATTAACTTACGAATTTACACAATCAGCAATTTTCTGCCAGCATTCCTCTCTTGCCTTATTTGCAGCAACAGTGTTGCTTTTTGCTTTGACAATGTATTTATATTCTTCATTGCTCTCCCTTATAATGACCTGTTCCTCCTGACTGAAGTAGGTGGCATGCGATCGGTCCATTTTGTGTGGAAGAACAGTCTAATGACGCACCAAACACCCCCTTTTATAAGAACGTGCACAGAGCCTGAAGCAGAAAGCCTGGGTTAACAAAGAAAGTTGATAACCACCATGGTGACACCACTTATCTCTGAGTGCAAGTTTAGGGTTTGTCAAGCCAGCTCACACAAAGAAAGCCTGGGTATGTTGAACTTGCTTGGTAGTACACCCCTCTGGTGTTCCAGCTTGTTAATGTTCCTTGTTTCACGCCAACCTGTTACCTGAGCCTTCTGTTACATGACTGCTGAATTCAAAGTAAAGATCTTAAATCAGTAATTCTGCTTTAGTCTCTGCATTTGGTTCCACCTGCTCTGCTACCTGTGACAAATAGAATGATAAGTTATCAAGTGATTTGATTGATTCAAAGCCGATTTCATTAAAACAGTCATGATATGATGAAAACAGAGCCAAGTTTCATGATTTTACCCATCTTACATTCATCATTCATCATTCACAACACAAAATTGCCATTTATCATTTAAGGAAAGTGGCCCCAATTGATTTGATAATCTTGATTAACTACTGTCTACCATTCATCATTCACAACACCCAACTGACATTTATCGTTTACTTCCATCCAAAATGTCAATTAAAAACCACACCCACTGACTAACTGATCAAGTTTTTGGCTCTCAACTTGCGGGCCTGGTCTGCATGCACAGAGCCTGTAAAGGGACATGGGGGACAAACAACAAAGATGGTAATACTTTTGCATTCCCCCGAGAAATATTTGGAGTGGAAAAAGTACTTCCAGTCAAAAATCAAGGGAGAGGAACAAGAAGAAAGCAACCGGTGTTAACACTCGCCTGGAGCCACTATCACAGTAACTTATCATCATTCAGAACATTACAGAAGTAATTTAAGGTAAGTTCTTCAATACGTGAGCTTTAGTAACTTTACTCTTACTACTAATGTTACCCTTTTCAAAGTCTGTGTTTATTTTATTATCAACTTTTGTGACAAATTAAATGATCTTGCTTAAAAAAACAGACACTGACATCCCAACTTCTTTTTTCCTGCTTTTTCACTGTAGCACTTCCACTGTGAATAAATAACTAAAATCCAATAAAGTAAGATAACCAATCAACATAAAACGTAGCAATATAAAGTTCCCATCTCTTCCATTTTTACATGTTGCCAAAATGTGTTTGTAAAAGCAAAACAGAGAGAAAAAGAGAGAGAGTGAACACGCCCACACCCCCACACACCTCTACTCAACCCTGCAACGCCTGATTTGGTCTGAATACTGCCTGACACAGGCATGCAGCACGCTCTCATGTGCACCCAAATGACAGGCACACAGAGAGGGCCGGTAAAAACTGATATGTTTTGATGGTCCACTGGCCCAAAAACATATTTTTTGACAGTCCACCGGCCCACCAGGATTTGTCACTGTATGCCCGATGGCCAGTACACTGGCTGTAACCAACTGTAAAACAGCGGATAAATTGTTTTGACATCACACAATTGCCATGAAATGACTTATTTCAGAATTTGATCCGTTCAGTCCTGTAACATTTGGAAAGTCTAGAAGAGCCTCACGATTAATGGCCAAATGGCCAGTGAGGGAATGTCGCGCCCGACATGAGATTTAATAACTCTGTGTTTTAAAAACTGTGAAATACAGATCTGGCAGTGATAGGCATAATCATTTTATATGTAAAATTTCCGCACTGCAGGTTTAAGAGACAGTTGGTAGGAGATTTGAATGCTGGAGACACAACTGAGGATTCCTCTGTCAAGACAGGACAAACTACTGGTTTGTCACAGTTTTGCAGCATTTTTGCCTTACTGAAATCCATTTGTGGGGTGTACATGGAATTTGTTGTTGTACTTTTTATAATAAAGAATGGAGCAGCCCACGTCCCAGACTGCAGCAGTACATTTATGCCCAGCACAGAATGAAATAAAGAATTTAAAAAATAAAAAAAAATCTTCTGTACACATGGGTCACTGTCTACATTAAATATATTAAACATATTAAAAATCTACATTAAAAAATATATATCTGGTATTGTATTATTAAAATATCTATATCTATAGAAAGATGTATTTTTTAGATGTAAATATTGGCATTGATAATTGTTCTAATAAATATTAGTCCCAGACTGCAGCAAGACATTTATGCATAAAACACACGCACACACACACGTATATGTGACATACAGCCAATCATATGCACTTTCTGACGTACTGCCAATCATAATGTGTGACGTCATTTGTAAACGCAGGACCCCGAGCCGATCGTGAATTTTTTTTTCCCCAGGATGGCGAAATCATGACCTGCCCTACTCTGCCTCTGATTGGCTTACCCAGATATTCTAACCAATCTCACTTCTCACGCCTAAACCTAACCAACCCAACCAACGAAATCAACGAGTACTAGCCAGTCAGAGGCAGAGTAGGGCGGGTCATGACTTTTCCGTCCTAGAAAAAAATATAATCGTATCATTGAGGCAATCTGGCAGGCCGAGCCAATATAGTATCTGCAACTGCAAGACCCCTTTAATCAGGGGCGGAGCTAGACTCTCAGTACAGAGGGGGCGAAGCATTCTCAAGGGGCCCTTCTGATAAAGTCATTTTAAAATTCACAACTGTAAAATAGCTGATATATCCTGTCCTATCCTATCCTATCCATAATCACAAATTGTCAGTTATTGAGCCAAGCAAGTGTATGTCTAAGAAAACATACAGTGAAGCCACGTTGTCAGACAACAAGAAAGAAGAAAACAGGTTGCCAGCCGTGTTCAAATGTTTCAGCACTGAAGATGGCACATGGCACTCTACATCGATTGACGAATGGTTCAGCACCATTGCCAATAGACAGTGACAGGCCAGGTGTACTATCAGTACCATGTCTTTCTTACACAGGAATAACATGAACACAAAATAGACAAGGCGGTCTACAACACTACAAGACCTTTTGAAATATAAAATAGACACAGTGGTCTTCATCACTACAAGTCCTATTCAAATACAAAGTAGACAGCCTACAACACCACAGGCAATGACACAGACAGGTGCTGATCGAGATGTGGTAAGCATGGAGTTAAACAACAGATTAATCTAATATTCTGACTGATTTCTTCATAACCAAAATTTAAGTTAATAAAGACTAATTATGGATGTTTCACTCACCAATTGTTGTCCCTGCTCAGCCTGCTGTAGTTTAGTGTAACGTTAGTCCATTTGTGTAACATCCTCCATAGAACAACATAACAGTTTAACAAACTTTGTACATATCACTTTGTACAATCACAGTATTTACGCTGATTTAATTTCACAACGCTATAAACTGTGGGTAATTCCCCCAGGCAAACTCTGCAGAGATGCGGACTTACAGAAAGTGTGCATGAAGGGCTCAAAATGTCTGCCGGGGAGCCCTCATGCACTTGATGATTTGACAGTGGGGCCCTTTTCCAAACCTGACCCTCCCCACTTCCACTTCGTCACGGAGTGCATTCTGTAGTCACACTCACAGCTGAATAAAGTTCCCTTCATTAAGATGTAGAGTATAAATACAGCGGCAAGCTTTGGCACGAACTTCATGAACTTCACTCGCTCCGGCGGAAACATCACCATGGTTTCCAATCAGCATCTATCGGGATCATTGACTGCATATAAATATTTCTATACTTATAATAAATCATATTATACATGGTCGGGAGCGGCAACAGTTGCCATCATCCACCAGCTGTTGCAAGAAAAGAGAAGATCTTCCAGAAAGCGTAAGCATTTTTTTCCCTTAAAAAAATCTTTTTATATGTGGCTATATACCACATCAGTACACTCCCTGCATAGTGATCCTTTTGTACAAGTAGGGATGAGCCATTTTTCAGAAATGCCATTGAAAAGATCGATTTTTAAAGACCACTTGTTATGCTGCAATTAAAAATAAATTTCCTTCTAGCTTCACTAACTCTACTTTAAAACATAGGTAGACTTAGGTAGACTTATAATTACTCCCAAGCCTCTTTGGTTGCATTTCTTTTCTTTGTAAACTTCTTCTCATTTTGCATTATGTTTATAAGCTGCTTGTTTTACCAACAGTCCCTGTAAATACACAACACTTTACAACTAAATGAACACACCTACCGTTTTCTAGACGAGAGAATGGTATATTTGATCGTAAATACTATGTAGCCTTTAAGTTTTTAACATCTGCGTGGCAATATTAAATGTCTATGTTAGTTTGAGCAGTTTATGAGTAAATATTTGTACGGGTGGTCGCACGGAACTTAACATTTGTCTTCCATGATGAACACAATAGGCATTGCACATGTTCAGTAACGCCTGGGCCACACTGGCTGCGTGAGCAGCGCGTGTGTGTCGCGCAACCTCAGGTCAGTATTTTTGATCTTCCTCCCAGTCAAACTGTCTCATGGGTCAATGTTATTGATTTACTATGGAGATAAATCTATTAAAGCTTCTGAGATTCCTAACCCATGAGTGACCCGGTTGACATGTTTGCTTATTTTACTGTCCTTACCGTGCTGTGTGTTGTATCTAAGAAAGAATTTGAAGGCTGCTCTTCATGTTGGACAATAATAGTCCGTTTATTTTCCATGGCGCAGAGGTGAGCATAGTCAATTTCCAATAGTTTCCAGTGATAAACAAAGCACACAATTTAAGACACGACCAACAAAGTTTAGCACCTGACGACAGCAGTGAACTATCCATATACCCAATTTACAGACACAGCGACACCCTCACAATAAACCCTCTGGTCAGCAGCACATTTGGCTCTTACAATAGGAATGTCCCTTTGTTACCGCCAAGCACATCATGACAAATATGATATGATTATTCATTGATTGTCTAATTTTAACAACCTGACAGCTGTCTTATCAATGTGCACATAATCCGGAGTACACCCCAGAAATGTAGTTGTGTTTTGCACCTCAGGGCCACTGTATGTTTGATTGTAGTTAAAGTTACATTACAAAAAAGAACAATAAAGTACCTGCGCACTGCTATATTGTTCCCATGGTCCTGTTCTTCAAATGTGGCTACTAACTTATTCAGGTTAACATAAAATAACATAAAACATAATATAATCCTGTTAATTCCCATTCAGCTCATTTGGTTCTTTGAATGCAATTTGAATAACAAAGGCAAAATGAGTAGAGTTGAAACCATGATCAGCATTCATATGATTGGCTGCGTGATGGTCATGTGATTGCAGTTAAATGAGGTAGGTGTGTTGGGAACCCTCCCAGCATGCACTGGGACAATAGATTCATGAACACAAGTCTCATTTTATGTGTGTTCTTGCATTGTTACTGCTGTTATTATGCTCTACATTGTGTTCCACAATGTTTGCACTGTTTCCACACTTTCGTCATTGTTAAACAATCAGATATCACCAGTAAATGTGGTCAGACTGCCAGTGATGTTGAGTGCATGATTGGTGAGGTTCTCCTCAGTGGATGCAAAGGATGAATATAAGTCTGCTGTAAAAGAGAAACGTTATTAATAACTTTTTTAAAATAGCATGAATTGCATAAACATGTAAAGTGAGTTGTGTAGTTAATCATTTGATTTGAAGTTTTAGTGTTACAAATGTCAGATTAAATGCCACATGTTCTGGGTCCACAGAATCTTTTAGATAAGTTTTTGTCTTTTTGCTTGCCTTAACTGACTTTGGATTG
Source organism: Scomberomorus guttatus (assembly GCA_038419695.1). Taxonomy (NCBI): domain Eukaryota; kingdom Metazoa; phylum Chordata; class Actinopteri; order Scombriformes; family Scombridae; genus Scomberomorus; species Scomberomorus guttatus. Next base: position 35,488,865 of record CM076447.1, on the reverse strand, counting down.
ATTCCTTTTTAGTGTATAAACTTATATTTAGTGGTATATATTTTATCATATGTAAGTATGTAACTCCATTATAAAAATGTAATTGTGATAACTACACCAACAGATCATAATGATTTGTCAATAACCTGCATGTTCTCATCTAAAATCATCAACATTCTTTCATTATAAATCTAAGGAAGTGAGACATTTGTAAAATTAGTTAATATTAAGGGTTTATCCTAAAACATCTTGGTCATGATCCAGCTGTCAGAAAGCATGCATTTTGCAGGTTTGGGCTTAAGGACTTGTTCCAAATGAATGTTAAGCAGCTTCAAAGAACCGAATAATCCAGACACATGTCAAATTGTCAACATTCTAATCTGGATAACTTGGTTATCCATGTACAAAGAACAGACCCCGGTTCTTCTTTAATTCCACATGACAACATTTCAACCACTATGGGTCTTCTTCAGGTCTAAAGTTACATTACAAACAGATACCAGTGGCTGCCTGCAAGGTATAAAAATAGACTCAGAAATCTACTACAGTGACATACACAGTGATGTACACAGTGTATTCACTTTGTGCTAAATGGGCTAAAACATGCAAAAACACTGGTATGAATGTATTGTATTCTAGCATTCATAGGAGATAATATTGGCAGTACTTCATGTGGATGGGCAATTACAGGCTCTCTCTCTCTCTCTCTCTCTCTCTCTCTCTGTGTGTGTGTGTGTGTGTGTGTGTGTGTGTGTGTGTGTGTGTGTGTGTGTGTGTGTGTGTGTGTCACTGACAGCCTGTGGGCTCTGGCCTGGACATGTTTGAGGGGAGGCCCAAACTGAGTGCATGGTGTGACAGAGCCCAGGTGACAAGAGCTGTTTGATGATGCCCACCAGGCCATCCTGGGCACCCAGGAGGGTGTGAAACAGATGAACACCAGCAAGATTCCTTTCTTCAAGCCCAAGATCCTCAAGTTATTAATGTGAAGAGGAAAACTGGTTCTGTCCTTCTCATGCCTGAAAATAAAGATAACTCATGATGCATGATGTTTCTTTGTTGTCACTGGATAGTATGCAGTATGCATCCAACGCCTCTTTTATGAAGAACTCCCACTGTTTTAATGTAAAGCATAAGGACTATGACGTTGCACATTTGTATGACAGAATGTGATGCGTAGTACTGGGCCACTGAGGCAGTCTGACACAGTTTTGGACTCAGAGGAATGTGAAATGTGAGATAAGTGCTCCTCTGAAAGCTGCAGCATTTCTGTCCACAAATGGTTCTGGATAAATGTTCACAGTGCTGCACTATAGTCACAGTATATGCAGTTAATCAACTGCACTCCATGTGATGAAACAGCTCTGCTCTCTGTGAGTTACAGTGATTATTCAGCTGAGAACAAAAGAGTTTGTTCACACTGTGAAGATGACCTGTTTTATTGTCTGGTTCCTCCAGTGGTATATGATGGAGAATTGTTCATAGCTTTTAGTACCACTTGTTCAAACTGAATTCAGACAGACCCATGATAATTACAGCCAACAGTATAATTAGTACATTAACATTGTTGTTTTACCTCGTTTTTTTACAAAGGTAAGAAACTGTAGAATAACAGCAGTAGGAAAGTTTAGATACAGAGATACAGGAGCATCAGGAAGCAATCCAAACTAGTCTTTCTTTAAACCTACAGTACATTAACTGTTTTTTTTTTTTTTTTTTGAAGTGAACACAACACTGACATATCATCACCTATTAAGTTGATATGTTGAACTTGTTAGCAAACAGTTGCTTATTTCTACATCCAGCAGTTATGGAGCAACATTATCATTTATTTGGAGTCGTGTTTCTGTCCACCTTGAGAATGTAAGTCCAATATTCACTCTCTTTTAGCTTGGTTTTTGCTATCAACTCCTAAGGGAAATATCTGGCTATCTGGATATGTTCACCAGCTAGTTAACAGCTAACTAAAGCTACAGCTTTTTCTCTGAAAACAGCTGCCTGCTGCAGCCGTAAACAACGCTTTGAGAATGAACCAAAACAGTAAAGTTACAGCTGGACAGCTAAACCATGAGCTGAAGGGGAGCTGCAGAGTCACTGATAATTCTCTGTTGGTTCATCACACACTGACATTTGATAATTGTTGTAAATATTGATTATACCCGCTTTAACTTCAAGTTTGGGAACCATTAGAAAGCACAGCAGAAAGATGGACTGACAATCATTTGATCCCCAAATCATGTTCTCATGAGACTGATAAAGTGGGTAAATTTCCAGCAAAATATAGGAATAAAAACATGACAAGCTAAGAACCACAGCCACTGGAGTAACATTCCCAGCAGCCAGGCCTCAGTGTAGATGCTTGCACTAGTCTGTGTATTCATAAATGCCTGTTAACAAAACATTCTCATTCTCTTATTGATGAGAGTGAAGTTATTTATTGTGTTGTTTTTTGGTGATATCACCTAGTCACCTGGACTCCTGTGACTTGGTCTCTTTAGGGCCATCAAAGACATACGTCTTGGGCTTTATTGTGACATCCTTGACTTTTTGTAGTTGTAAATTAAAAAGCAGCAAGGTCTGATAAAGCTGTTTATGATTAAGATTTGAAGGGAGAAGATGATGCTGATGAAAGATGAGGAAGTATTTGTGCCAGAAGATTCTGTCCCTGTTCCCATGAATGGTAATCAGAATGGACATGTAACTCTTAACAATATATTCTACACTGAACACTGAAATACATATTTGAGTTATCTGTTCTACTTTGTCAAGTATAAGCTTCCTAACTGTCCACATTTATATATTTATATGTAGGAGTCAGTATTACTGCAAATATACTATATATGATGTTACTCTTCTCATAATACAGTAGTAGAAGCTGATGGTTGACCTGATAAGTTGAATAGACATGTTTATTAGCATCAAAAGCCATTTTCTCATGCTCTCTGTTCATAAATGGATGTTGAGAAATAAAAAAAATAAATATTTTATTTGGCAAAAATATAAACAAGAATTAATTTCTTCTTTCCTGAAATCTCATTTTATTTGATTGTTCAGTGTATTCAGTGAGTCCAGTGGGAGTTTCTTAGAGTCTTAATGTGAAAACAGCTACTTGAGGGAAAAAAGAAACTGTAAAGAATATAGAGAAAATAGAAAAAAATGTTGATATGAAGCACGGTTTGATATGCAATGTCATGGTGACATTAAAACTGAGACTCCATGGGTGTTATTAATGTGTTTTCTAATGAAGACTTTAGTGAGTATTTACAGTCTTCATCAGTGCAGCTGATGTGTGTGACCTACAGATTACTGATTTGGTGTTACTGCAAATTTATATCCTGCACCTGGAATTATGTTGTCTAATATTTTATATTGCAGATATGCATGTTCATGTTTGTGCTGTTATGTTTACTAATGATTTTCTAAGGTTGTTAATTATGGTTTGGGGCACTGACACGTTTACACAAGCATTTATTTATGTATATTTCCCCTGTAAATAATTGACTACAATACAAACACAGTAGTTTTTAAAATGGAGCATGGTCACTGTGTCTTTTATGGTGTATAAAATGCTTATCTGAATTTAATTGAGGAAGTTGTTCAGGCAATAAGGAAATGTCTGACAGTATTTGCCAGAAATAGTCTGTTGTCTGTTCAGCTACAAAGCTTAATTGTAACGTTTGTTGTGTGCAGCTATAATTTAGTGATAAAAGTTGACAATTTAAAGGCTGAAAAAATGAAATTCTGACCATAGATGATTGGATTGGCAATTACGGTCAGTCAGGTCATACCAGCATGAATTGGTATAACAACTATGAAATGGATTTTTTTTTACAATTTAAAAAAGTAATTCTGTTTAAGATGACACTGAAAAGTCATTGCATGCAGGACTTTGTTCAGACGAGCCCTCATGTAGCTCCTATTTCACCAAGTGCATTTCCATCAACCATTTTTTATTTCAATTGTGCATTAAAAATCCTGAGTAGAAAGAAACATGTTTGTACGATTGGCTGAGGTGGAAAAGTTGGTGTATCTAAAAAGCAAGTGAAAATAAAAAAGACACAAATAAATCATGATATACAAAATGAAAACACTTTAATGAAATGTCATATTTCCATCATGTTTTCATCATCATTGGAGCTTTGTCTGATGCTCTTTTAATGATGGCCTCTCGCTTTGTCCACTTCTTCTGCAATGGTTTAATGTAAATTTAATACTCACATAACAGTAGTGGATGGAAATGTGTTTGATTTTCATTTCCTTTTGCAGATTTTTATGGAAATTCAGTTCAAGTTTGTGCTACATTTGCACTAGATTCCCTCATTGGCTAATTGACAAACACATGTATGTACTGTACTTTTTAATATGAGAAAAAGGCAAATCAGCACAAAAATACACTCCAGATGTAGCCAACACCTCTCAGCTGTTCTAACTCCAAAGGCTCTCCACCTTCAAGTTCCAGGCCTGCATGTATTACCCTAAAGAAATCATAAATCTCACTTTAAGGAATTCTTACAATCCCTTCTGAAGATACATGTCTTTCATGACCAGAGCTTTTAGTGGAGAGTCCAATCCATTACGAGATCCAAAAAAGGAAAGTAGAGACTTGTGTTTATATAATATTTAAATTATTATATTATATTTATTATAATTTCTACTGCCCAGTTATTAACTTAACTTAACAGCTCAAGAGACTGAATTTGTCTGACTGTGCTTCATCACAGGTAGCTACATACTGTTAAAAGTGTATATTCTTTCTGGCATATATTATCCACATGTGTACTTGCTTTAGAAGAGTCTGGCCTCTTTTTAGACAAAGTGAGCCATAACAAATTCTCCTTGAATTTATGTATGCATTTCATTTTTAGACTAAACATCATATTCACTTTTAGACTTTCAAGGACACAAGAAAGGTGTGTTTTAGAATAACCTTGAGACAACAAGCACATTAGGTCTCTGGTATTGGCCTGATAATACAGTTTTTATAATGATGATAAAATAACATATTTTGTCCAACTCTCACAGACTTTTACACCATTTTTAGTTCTGAAGCATCTCTTCATTGCTTTTTGGATGTTCTCACATACAGTACAGGCCAAAAGTTTGGACACACCTTCTCATTCAATGTGTTTTCTTTATTTTAATGACTATTTACATTGTAGATTCTCACTGAAGGCATCAAAACTATGAATGAACACATGTGGACTTATGTACTTAACAAAAAAAGGTGAAATAACTGAAAACATGTTTATATTCTAGTTTTTTCAAAATAGCCCCCCTTTGCTCTGATTACTGCTTTGCACACTCTTGGCATTCTCTCGATGAGCTTCAAGAGGAAGTCACCTGAAATGGTTTTCACTTTATAGGTGTGCCTTATCAGGGTTAATTAGTGGAATTTCTTGCTTTATCAATGGGGTCGGGACCATCAGTTGTGTTGTGCAGAAGTCAGGTTACTACACAGCCGACAGCCCTATTGGACAACTGTTAAAATTCATATTATGGCAAGAACCAATCAGCTAACTAAAGAAAAACGAGTGGCCATCATTACTTTAAGAAATGAAGGTCAGTCAGTCCGGAAAATTGCAAAAACTTTAAATGTGTCCCCAAGTGGAGTCGCAAAAACCATCAAGTGCTACAACGAAACTGGCACACATGAGGACCACCCCAGGAAAGGAAGACCAAGAGTCACCTCTGCTTCTGAGGACAAGTTCATCCGAGTCACCAACCTCAGAAATCGCAAGTTAACAGCAGCTCAGATCAGAGACCAGATGAATGCCACACAGAGTTCTAGCAGCAGACCCATCTCTATAACAACTGTTAAGAGGAGACTGCACGAATCAGGCCTTCATGGTCAAATAGCTGCTAGGAAACCACTGGAGAACCACTGGAGAACCGCAGGAGAGGCAACAAGCAGAAGAGATTTGTTTGGGCCAAGAAACACAAGGAATGGACATTAGACCAGTGGAAATCTGTGCTTTGGTCTGATGAGTCCAAATTTGAAATCTTTGGTTCTAACTGCCGTGTCTTTGTGAGACGCAGAATAGGTGAACGGATGGATTCCACATGCCTGGTTCCCACTGTGAAGCATGGAGGAGGAGGTGTGATGGTGTGGGGGTGTTTTGCTGGTGACACTGATGGAGATTTATTCAAAATTGAAGGCACACTGAACCAGCATGGCTACCATAGCATCCTGCAGCGACATGCCATCCCATCCGGTTTGCGTTTAGTTGGACGATCATTTATTTTTCAACAGGACAATGACCCCAAACACACCTCCAGGCTGTGTAAGGGCTATTTGACCAAGAAGGAGAGTGATGGAGTGCTGCGGCAGATGACCTGGCCTCCACAGTCACCGGACCTGAACCCAATCGAGATGGTTTGGGTTGAGCTGGACTGCAGAGTGAAGGCAAAGGGGCCAACAAGTGCTAACACCTCTGGGAACTCCTTCAAGACTGTTGGAAAACCATTTCAGGTGACTACCTCTTGAAGCTCATCGAGAGAATGCCAAGAGTGTGCAAAGCAGTAATCAGAGCAAAGGGTGGCTATTTTGAAGAAACTAGAATATAAAACAGGTTTTCAGTTATTTCACCTTTTTTTGTTAAGTACATAAGTCCACATGTGTTCATTCATAGTTTTGATGCCTTCAGTGAGAATCTACAATGTAAATAGTCATGAAAATAAAGAAAACACATTGAATGAGAAGGTGTGTCCAAACTTTTGGCCTGTACTGTATATACAGTATATATAAAATGAGACTTAGAAGTTAACAGATACAGTACATGCATGACTTTGATGTTCAGACATAAAGGTTATTTCCCAGCTGTTGTTAGCCATTTTGTATTATGTATATACTATAACTTTATTTTTAGTTGATATTGAAGTTTTGCCAGCCAGAGTACAAACAAATCTGTGATTCAGATGTAAATGAAGTATAGGCCACCATGAAAATAGCTTCATCATCAGGTCTTTTTAGACAGATAAAAACAGTTTGCAAATAAGGTCAGGCTGTGTTTATTTTCAATTTAAATAGTAGAGAAGCTATGATTTTTTCTTGTAGCAAACAAAACATCATCATTTTTTAACAGTGATGTGATGCTTTGGAAAGCACAGACAAGTGATGTTGTCTTGCCGATTACTGCTGATAGAGGCACCAGATTAGAAAACGGGCTGTAGTTAACAATTGCTTGCAGGTTAGCTAATAGTTTCTGTCAGGATATCCAGCCTCCACTGAAGATGCATGTTTTCTCGCATCCTTTTTTCACAAGGATTTGTGTTTTGCCTTAACAATATGAGTAAACATAGGTAATTTGGGACATGAACAGGAAGAAGCTAATGTTAGCTGATGTTTCTGCCCACAAACTCTGATCCTCCAGTATTGCTGATATTTTCTGGGGGGAAAGCAAGAACATTTGAAACAAAAAAAATGAATCCATAACTAACCCCTGAAGACAAACCAAACACCTTAATAGAAATGTGTGTCATTTGCAAAGGTGGGGTCAGACTCAAGTGGCAAATTTGAGGACTTGAGACTTGCTTGACTAAAACTGATAAAAGACTCAACTTGACTTTGACTTGGTATTCATGACTTGAGATATGACTTAGACTTGAGACAAATGACTCGAAAGGTCTTGACTTTTTTTATTAAATATTTAATACATTTTTCTAGATATTGAGAAGTTACTTATTGTTTTTGAAACATGAGCAGAGGCCAACGCAGGAGGCAGCTATCATGGAGGGGGCAAATCCAACAATAATATTCCCCAGAAGCTGAAAGAAAGCTAATTTATTCCCTCAATATTCAGTGTAAAAACCAACTCCAAATGCACTGGATGTTTATCATTCACAGAAAAACCTGAGCCCGCACATTTCTGGTCCTCGAAACTGGTATTTTCATGTAAAAGAGTGGAACTTAACATGGGGCGTCAGAGGAAGGGGAATAACAAAAAATAACAAAATTTACGCAAGTAGCACAACAGCGGTAATTTCATTAACATGCCAACAGGATGGTAATTAACATTCTGAGTTCTGCCACACAGTACACAGTGTACAGTATACAGTGAAACAGTGTGTAGCTAAACAGCCCTTGTGGATAAATCCTGGGCTCCATCAGAGCTGTCATGACTTTTTAATTTTAAGTAGCTGAAAGTCCAATGACAAGCACCTTAGACAGATGCTGATAATATAATGATAATAGACACAGACAAGCATAATAACAAAAAAAACAACAACCGTAACAACAATAATAGTAATAGAGATATGACTTGTAATAATAATAGTAATAATAGCAGTAGCAATAATGGAGGCAGGACAACAGAGAAAGGTCTCTTCCATTAAAGGAATAGTTTCACATTTGGGGAAATACGCTTATTCCCTTTTTGGCTAGAGAGCTAGATGAGATGATCGAAACCACTCTCATGTCTGTTTAGTAAATATGAAGCTAATTTTCTCTGTTTTTACGAGAGCTTATGTATCAGGCTATCTCTTTGCCAGGATAGTCCTGCACACATGGTAAATGGTAAATGGACTGCATTTATATAGTGCCTTGCTACTCTTCCTAGCAAGGCACTACAAGCCACATTCACCCATTCATACACACATTCATACACTGATGGCAGAGGCTTTCATGCAAGGTGCCTTTTAATCATTCACATACACACACTCACACACCGATGGCACAGCCTTCACGAGCAATTTGATGTTCAGTATCTTGCCCAAGGACGCTACAACATGTGGACTGGAGGAGCCAGGAATCGAACTGCTGATCTTACAACTAGTGGGCTCTACCTCCTGAGTTACAGCTGCCCCACATAACCATAAAAGCACAATTTGTTGTTTTTACACTTCAGTTTCTGTACAGATTAAACACTTGTAAGATATAACATGTTGATTAGTGAGCTTTAGAGTTGCTGGTAGGTGGATTTTAGCCCAGTTAACTGTTTTTCCCCTGTTTCCAAGCATTGTGCTAAGCAAAGCTACACACCTGCTAGCTATAGCCTTATATTTACTCGATAGATATCACAGTATCAATCTTCCTATTTTACTCTCTGCCAGAAAGTGAATAAAATGTTGAACTATTCCTTTAAAGTCATAATGAAGATTGCTGCTCAGCAGCAGAGAGCTGAGTGCTGTCAATGGGAGCCAGAAGCTAAGTTGCAGCAAAACTAGTAATTAAAACCATAATCTAATTCATACATTTTCCAACCACTAAAAAGTTGAACCTAGCTCAAATTTTGCTGCAGCTCTCCACAATGTCATCTATGTGCAAGAGCACATACCTGGTAGATTACTTTGTAAGATGAATAAGGTAACCCTTCTTCTCTACGTCACAATCATTAAGACAGACGATGAAATGATTGACATTTTCCAGAATTGTTAGATTGTGTCTCACAGTGTTATAAACTGCTGTTCCATATTGTGGTGTCTGATAAGGCCTCAAACTCACAGGGCTGTTTTAGATATGAATGCTCAGTTTAAATAATTTAAAATATATGATAAGTTATTAAGGACAGACAAGGCTAGATACTGTAAATGAACCTTGTCTTACTAGTTCTAGGATATATGAAGAGCTGTGTCCAAACCACTTACATATTAACTTTGAATTAGCTGCTTTAATTAATAACTACTTCTTTACTTACATATTATGTTCCTATTTTTGTGTTTGTTCAGGTAAAGAGCACCTGGCCCAGTATTAAGGTGAGCTACAAATAACAACTAAACCAGTCAGATGGTTAAAATGTGAACCTGCAATATTAATTTTGGCCACTTGCAGCAGAAATGACCTGTGAACACAACTCTGGAGAACATGTTAGCCAACAGTTATTTACATATTCAACAGATACAGAACAACATTATCATTTGGAGTCGTGTATCTGGACACCTGATCAATATAATATTCACTCTCTTTTAGCTGTTTTTGGTCTCCACTAACCTTTGCTGGGAATATCTGGCATTTAAGCTGCTCAATGTTCACCACTATGTTCACCAGCTAGTCTCAAACTGTGTCTGTCTACTGTTTGGTGCTGAGACAGGTAGTGTACAGTGGGTTTATCAGAGCTTTTTCTCTAAAACAGTGGCCTGCTCTAGCCAAAAACAATACTGTTGACAGCAGTGAGAGTCAACTAACACAGTAAAGTTGCAGGCCATGAAACCAAAACAACAAGCGGAAAGATGCTAAAAAGAGTTAAGATTAGTTTAGATATAGGTTCATCACTACAAGCGACTCCTTTCACATTACACATACTTAATTGATCCATTGTTACCATAAAACTCTTCATTACAGCAGCTGGCTGGTTGATGAAGCATGTTCTTGTATTATGCAGATTAAATACTACTACTGCCTCTGATAATTATAATAATGGTTCACTTTAACTAACATTTTCCTGTATAACACATTCACTATATGCATGTCTCTAAGTTTTCAAAAAAGAAGAAAAGGAAGTCACAAATATAAGTTGTAATTTTATTTTTGCCCGACAAAAAGTCTATTACACTCATAGTCCTATGGAAGTGAAAATACAGTAACAAAGAATAAAAATGACAAACTCTGCAACGGCCTTCCCTGCAGTGAAAAGTAAAAAACAAAAAAACAAAACAAAACATTTGCATGGCTGTGGATTATCATGTAATAACATGGGTCATCATTAAGTAACATGTAATCTTATAAGCACAAGCAGGACAAGGATAAGCAGCAGCCTCAGTGTCATCTGTAGAAGTCAGCAGTAACACTGCACACACTGTGACTAGCAGTTTGACCGCAGCTGACAGATGAATGGGAAGCGCATGCTACAGCCATGATTAGACCATCCCTTGAACTCTGCAAAAACATCATCATCATCCTCAGCAGCAGCAATAGCAACAAATTGACATCAATCACACTTAATACTGTGCATTTCAAATGTTTTTGTATTGAGAAAGACCTTTCTTTCCTTCTCTTACCCTGAGAGTTGAGCTGTAGGCACTGGTAGTGGTCATTGGAGCTTGGTGTTTCCCAGTTGTGGTAGTCAAACAGTGAGCCATCTTCCCATCTCCAGTCACTCTGGAGAAAATTACAATTATAGTACCCTTAATTCACAGCTTTTGAACTGTATCTCTCCCAGATTAAGTGAAAATCCATCACATCAAAATCCCCACATCCCTGTGAGGATCAAAAACATGTCAATCTTTAGCAGGTGAAACACATTCAGGAATACACTATTAATTAAATGGAGCTTTAAGGTCAAAGAACTCTACTATACTTTGTGTAACAGTTAGTTTTAGCCATTTTCTACAGTGAAAACCAATTACGTGTACCTACCTATCAAAGCCAGCACAGAAGCTCTGCAGGAGGTTAGGACAGGAAAGATATAATGAAGTCATGCAAAGAAAATGCTTCAAATCTTTTCTTTCTTTATTAATATTCTGTCATCATTACTGTACCTTAGCATTTCTCCAGGTATCAGCATTGTTGCCTAGATAGTAGCAGCTACCACGGAAACTAAGCCAACCTTCAAGGCAGAAACCAAAATGAGCTGAAATTATGAGGGGGAAAAAAGAAAAAATGGAATTTAAATAATACAGGCAAAAATACTAAAATAGCTTTTTTACTCATTAAATAATTAATTTTATTGAGATAATCGATAATTGCAAGTAAATGATAGGCACTGCATTTGAGCTGCATTTTTATGTGTGAAAAAAGTCAAATATGAAAAAAACATCAAATGAAATCAAATGTATTCATCTTGTTTAATAGACAGATAATGTTGTTAAAGCAGGATACAGTCCACACCAGTCAGGTTTTGTTTAAAAACAACAACAGGACAAAAATGTGCATTGAATGTTCTATCCTTATAGCTGACTAAAGTGAAAGGCTGAGCTGAGATCATTTATTGTTGCTGTGAGGGCTCAGCATCTTCCAACATGTAGTTTGATGTGTTACTGTGAAGCTCTTTTGCGTGACTTTTCTTACCATGAGGTAGAACAGCTGCAGAATCCACCTCTGTAAAACCAATCAACATAAAATCCCTAGGGTTAATTGATTTGTATACTCTCTGTGTGAAATGTCAGCCATTACTGGTTATTTTATTTTATAAAATAATAATAATTATTTATTAATTATTTATTTTATTTTAGACATACTGTCACAGGATAGAAATATAGAACATAAATCCTTTTAAAGGTCTATTTGTATTGTACCAATTCTGTATAAAGTTGTATTGTAAGAACCCATAAAAACTACAGCAATTTTTAATTTAAGCTTTCAAGTAAGTAGCTGAATGGGTTGCTACATATTTCTCATTTAAAGGAATGACTCAGTCAACTGAGAACTGAGATGTTCCCTTCACTGATTCATCATTAGGTTTTCCTTCAGCTCAAACCAATAATATTGTCTGTACCGATTTATGAAGATACATTTCAGCAAAGATTTTACTAAGAAAATAAACACCTGATTTGAGGACACAAGGTTAAGCAAAGATGTTTTAGAAAAAGGCATGTAAACACTCAGTGTTCTGTAATCTGACTATATGGAAAGTAAATTAAAAAATAATGTGCTAGTAACCTGAGTTTGGTGCAGTTTTGTCCTCCTGGGGCACAGTAGCAGCTTCAGCTGGAGCAACTGCGGGAAAAGAAAGGCAAAGTTCATATAGATCCATTTTTAGATTAAAAAGTTGTGTGCTAAACAAGTACTACTGAGTTCAGGAACAAAGACCATGTCTCACAGATTCAGTTTTCCTGTTCTAACCTATACAAGTCTTCACCCTGTATAGGTTGATCCATTTGATCAAAACCCTCCTTCCATCCCTCCTCCCCTGACTCATATGTTCAGCCCTATGTCCTTAGAAATATGATTCAATAAATCTAAATTTGTTATTGGTATTTAAACATATTATTATTCATATTAGCAGCCCTGATTACATATTAGCAGCCCTGATTGAAAGAGCAACACAAAGGATAACAGAAAAGATCAGTAGAATCTTCATGATGATGAAAGACAATGAAGGTCTGGAGGGAGACAGAATTTCAAAATCATTGCTCTAAATTATGTTTGTTCAGTAAGCAGTGTTGACCTGGATATATAAATGTATATGAAGTTGCAGTGAAAACATAAAATTCATCAAAATTAGACTTAGAACATACAGCAGCAATGTGCTAAAGGAAATGGCATGGAAAAAATAATCTTTTAACAGATCCACTAAACATACAGTACAGCTGAGGGGCTAACGATGAGTACACAGGTATGACTTACAGGCAGAAACAGCTGTCAGGTAAATGTGTTCTTCAGGTATCAGGTAGGTCAGTGATGCAGTGATGACAGCAGGCTTCTCTGTTCTTTATATACACACCTCAATCCCTGAAACTGAGTCACCTTGTTCACCTGACAGAGTTAACAATAAAACGTGGACTTTGCCTTCTGCGTCAACATTGAAATGTGTTGCAGTAAAATAAACTGTTTTCTCTTCACTTCCCACCAAGGTGACGCAAAAGAAACATCAATCAAACCTCTATAGGTCAACAAAGTGGTGGAATTTCCAGGCAAAACCATTTTATGCTGCTGCATAAACTGAGTTTGGGATGACTAAGTCTAACATGAGCACTAAAGTATAAAAAGCGTGATCCCTTTTGTTTTGTTACTTTTTTCTCTTTACAACTTCCATGTCCATGTAGCAATTGAAATGTAATTACTACAAATGTGAAGATTTTCTGATTTTCTAACAAATGAATGGGAGCACTGATTACATTTGTTGACCAATGTATAATTAAATCCTTGAGCTGGTTTGAATGTATTTATTTCCTCACTTAAACCTGTTCTGTAATGAAATTATGGACTTAACTTTATTCTCCCTTTAATAAAGCAATCAGTATAATGCACTTGTTTCATAACCCATCATAATTGACTTTTTAATTGAAAGAAGGTAACATTGGGGAAGGAAACTACATGACATACTGTAAGACATGAATGACATGGGTGTAATGAGGCTGACTCAGTCAAGGAAACAGCTGTGATATAAAATTCCCATGAACTTTAGCAGAGGAATAATTGAGACTTCCTTCTGGAAAATACGATACAGTTCCCTAACACTAACATTTACTGTCCATCATCAGGAAGTCCCCATCATGTATGAAGTGAATGAGCAAGAAATAGAATTAAAGGCAAAAGAGTCTTTAAAATATAGAGATGCAGTTGTGCTTCCTGAAAAATGGAAATTCAATTTTATTTATATAGTAACATGCATTAATGTTACATGAAAGCATACAAATGGAGAGGAGGAGGAGAAGAGAGGAGCTCAGTAGATCATGGGCAGTATAAGCCTATTGCAGCATAACTAAGGGCTAGTCCAAGGCAAGCCTGGCTGACCCTATCTATAAGCTTTATCAAAAAGGAAAGTTTTAAGCCTACTCTTAAATGTAGAGAGGGTGTCTGCCCTGAATTTGGAAGATGGTTCCACAGGAGAGGAGCCTGATAGCTGAAGGCTCTGCCTCTCATTCTAGTTTTGGAGACTTTAGGAACCACAAGTAAGCCTGCATTCTGGGAGTGCAGTGTTCTAGTGGGATAATAGGGTACTATAAGCTTTTTAAGATATGATGGTGCCTGACCATTAAGAGCTTTATAAGTGAGGAGAAATATTTTAAATTCTATGTAGCAAAAATGGGAGAAATATGATCTCTTTTCCTATGATCTCTTTTTTGTCAGTACATGTGCAGCTGCTTTCTGGACCAGCTGGAGAGTGTTTAGAGACTTGTTAGGGCAGCCTGATAATAAGGAATTGCAATAATCCAACCTAGAAGTAACAAATACATGGGCTAGTTTTCCTGAATCTTTTTGTGACAGGATGTGCCTGATTTTTGCAATCTTACGTAGGTGAAAAAAGGCAGTCCTTGAAATGTGTTTTATGTGGGAGTTAAGGACATATCCTGATCAAAGATAGCTCCCAGATTAAGTGAAAATCCATCATGCTTCCCTGTGAGGACCAAAAACTTGTCAATTAAACTTTCTTTAGCAGGTGAAATACATTCAGATGGAATACACTATTAATAAAATGGAGCTTTAAGGTCAAAGTACTCGACTATACTTTGTATAACAGTTAGTTTTAGCCATTTTCATACCAAACAAATCCTTTTCAATTGAGTAATGTAAATGCTTCAGTATTTTTATTTTCTTTGATAACCTGCTGGCTACAAACAAGGTGACAATACATACTTTTGTTTTTGCTGATTTTTGTTTTTAATACCTACATTATAGCCAGTATGATTACCAGAATACAGTATGCGGTGTCAGACCAAAATGCTTGGCTAGCAAAAAACTGTTCCTGATGTTAGAGTGCTACAGATTTCATTAAAAGAAATTTACTGCTAGCAACATAAAAGACATTTCATTGAAATACTTGAAATGCAATAATGTATTATCAATAAATTTTACTCAATAATTAGGATTACATGCCTTCATTGCCTGTCAGCAATTTTACACTGTGAAATGGAATACAAAAATATTATTAATTATGCCTGGAGTCTACTCTAGAATTGACTATCTGCTTATATCAAACAAGTTAGTGCAAAATATTATTGTTTGCTCCATTCTCTGCTTTACAATTTCAGACCATGCCCCAGTTTCACTTATCACATTTTGTCCAAGAAATCCAAACATCTATTCAAATAGTCTGGGAAGCTTTTAAGGCCACTTGCAGATGCTGGTTTACTACTATTCTAACCAAAAAAGAACCAAAGAAGAGCTTAAGATTGAAGGAATTGGAAAGGAAACATAGGCAGGACTCAAATAACAGTCTTCTCCAAAACCAATTATTTATGACAAGGGTAGATATACAAAACATGATGAATGAATAATTGACATTTGCTTTATAGAAGTTAAAGAAAAAATACGGGGGGGGGGGGGGGGGGGAAGACAGGGAAGATGCTTGATTATCAACTTAAACAACTTGGAAACAGGTATTCAGTTACTGAATTGAGGGATAGTAATGGTACTGGGATAAAAGATCAAGGGATCATAAATGATGATTGTGATGACCATGATTTATTTTCAAACTTATATAAAACAGAATGCAGAGTTGATCAGCATCTCAAGTTTTTGATGACTTACCACTACTAGAATTAACGGAACATTTGAAGGCAAATCTAGAAATTCCTATTTAAAAGGAAGAGATTCAAGATGGAAAAAAATGTTTGTCAAATGGTAAAACACCACGGGGAGATGGTTACTGTATAGCATTAAGCTTTATAAATGTTTTTCAGAGGGACTTGCCCTATTACTTCATAATTTATAGTATGGCATGATAAGTAAGTAATCATTGCCGCCTACAATGAGATCTGCAATTATAACCTGGCAAAATGCTTAGAAAAAATATTTTTACTTTAATTCACCCTGATCAAGTGGGTTTCATCACTTATCAAATAATATGAGGAGACTTTTCCAAATTATTGAAAAAGCCAATTCGCTTAGAATGGCCCTATTTATTCTTCACTTTGGTAAGATTCGGTTTTGGCCTCAGGTGCTTTCAGTGGATAAAAGCCTTGTATCATGAACCAATGTCAACAGTTAAAAGTGATGGTAGACTATCATCACCCTTTCCACCTTATTACTCTAGCAGGCAAGATTGCCCTTTATCTGTTCATACTTTTCTTAAAACCTCTAGCATGTACTATCCGCAAGAATAAATGTGTTACAGGCATACAAATAGCTGATTCCAGATGACTTTGTTTTTTGATGACTTTGTCCAATGCTGTACACTCTATACCCAACATATAGAAATGATCAAATCCTTTCACAGTCTTTCTGGTTATAAGATAAATTGGTCTAACAGTGAGGCAATGCCTTTAAATTACTGCACACATACTACAGACCTTGATCAGTTCCCTTTTACCACAGCGCTGTCATACCATAAAACTTTACTTTATTTTTTAATAGTGATTTGTAACGGTTTTAGAAAGCAGCATATTATGGTCCTATTTTGGAAAGCAGCATATTATGCTCCAATGGGTCGTTCTGAAAATGCTCCAATGGGTCGTTCTTGAGTGCGTGGTACAAACAACTTATGTAGTTGTTTAATTTTGTAGGTACCACTGGAACTCCACAGTTGAATTTGCTCATTTGTGTGACTTAAACTGAACTGCGCCCATGAATAAACTCAATTTACCAGAGTCCTCAGGTTTTTCACACCTCCAGCTGTAATTCCGCCCATGGATCCAGCTTTGAGCTACCACTAGTCACTGTGGCATGTGACCCATGATGTTGTTGATGATTTTTCTCCTCACTGCTGCTGGAGCAGCAGCAACTGCCTTTTTCTCTTGGGCTTTTCACATTGCAGGGTTGTTGCAGCATGTAGCTGCACTTCCCAGTGAAGCTCCCTGCAGTGAAGCAGACACACCAAACTCTGTTCTTAATGGCAGGACGCAGGGGTCCTGCCACTAAGATTCAGTAAACAAGTTATCTAGCGCCAGCAGCTACTACACAAGTCTGCCAGCTGTTTTTACAAGCACAGGAGCCAGGAAGCAGAGTTAGCTCCCTGCTAACTCTGTAAGGACTGAACCAAAGGAGTGACCTGGGCCCTCCGGCCTGCACAACTCACCAGCTGCCCAGAAAAGCCTGCACCATTCAGCCTCAAAGCCACAACTCTTCTCAGCCTGACACCCATGCATCTCTCAGCACCTCTCTCCCTCGAAAGACTGGTAACAACTGGGCCTAGCCCAGCAAAGCACAGTGTAGCATAGCATAGCAGCACACATGGCTAAGCATAAGACTGTTTAACTTCTGTCACTTATGTACATGTATTGATTTGATGTTATTCACTGAGCTTTATTGTTATGAAGCATGTTCATAGTTTGGTTTTTGGATAGAGTTCCAGATTGATGTTGGTATATTTGATGAGACTGAATAAATTAATTGACTATCAATTTTGCCTTTCTTCCAGGGCAGTGCCCCGAGATTGGATTTAATGTAAATTAAATCCTAATATTTAATATAATTATTAATTATTTCTGATAATTAATTATTTCTGATCAAATTTTATCTAAATGAACAACATAAAATGGTGCATGATCCCTAAATTAAAATTGTGCCCCGTGTGAGGCAGATGACTGTGAGGCAGTTATTCATAATTGTACAATATTAATTTCACCATAATTTGGCCAAATATTATGTATATTCCAATACCAAGAAATTTGGAATCTAAAACTTTTAAACTAGCCAAAAGTGTTTACATTCAACCCCACTAGTCTGCCATAGAAGTAGTCGTCCAGCTGCACAAACAAGTGCATTTTGGTGAGAATTGTTTTATTAATCAATGAAGCTAAAGCGATCTATAACCCAATTAATAACCCAAATCTCTTGAATTATTGACAACTACCACTGCAAGGGATTACAGTGTTCCTAATAGTATTACATTAAGAGCTTGCTATTGCTGCTATCTATTCAAGTTGAACGTACTCTATAATGAATTGTAAGAATTTCAGCATTCGAATACCACGTATTCAATGCAATCTAGTCAAGCTGTCAGAATTGGCTGTTAATTCAAGTGCTCCCCTTTTTAATTAAGACAGTGTACCACCTGCCCTGTGAAACAGCTTGTACCTGGCTGTTACTGCCATGCAATCCAGCCTGAGTAAGAAATACAGCCTGAGAATAGAAGTACAGTGTGCTACCAGCCTTGTGAAACATAGAAGTTGCATACCTAGCTGTTACTGCCACGTGTTTCAGCCTAAGTCAACTTTAAGAGACAATTCTCTGACTGTTACTGCCCTCCATCTCAGTTAGTGCATGTTGAAATTTTGAGTAAGCAGCCTTTGTTGTGTAAACTGGCATTTTCTTTACTGGCCCCAATCTGTTATTCCCACTAGAGCCACTAGACAGTGCCATAGCTACCCCTCTTCTACAGGAAGCTAGTCCCCATAGTTTAGGCCATCACATTGTTTGGTTAGGCTAGTGTACTGCCAGGTGTCACTACACTACCAGGTGTCTGCCAACACAACACCATAGCCAACCACATTGCGTCATTATACTAGACGACCTGCTTAATCTCACCCTATATTCCAGACACAACAATGGAGAACCCCTGTGTAGAGCAGTTTATTTCTTCCCTAGCACAGAGCCTAGAACCTGGCTATACAGAATTCATCAGCAGGTTGAATTTCAGCGGGGGCAGGAAAGAGACCGACTCACTCCTAAATAACAGGTATGATGCCCAGACCGCATCCAAAGGCCCATTGTTAAGATGCTTGCTTCTGAGGCATGTGGACTTCCAGGGCAAGAATGCACCAGGCTTAGAAGAAAACTCTACCTTCAAGTCCTTGTTCTTGCGGTACCTTCATCCATGCGTATGCACTTACTTTTTACTTATGATGCGTCAAAGTAACCTGTGAATGCATGAGATAAGGAAGATGACACAGGTGGCTTGGGAAACTGTTGTCACTTCCAAAGCGAAGTGGAAAACAATTGAGCCTGCCAGCTTAAACACCGAGGTGTCACACAGATGTGCTGCCTCATATGATCTGCCTCACAACCGCCCAAAGGGGGGTGACAAAAGGCCACTTGGGGACACTGAGCGTAACTGCCATGTCCATCAACTGCACTGAGATAGGCATTCACATAATAGAAGCAATAGAAGGCCATACGCAGAAATTCCAGCCCAGAAGCGTGACCAACCAATTTGGTTGTTAAGTCTGATGTATCACCCTTTCAAAATACTGTTTCCGGGTCCAAGCCGGTCCCAGGCTCCCATCTTTTCAACAGTGTCCCTTGTTGTTTGAATGGATCTGAGTCAACAAAAAAAACTAATTTATGGTAAGTTCTTCATACGTTAACTTTAGTATAACGTAACATCACAGCTTTGGTAATTTTACTCTTGCCACTATCATTACCCTTTTCAAAGTCCATTTTTATTTTATTAGCAACTTGTTACTGAGCAATGATAACTAGCTTAACATTAGGTTAATATACTAACATTTGTGTCTGTATCTTTAACTTACACGTAACTTACACTAAAACGCTAGCTGTGATTGTTAACTATACTAGAGAAACCAAGATAAACTATAGTCTGCATGTTTAACTATATTTTCTAAACTGCACCAGACTATATAACTTTACAGAACACATCAGCTGCTAAATGTTTTTAATTGCACCTGAACTGACACAATGTCATAAGCAATTGTCTACAGGCTGTTGTGCTTGTTTGGCCTTAAAAGCCCAGGGCCCTGTGATTTTGAAGCAAATTAGTTTCTAACAACTTCTGTATCATGCCAACTTCCACTATAAACCTGAATACAGATATGAACACAGATATTTTAGTGGCATAAGCAGATACAGAAAGTACTTTGTGTTACACATTATATCATATCTTTTCAGAAATGACTTGATAGTAAGATTTTGCATTCCACTCCTAATGCTTCAAGGGACTAAATATAAACACCTGTTGTATCTTCATCAAATAAACTGTACAGAATTTTTTAACAACCTTCAGGTGTCCACAGGTGCTTAAATTTGGATTGGATTGCTTGAATTAATTTTAATCTGATTTAATCTGACATTATCTGTTTTATCATTTCATTATTATAGGCTATGACAGACAAAGCCAGCAGCTCTACACCTTATAATGCCATATTTCTCTCAAAAATGATTTAATATCAATGGATAATGATATCATTTTATCTTAAGTTTATTTGTATATAATACATGCATTTATTTACCACATAAGACATTACTTTGTGTTTGTGAGAGGCAACATTGTTTATATTTCAAAAACACTGACATAAAGATTCAGCAAACCAAACACATGGACTATTTCATCACAGTATATGTGATTTAATAAATGTATTTCCATTTTACAAAAACTGCAAAAAATACAATAACTGTGAAGGACATAATCAAGAGCTTGAAGAACAGGTTTCCATTTGCATCATGTATTCTGCCTGTATATTCATTATAAAAGGCATTTTAGAAGTTCTTAAATTGTCTTGTTTGCAGGAAAGGGGCTATTGCTAATATATCCAATGCTAAAGATTTTAGAGGAAAAACTACTAATGGAAAATTGAATTAAATGACTGAATGAATGATTTTTGCCATGTCATTTTTCTGTAATTGGTGGCTAATTCATGTAGTGGCCTATTTTGCAAAACTATTGTAGCTCTTGAACATAGTCTGCAATTACAACCAAATGTAGATGAAAGATGGAGGTATCAACTCCAATGATCCTGCAACATTTGATGGCATTTCACATATGAATGGTGCCACAACATCATAAAGCTAAAGAATAGGGTTGGGGATATTCTATGATTTTCTCTTTGTCATTAAATACCATTAAAAAACCAAAACCAGCAATGTGTTAGTCTGTATCTTAATACTTTCTACCTTCTCTTCCCTGTCTGTGGCTCTCAATCCTAGGCTCATTGGTTCCTATTGAAGAAGTAAATCTTAAAAATGACTCCCAAATGGGTCATTTTGGCCCAGCAATTTCCTTAAATAGCTATTTAAGGAAATTGCTGGGCTTACGGACTTTGTTGGGGACTATTTTCAGTGGTGGATTAATACACATATGGTGCCGAGTGAGTATGTCTGGCAGCAGGGTGATGGATGTTGGACTGAGTGAAAACAATGTTTTGATGTTTTCATGGGATTTGTTGACAAGTAGGAAAAATATAGAATATGACCAGATTTCCTTCCCTTTAAATAAATTAGTGGTATATAATCTAAATCATCTTAAAATTTGAAATGTTCATTTTTGTTCAAATTATTAACATCCCTGGCAGTATTGACATTATTTATAGTATTTATGGTATTTGAGATGGCAATGTGTACTGATGGTCTTCAGGGTCCCAGTTAGTTTCATCTTCGGAGTCTGATGTGGTCCATGATAAGAAAAATCAAAGCCATGCCCACAACAGCTGAGATAACCAGTCGTACTGTGGCTTCAGTCTGACACCAGCTGCTCATCTCTGAGGGAATGAGATTAAAAGAAACAGTACAGCTTGGACCTTTGAAGATCTCTCCTTGATTTTGTTATAGTGCCAAAATTCCAAACGTTAACTTTATCATTCTTAAACAAATTCAGGGAGTTCAGATTTAAATTATGATGTCTGATGTCTTTCACTGAAGTTATGCAGAAATCATACAACAATACCAAAAAATTCATGACCTTAAGTTTTTACTATTTGTAGTATACTAAACCCACACAATCTCGGTGATTATCTACTGAACATCTACATTACCTTGCTCTGCTCAACCACAATGGGATAGAGACAGAAAGGAAGAACATTATGTCCCAGTGTTTTGTCATCATCATACCTCTATTCTTCAGGCATGTGTCCTCTGTATGGAGTTTGGTGGCCTTTTCTTCCACAGGATTTTCAGCCAAGCAGCTGTAGTTGCCTCCATCATGATACTGTATCTCCAGAGGAAGAGAAATCCTGGCAGACAGATCAGAACTGCTTGTATTCTTTAGTCTCTCTCTCCCTCTGAACCAGGACAGAATCAGCTCTCTGCTATTCTCCACAGAACACTCCACTGTGAGTGAACTACAGCTTGTGTTGACCAAAGATGCATTGACCTTTATGGTTGGAGGGGAGACAGAGCCTGCAGAAAAGACAAATAATGAAAAATGTAATGTCACATGAGTGCCACTGAGTGCTTTCCAGTATAGCTAGAGATGTGGGAAAATCCACAGGCTGTAGCTCAGCTGTAGCAAATAAGTCTTATTTGTCTGAGTTAGACAAATTATGTGGGCATCAAAGTTACAGTCTTTTTGGTACAAAATTCACTCTTTATTTTCTATACCTCCACTGAAGCTCAGCAATGAAACACTCTGTGAACACAAATAGAGGGATAGTTGTACTAAACAGACTATAGCTTTGGTAGGTACCTAATTTGTCTAAGACAGACTGCTGAAGCATCATATTAGCTTCAGCTACACTACAGAACGGGATTTTGGATTTTGTCTGAACTCTCTTACAATGGAAGCATGTTAGGAAGGGATCTCTTGACATCCAGTATAGACAGAAGGAACAATTCAAGCAACAAAAAGCCCTTCATGGGCATGTGAGCTTTATGTGGCTTGAAAAAATGTGAATTTTTACCTTTTTATTACCTACATGACCAACTCTTGACCTTGTACTGTCTTATAGTGTTTCTCTAAATAATATTGAATTGCTAGATTTTAATGTCTCTGATCACAAAGCTGTGATTTTCCATACCTTGCTCCTGCTTCCTGCTCATAAGCCATCTACCTGTATCTGCTCTTGGTCCAAGTCAGCTAGCAGTTGTTGCAAAAAGTTCTTAGCTGCTTCGGCCAGTAATACCCTTAATCAGAGGGGTCTCTCTGTAAATGATTTACTAGATAATTTTAACAGAACATGTCAGGCTATCCTTAATGACATCGCCCCTATCAAGATGAAACAAGCAAAACATAATGCCCTCTCCTGGCTTAATGACCATACAAGGGATTTAAAGAGGCAATGTAGGAGCGAAAATGGAAGAAAGATAAACTTGAGGTATCTCTTGATATCCTTAAAAGCTTGATGTTGGCCTGTCAGCATGCAGTTAAGGAAGCAAGGTTATCTATTTTTCCAATCTGATTGCTAGTAGCTGCCACAACCCCAGGGTTTTATTTCAGGCAATTAACTCAGTGCTTAGCCCGTCTCATAGTCAGCCTATGGAAGTTTCTACTGAGAAATGTGAGCAGTTTCTCCACCATTTCATAAATAAAATATATAAGAAAGGATGAGAAATAGATGAGGAATCCCCTCAACTGTACTGAACCCTCCACCAGTATGCCTCGCTTTAAGCAAATTTCTATGTTAGACTAAGAGGAGTTAAACTCCCTCTTAGATTCTTCCACCTGTCAATTAGACATTATCCCCACTAGATTTCTGAAAGACCTACATTTGACCCTCTTGATTTGAACAATTTTAGACCATTTTTCAAACTTACCTTTTTTATTCAAAATTTTAGAAAAGTCTGTTGCCTTAATCTCTCACATATGAATAACTGTAGTATTTTTCAGCAATATTACTCAGGATTTCATGCCCAACACAGCACAGAAACAGTTATTATTATTATTATTATTATTAAGGTTACCAATGACCTGCTGCTCGCCGCTCCCCGCTCTGGGGCATGTTCAATTTTAATTCTGCTCAATTTGAGTTCTGCATTTGATATGATCGCATTTGATAAATTGCCTGGAAAACTGTGTTGGCATTAAGGACACTGCTCTCGCCTGGTTTTGCTCCTACTTCTCTGACAGAATTCTCCTCATCCCTGGCCTCCCTCTCATGTGGTGTTCCCCAGGGATCGATTCTTGCTATATTATTTTCTATGTATGCTTCCTTTTGGTCAGATCATCCAAAGGCCTTGTAAAACGGAATGACTTCCATTCCCATTTCCACTGAGAAGAATTGTCAGATGTACTCACCGTAGACAGTAAGGTGGAAATTCTGGAATAAGATGTTGCTGCTGATGGATTGCCATATGTAAACCCCGGAGTCACTGACTCTGAGTTTTGTGATGGTCAGAGCTCCGGTCCGACTGTCCAGCTGCAGTCTGCCTCTGAAACGCTCATCATACTCACTCCTCACCTCTCTGCTCTTCACAGTGGCAATACGCATGTTTTGATTTTCAGTTCCAAAAGTCCACACTATCTGGATGTTACTGTGGCTTCCACTTTCTCTTGTCTGTAAGGTGACAGTTGCTTCCTCTCTTGCAGCTACCTTTTTTTCATCTGCCCACACACAAGACAGCAGAGCTGAAAGAGAGAAGGTGTTAATGTGAGATTGCTTTGTTCCTGATGAAACCATGGGCCTCTATGAAAGTTTGTCAACTAGATTCAATCAGAGCTGGAAAATGCTTACAGAATTGCAATTGAAACCTAAATTTAAAATCAATTAATCAAAAAACAGGTGTACACACCAATTCCCTTAGTTGATCATTCCTCGCTCCTCGCTTGACCAGGAAGTCGTTCTGGTCCACCATCACAAAGGCTGTTCCAAAACACTTATTTCTGCTCTGAGGAGTGAGGAGCGAGGAGCGAGGAGGGATCTCTGAGGAGCCATGAGCGAGGATACCATTTTGGTAGGACCAATATACTTCAGTATTACCAAGTATTGAATAGTATAGTGTCAATTGATAATGTGTAGCAATACCTACTGTAGGTAGAGCCCTGTTCAGACATGGAATATATCACATTTCAGGTTTCATCTGTTAAAGCTATTGCCTATTCAGACATGGGTGTAGATGTTTACAGTATTCAGACATCTGCAGACATCTTAGAGGCTGACATGTAAAAACCTTGTCACATAAATCAGAAACTATTTGTATAGATATACAAAGGTTTCATTAGATCACATACAAACAAAATAAGTTCAAGAAAAAACCTGAATAAATAGTGGAGACACATAATGAATGTGGATGCTTCCATGCAGGTTAAAGAGGGCTCACTCACTGGTTTGGTGATGTAAAAATGATGTGAATCATATACTATGGCCTTCACAGTCACCAGATCACAGTACAACTGAACAGCTATGAGAGATTTTGGAGCAACGTGTTAGATAGCCACCACTACCACCAAATGAGGGAATATGTTTTGAAAGAATGCAGTTCATCCCTCCAGTAGAGTTCAGTTACTCAAGGAGCACTGAAGCTTAAGGTGACCTGTGTGTGTGCGTGTGTGTTTTTTTTCTTTTTTTGTTTTTGTTTTTTTTTCTTTCATTTGTCACCCATTTGTTTGTCTTGCTATGATGGATAAACTGGCCCTTTAAGCAGCTGTTGCTACATTGACATTTTAGAGGATGACACATTTACAGAGAGTAAAAAGATGAGATTAAGTGGAGAGAGAGAAATTATGAGATTGTATGGTTATTTCTTTCCAGTGTGGTGTAGATGAGCTGTGCACTGCAAATGGTTAAAAAGAAATACAGGTGAAACCATCTCCTTTCCTCTCGATCACTTAAGTCCAAATGTGAGTCAGAAATAGAGGTCATTGTTGCAAAATCCTGACCATGAAACAAATCTCACTTTTATTACTGTTAATTCTGACTGTGTTAAATATACAGTTAAAGCAAAAAAAAAAAAACTAATAAACAAGCAGTCTGCAGTAGACTGAATACAGATGAAGATGCAGATGGAAAAACTAGTTAACCACAACGTTTGTGGCTGCTACAATCATCTCTGCACAGGATGTGGAGTAGCTTATGTTCAACACTGCTTATTTCTAGAGATAAAAGAAAGCAAATTAAAGGTACACACTGAAAAGCAGCATTCAGTCTATTGAAGTCTGCTCTATTAAACCGCAAATATTAAATTGACACTTGATGAATAAAGTCTTTCATTTCGTATAAAGCATATTGTAACATGAATCATTTCATTATAAAATCATATAAAAACTGGAGATTCGTTGACAATTAAACAAGCATGTTTATGGCTTACCTACTGTGAAATAGACAGCAAAATGCCTTCTTCTTAACTGAGGCCCCATGTTGTGTCTGTATCCTCTGTCAGTATGTAATAACAGATGTGGTGACAATACTAGATGTATGCTGCTGTCGATCAGTGTGTTTATTTCTGGTGTGTAGATTTTCATCAAGCAGCTCCATCTTGAGGCTGTTTATGTTCACTTTTGCATATGACATGGCTTCAGCAGCAATACTTTTAGAAAACAAGATGGCTGAATCTGCTTACAATACAAAATGTGATTCAACTGTTTTATCTGACAAAAACAAGATAGTCCTTTCTCAATTAGAAAATTTCTAGCAGATAGCACTATGGTGGGAGTGGTATTCATGGTTAGTTTTAAAAGAGGGCAAACATTGTCAAGTCTATCATATGTAAAGTCAGTCATTCAAATTATACTATTTCAGTTGTGATTAATGCATAACTTGAAGGGCCTTTGTAGGTGTTATTCAGGGCTTTAGGATCTTAGCCTTTCTGAGGATCAGTCACTCACTTTTACAAAGCATACTGAGTTTTAAGGGCCTGTTACAAAAAAAATCTGAAGGCCCTATTTTTGTTAACCCAGCAGCATGGCGCACTCAAGTGCTTTCGGTACTTATGTAGCCAGGGACTCCGGGTGCACCTGTGGCACACTTGGATGAGGTGGGATCAGAGTAAATACATCATCATGGATTAAAGGTGGGTGTGTTGGAAGCTGTGACAATCACACTCACTAAATTCATCCCCTTTAAACACATGGCTATTCCCATCATGACAGTTTGGGAATTCTGTGAAGAATTTTCCTCAGAGGAAACATATTATTGGCTGGGTTGTAAACAGTGGTAGCTAGTGATTGGGTGGGGCTGCAGGCACTGAGGGCTTCTGCTTTCACACTTACAGTGTTGTCTTGGCTGTTACATTTACATAACAATTTAATAAAAAAGAAAACACTCCATCCAACAGGCTAATTAACTGTCTCTTTCCTCACTAATCAGAAGGATCCTCTAGAAAACAGAAAACCCTGAACTTTTTTGCATAATAAAAATATTTGAAAACATTTGAAAAAAATCCCCAGAATGGTATAAGATCTCATCATTAACAGAAAAAAGTATATATATATTTATCCCCTCTGGGGATATTCCCCTCTGGGGATATTCCCCTCTGGGGATAAATATACAGTAGAATAAATGAAAATTATGAGCATGTATTTACCTATTTTTCTGTAGAAATACAGTAAGTGAAGACAGAAAAACCTTCCCATCTCACTTTTTTCTGACAGTTAACCCCCCAACCCACCCTCTTCTCTCACTTGCCAGTTTTTCTTTCCAGTGCTTTCCTCACATCCTCATCCATAGCTTCATTCTTTCATTTAGCTTTGTCTTTCTTCATGCACTTTCACTTGACTAGATAAAAAGCTCAATGAGTAAGTAAACAGTTTAATTTACAATTGTTTAGTTTCATATGTTTAGACAAATTATAATCCAGTAGTTGGATTATTTGCTGATGGTGTTACAGTTTCCCACTTATTTTGACTCCTTCATTTCATCTGCCCCTTGTTTCTTGAATCCAGAATCCATCCATGTTTTTTGTATTAAATTTCCATAAGCCTCATCAGCTCAGCCACATTCACAAGTTCTCTTCTTTAAATCTCTTCCCTTTGCTTAATGTTTCAGTCTGTTTGACTTCCTCTTACAGTATATGATTGACCGAGCTGTCTGTTACTGTATTGTAATTAGCTCACACCCTATTAAAAAAATGTCAGTGGGAGGTATGTTTGTGTGAAAATGCCAGAATGCTGTTTGCTGTACTGGACACCAAATAAAACAACATGACAGAGACATAAAATAAAACATAAAATAAGATTTATTGAGCAGGGTTAATCATAACCACAATAAGGGATAATCATAGTGCGTCACAGACTTTATGTCTATCTTAATGACATAAAATATCTATGGCAGCCAGGGGAGTGAAAAGAAGATGTCATTATAAAATCTGTAGTCTGGCCAAAAAATGCAAGAGATTGCTCATGACTTCCTACCAGAATGACTGAATGCATGAACACAGGCTTGTGTGTAATGATATGTGTTCTGTGTAGGAAATTATGGTAATGTTTTAGATTATAGCCCACAACATACAGCGTAATTACTCCATAGTTATGGTGTTAACTTTTTTGTACTGATGGTGTACCAGTACTGTATGTACCAATACATATATACAGGTACAAGGGAACAAGATGTGAAGTTATGGAATAAGGGGGTAACAATTTGGGAGCTTACAAATAACTTATATTGTAGTTATTTTTTAACTATGGGGTATCTATTCTATTATTACAGGGTACAGTATGACCATAAAACTGAGAAAAAATCTGGATGTTTCAGGAAAGATGGAGTGATGACTTCTGCAGCACGTAATAAATCTGATGTGATTTTAATTCAAAATGACCTTACTACCAACATATTACCAACAAACAGGCAAACTACAAAGTGTAAATCAAATAAGTGACAACGATTTGGATAGGAAAAACTATAAAAAATAATGCCATAAACACCATAATCATGCAAGAGTACAATGTTAATTTTTCAGCTGTGACCTATAACCTTTGGAATGGAAAAGGCTCTCCTCACTTGGAGCGGTGACAGCGGGGGTTTAACTGGCGGAATAATCAATATAATCAATAAAAAAAACCCGTCCTGTGTGAGGTGTGTATGTGACTGACACAGAAGTATCCCCAACCAGACCCCTCCATGCCCGTCAGAAAGAAAGCCGCTTTCACCTCACATATTATTTATTTTTCACAATTGAGCACACGCTTCTTAATCTTTATCTGTCTAAACTAAATATAAGTAAAAGTCATAATTAAATGATATGAAACATTCTATTATTGATGGCCATTATCAAAGTGAAACTCTATGTAGAGAGATAGGGCTGGCAGCAGCAGTGCAGCAGCAACACTCTCTGTGTGAACGCCGCAAGCGTGGGAGACGCAGCAGTTCAGCGACGCACACGCGCTGCTGAGGTAGACACAGCCAGTGTGGCCCAGGCGTTAGCTTGACAATGATTTGTTAGCTACAGGACGTTCACATCCTAGCTAACGCTGTGCGCCCAGCTGGAAGAGCAACGTGTTACCCTGCAGTTTTTACAAGCTAACACTAATTATTGCTCTAATAGTAATGTCATTAAATTCAATGTAATACAGTATAACACGTGTGTGTTTGTGCCTTACAGAAGCTGAAACATGTTCAGGTGAGTTTATTCAAATAGCAACCTACACTAAACTAATCTGCTACTACACTGGCTAAACTTTCAACACATCCTAATTGGAATTTATATTAACTTGTGTTGACTTTGCTGGCAGTTAGCAACATACCAAACATGTCCAAACGTTATGCAGCAGGCTTTGTCAGTAAATCAAATAAAAGTGAAAATCACCCATGCTTATGACTACTGTTGTTGCAAGCTTGTCCCACCTGATAATTGTAAATTAACCTTAACTTTCCCCTTATTATTGTGCCACATATTTGTAACGATTTGTTGACAAACTAGAAACAAGATGTTGATTTTAGTTAGCTATATTTCCTGTATAGCCTTACGTAGCCCATTAATATTGTATTTATTCACATAGAATGCCAACACTGATGGCTTTGCGGCTGTGTGGCCAACAGTTTGATTCTTATGGTTTCTCACCAAGTGGAAGAGATCATAACTGTCAGAAATCCAGATATCTCAAACTATAAATTATATATTTTTCTCTATTATGGGTCAATTATGGCCAAGGTGCACCAGCTTCCTTCCCCTCGTCTCAACCTCAACCCTGTCATCTTCATCAGAAGTGGAAAGGAAGATGAAAAAGAAGGACAAAATGAGGAAGCAATGCAAGAAAAACAAAGAAATAAAGAATTCAAAGCTAAACTTGGCACAAAAAGTAAGGAAATTTGTGTTTGGTAGATTATTTCTTTGTTGTAACAATGCTTCTTGGCAATAAATCTTATACTGTTGGAAAGCCTGTTTATTTCCCTTTTAAATGGTGCCACATTTGTAAGGAACATGCATTTGTGGGATGAGCAGCAGAGATGAGTATGTGGGTTGCGGCCATGAAAAATTTGCCAAATCTTCTCTGCCAATGCCAAACAGTTTATTCTGCCATTGACTCTTTTGGCGTTTGGTGGATTAGATGATTGACGTTTGAAGAAACAAGACATATTGACAATTTAACAATTTATTCATTTAACAAACAGGAGCCTCAGTAGCATGTGGAAGAACCATACACAGCCACAACAGCCTGGCACCTCCTCCTCATGCTGGTCACCAGCCTGGTCACACATTGCTGTGGGATGGCATCCCATTCTTCAACCAGCATTTGTCGCAAGTCAGCCAACATTAGATTAGATTAGATTAGATTAGATTCAACTTTATTGTCATTACACATGTATAAATACAGGGTAACGAAATGTGGTTTAGCATCTAATCAGAAGTGCAAGGAGCAGCAAGTGCTAGATATATAGTATTTACAGTATGTACAGTATACAATAGTACAGTGTAGTTTGGAGTAAGTTATGTACATAAATAGGATAATATGAACAAATATACAGATGTGCATATGAATATATGCTGTGCTATAGACAAGTATACAGGTGTGCTATAAAAATATCTATCATGTGCTATGAACATATATAAGGTACAGGCAAAAGTTTGGACACACCTTCTCATTCAATGCGTTCTTTATTTTCATGACTATTTACATTGTAGATTCTCACGAAAGGCATCAAAACTATGAATGAACACATGTGGAGTTATGTACTTAAAAACTGAAAACATGTTTATATTCTAGTTTCTTCAAAATAGCCACCCTTTGCTCTGATTACTGCTTTGCACACTCTTGGCATTCTCTCAATGAGCTTCAAGAGGTAGTCACCTGAAATGGTTTTCCAACAGTCTTAAAGAAGTTCCCAGAGGTGTTTAGCACTTGCTGGCCCCTGTGCCTTCACTCTGTGGTCCAGCTCACCCCAAACCATGGGTTCAGGTCCGGTGACTGTGGAGGCCAGGTCATCTGCTGCAGCACTCCATCACTGATGCCTTCAGTGAGAATCTACAATGTAAATAGTCATGAAAATAAAGAAAACGCATTGAATGAGAGGGTGTGTCCAAACTTTTGGCCTGTACTGTACATGTGTGTTATATTAATGTGCAAAAGATCTAAATGGTAAATGGACTGTACTTGTATAGCGCCTTTCTAGTCATCCGACTACTCAAAGCACTTTTAACACTACGAGTCAATTCACCCATTCACACACATTCATACGCTGAATGGGTACAGGGGCTACCATACAAGGTCCCAACCTGCCCATCAGAGGAAAGCTAACCATTCGCACACATTCATACACTGATGGCACAGCCATCAGGAGCAATTTGGGGTTCAGTATCTTGCCCAAGAATATCGACATGCGGACTAGAGGAGTCGGGAATCGAACCACCAATCTTCCAATTAGTAGACGACCCGCTCTACCTCCTGAGCCACAGCCGCCCCAATATCTACAATATTGTCAGTATATACAATACAAGTGGTTTGGATGAAGTACGGATGAATGAAGGCATGGATAAGTACAGTCCATGGGGCATGTGTAGTGGTATGGTAAGGGGACATGGAGGTTCAGCGAGGGACAGAGTTCAGTAGGGAAACAGCTGTTGGAAAGAAGCTGTTCCTAAACCTGCTGGTTTTGGTCCGGAGGCTCCTGAATCACCTTCTGGAGGGGAGGAGCTGAAAGAGTCTATGGTTGGGGTGTGAGGGGTCCCTAAGAATGCTGTGAGCCCGGCGTAGGCATCGCTTTTTCTGGACATCCTCAATAGCAGGTAGTGGAGTCCCTATGATGCGTTGAGCGGTTTTCACCACCCTCTGCAGTGCCTTGCGGTCTGCGACAGAGCAATTCCCATACCTCACTGTGATACAGTTGGTTAAGATGCTCTCAATCGCACACTGATAGAAGTTACCCAGGATGTCAGCGGACAGGTGGTTCTTCTTCAGTGTCCTCAGGAAGAAGAGTCGCTGATGGGCCTTCTTAACAAGGCTGGAGGTGTTGGTTACCCAAGACAGGTTCTCAGAGATGTGAATCCCCAGGAACTTGAAGCTGGAGACACATTCAACAGCCATACTGTTGATGTAGATGGGTTTGTGTGTGTCTCTCTTCTCCTTCCTGAAGTCCACAATGAGCTCCTTGGTTTTGCTGGTGTTGAGGAGCAGGTTATTGTCAGCACACCAGGCAGCTAAGTGCTGGACCTCTGCCCTGTAGTCTGACTCATCATTGTTGCTGATGAGTCCAATCACCGTGGTGTCATCTGCAAACTTGATGATGGAGTTAGATCCATACATGGGCCTGCAGTCATGGGTGAACAGGGAGTATGGTTGTGTTGGTCACTCTGGCACGAACAGCACACCCAAGCTGATCCCACAAGTGTTCAATGGGGTTGAGGTCAGGACTGCTGGCAGGCCATTCCATCCTCTACACTCCCAAATTCTGGAGGTAGTCTCTGATAAACCCCACTCTGTGGGGGCAAGCGTTAGAGGATAAAGTTCGGTCCCAGACTGTGGAGATATGGGATCGCCACTGGTTGCAAAATTTCATCTCGATATCTCTCTGCATTGAGACTGCCTCCAATGATGACAAGCCTTGTTTTTCCAGTGAGGGAGATGCCACCCCACACCATCACACTGCCTCCACCAAAAGATGTTACTTTATTGGTGCAGCAATCAGCATAGCATGGGTAGAGAGCCGTCGGCCATATCGTCCTGCAAACCTTGACTGCAAATCTGTAGAAGACAGCCTACGGTACCTAAATGCTGACCGGGTGAGGAAACGGTCTTCTTGGGTTGTCGTCTTCTTGGGACGCCCACTTCGCGGCCTGTCTCTGACATCCCCCGTTATATGGAACTTGGCCTTCACTTTGGAGATGGTACTAGGGCTCACTCCAAATAATGCCGCAACTTTTGTTTTGCGGAACACCAGCTTGAAGTTGCCCTATCGCACGGGCCCTGTCCAGTCAAACGTAACATAATCTACCAAACACAAATTTCCTTACTTTTTGTGCTAAGTTTATTTATTTCTAGAAGGTTTCTAATTTATTTTAAATAAGAAGTATGTTATATAAAGGTTTTAAGTTAAGGATGGTAGATTTTGTTTTTAATATGATAGAAGACGTACAATGTACACTTTAGATTACAGCCCACATACCCTGTACTTACCCTGTAACTACATGTAACAAGGGGGGAACTAACAGTGCTTTAGATTACAGCCTGCATACCCTGTACTTACCCTGTAACTACATGTAACAAGGGGAGAACTTCCACCATAACTTCTGAGAACAGTTTGTTCCAATTTTACTTGCCTCAAAACATGGAAGAACAAACTAAATTAACGACACAGTTTGCAATGAGAAGAACATATGAACCATATACAGTATATGCGTTCTGATTCATACCTCATGTTTTATCTTTAGCTACATTTATATTAGCTATAGCTATATTTGTATTTATTTCCTGGGATGAAAGGAAGCCATGCTGGAAAAAGGTTAGCTTGCACCTTGCCAGTCAAACACAATTGGCATGGAGAAGACTTTCAACATTCTACCGAATTCAAAATTGTCAACATGTGTTTACACTGAAACACAAGTGAGTGACATCTAGGATGGGTGAATTATGTCCATCAATGGCAGGTCGAGCCACAAAGTTTGCTCGTGAGGTGAACGACACCTGAGACAGTCTTCAGAGGCCGACAGCATTTATGACAATACACTGTCCCCTGAACCTTTGTTCCGAAGTAAACGCACAGATGTACCCCGTAGTTCTTTTAAGTACCCCAAAGTGAAAAAGGAACAATGTAGTTTGCCTGTTTGTTTGTAATAAGGTCATTTTGAAATAAAATCACATCAGATTTATTATGTGCTGTCATCACTCCATCTTCCCTAAAATGTCCAGATTTTTCCTCAGTTTCATGGTCACCATGAAACTGGTACACCCTGTTATAACAGAATAGGTATCTAGTGGTTAAATAATGAGTACAGTATAAATTCCCTCTAAATTCTTCCCAAATGTCCAGATTATAGCTCAGTAGGTCATACATACTCTGTAATAATAGAATAGGTACCCGGTAGTTAAAAATAACTACAGTATAAGTTCTTTGTAAGTTCCTGAATTGTTATCCCCTTATTCCCTAACTTCACATCTTGTTCCCCTGTACCTACATATATGTATCAGTACATACTGTACTAGTGCACCATTAGTACAAAAGATTACACTGTAACTACAAAGTCATTATGCTGTATGTTGTGGGCTGTAATCTAAAGCGTTACCGAAATTATTTTTTATTAGGTGTTATTTAGAGTTGCCTCTGACAGACAATTTGCTGGACTTAAAAACTGTGGGTACTGCTGTTAGCTGGAGTAATGGTGAGCACATATTTGACTGTCAGAAGTACTGACTTTCCCTCAGCCGTGACTCAGTTCTTACATCTTAGCACCATGTGCTGCAAATGGGGTTGCATGGAAACTAGTTAGCAAGCAAGCAGACAAGTCAAAATGGAGAAAGTAAGGGATAATGAATGGCTGAAATGTCTACCTTCTGCCATTCCAGGTGGTAAATATAAACTTGACCAAGACTGAATGTAGACAATTCCACAATCTTGAATGGATTCACGAGTAGCCACGAATCCACCACAGCAGCTGTGCTCTCTGTGATGAAATGCTATTAAACAATTCCATTAAGTCATTCCATGTGTTGAAGGGGTACAGGAAGAGGTACTCCTGCACATCTGATAGGGCTTTGGGGGTACAAAGATCCAAGAAAGTTGGGAAAAAACTGTTCTAGCATACAGAGGCATTAAATATATATATTAATTAAATATATATATTAAACATATTTATTACCATTGAAAACTTTGGGATCTCCAATAGAACATAAAATTAAGCTCTAGGGGGTGTGTAATGACTGAATTAAATGTCTAAATAAAAAATATTACAATGGTTTTACATTAGCTGAGGGCAGTGTATTGGGTGTGTAGAGGCCTTTCACATAATCGTTTACAGAAAAAACACACAAAAACAGGCACCACAATAGTGTAGTGAACCACCTGTTTATTGGCAGTTGCAGTAAATATAGATGACTTGCAGGTAGCTGCAAGTCTTGATTTCCTGTTATTTCTTGTATGAGAAAAGGGTACTGGGCACACAGGATGTGAATAAACAACCACATCCTGACCTCCTCGGTGCATGTGTGTGTGTCACTGTTTCCCATGTGTATTGGTCGTATGTGTGCCTTCTTTCTGTTCCCTTTTGTTCTTGAGTGTTCTTTTTCATGAAACCTGATTGCATCTACACATATTATGCTGATTTCTTTGTAGTATCAGTAAACATCAATTGCAAGCCCATACTGCAGACACCTCCACTTGGAGAAAGGAATGTAAATAAATTACAGAATGTTGCTTCAGTGTGATGACAGTGAGCTCTACCTGGGTTTTTTACATTTACATGTAGTTTTGGTATTCACTAGTAACATTAGTGTAGGTAGCATCTGTTGTGTCGTTCCACTGTCTGAGATATTTTAATGCCCATGACTTGTTTTCTAATATAGTGTTTCCATTTTATAATCAGTCTGCACATAGACACGCAATGTACGTGCACACCCCATGGCGTACACACACACATACACAATGCACTGCCAACTATAATAACTATTAAATTAACTATTAATAACTAATAACCAGTGGAATAATAAAATTCTATTCTATTCTATGGTAAAGTTAGAAATTTGGTCAACACTTTTTAAAGCTTTCACAATTTAGTCATGTCGCGCAAGCATTACTTGCTTCATTTTAGTGGCCTGAATGTCAGGAATTGAAAGCCACTGGAAACTGTTGGGCTGAGCAAAAAGACAACATGAAGGAGGGGTTTTCTGGTCTGACAGCGCTTTTCTCCAACTATTCTGTTCAGAACACATTGGTTCCTATGCAGCTATGATTTGGGTTTAGATTCAGGACTTTGCTGAAAACATTCGGGGCTTAAGCCCTGTAAGGCCACCCCTGGTGCTGCCTATGTGTGTAATAATGATAAAGATGGTTGGGTGCCCAGTTGTTACCAAGTCCATGGAGGGAGAGAGATGCTTTGTAGTGTGGTGCTTCTTAACTGGCGAATCTGTGGATGAGTCATGCTGAGAAAAGTTTGGCTCCAAGGCTGAAGGACACAGGCCTTGCAGTTGTGTAGTTGGTGCGCCAGTTGTGCAGGTCAGACGGCCCAGGTCACTGAGGAGGCCACTGATTGTCCCTTTTGTTGTCAGAGTTAGCAGCTCAATGCTAACTTGCCTCTGTTGCTGGATCTTAAGCAGGCTCTTACATCGCTGCTTGTTCAGGAGAATTCTGTGTGTGTCTGCTGTGAACAGGCCACACAAGCAGAGAGCTGAGGAGCAGAGCTGCTCCTGCAGCAGCCATGAGGGGAAAGAGAGCAGTTGCTGCTGCAGAAGGCAGCAGCAGTGGGAGAAAGAGAATGTGAAGAGCGGGAGCTTTGGTTTTGTTAGTCTGGGTCCATGAGTGGAGTTTACAGCTGGTGCAAACAACCAAGGACTGTAGAAAGTTGAGTTTCTTAAGGACTTCCTTTGTTTCTTAGAGTCTTGAAACATGTGGTCGTCAGGTGAAACCCAACACAGCCATGAGCAGCTGCTGTCAGACTCTCTGTGTCCGTGCTGGAAACACAGAGAGTCCACTGGAGCTTTGACAGTCACTAGAAGCATAGTCATGGCCCTTTGTAAAAGTTTCTGTGTGGTACCTGTGTTGTAGCTGAGCTAGAGGTTCCACTACAAGAGGCTCTCTGGTGGGTGTGTGCCTGGGGGAGTGTCACGTAACTAGCTTCAACAACACAGCAACATCTTCTGAAGCTCCAGATTACAAACAAGGTTTTTCATCTACTTGGTCTCAGCCTACCATGCCAATAGAGAAAGAGGTCATGCGACAGAATAACACCACACCGACATCACCATCTTTGACACTGTACACCGACAGCTCAGAGCTCTTATATACCAGTTGGTTCAATTACTGCCTCAATCAGCTGATGGTCTACACTCAACATATCAACAACAATTCATCAACACAACTCCACCAATAATTTATGAATAATTAATAATTAATCTATTTCAACATCCCATGTTTCATTATATTTATGTATAATTAATCAAAATAAAACTTTAGCTTAAAAGTATAATTTTGGCTCCAACACTGTCCATTTTGAAGAAAATGTGAACTAGCATTTTGATTCTTTATGAAGCAACCATTTAGGGAAGACAAGTTGAGTTAATAATTTTAGCACCTTTTAAACACAATAGGCAGTTCAAAATGCCCATTACAAAAGGAACCAGATCAGGTATAACAATGGGCGGTAAAACCACCGCAGACAATCAGGAGAACAGCGTGAAGAGCAGGCTATAGCCTGACCAATACAAGATATCTGAGGCCAATACTGATACTAATATTTGAGAGTTTAAAAATCAGGGGAGTTGATGGGCTTCGCTGATCTCCTGTAGTCCACAATGATCTTTCCACCTGTGTTCAGAATGAGGGTGGAAGAAGTGTGGGTAACACTTTATAAACTGTCTAAATAATGTTTATAGATGCTTTACAAAGTATTTAACCATTTATCAAGGTATTATAAACATGTTGCAACTTTATAATAACATCCAAATAATGTTTATAGATGGTTTACAAACCAAATTATTAACCATTGACAAAATATTAACTGTCAATCTAAAAATTGTTAATAGATGCTTTACACAAGTGTTTATTAACCATTTAACAAGGTATTATAATCATCAGTTGCAATAATAGCATCCAAATAATGTTTATAGACAGTTAACAAATAGTAAAATAACTATTAACTAAAGTTTAATTAACTATTAATTTACCATTTATTAGTGATGATTATTATAAAGTGTTACTGAAGTGTTCCCATTCTGACGATTTGTGGTTTGTTGGTTAGGAAGTCCAAAATTTATGAGCAGAATGGGGTATCCAGGTCCAGGTTACCAAGTTTGTGTACCAGTTAGTGAGGGATTATGGCATTGAAGGCGAAGCTGAAGTCAAGGAACAGTATCCTAATGTGAGTGTTTGAATGCTCCAGGGCTGTATGAAGTGTGATTGAGACAGCATCATTTGTGGATCCGTTTGCTTGGTAAGCAAACTGGTGGTCAGCAGGGCTGATGGCCCTGATGTGAGGTAGTACTAGTCTCTCAAAGCACTTCATAATAACAGGGGTTACAGCAACTGGGCGATAATCATTTAGGCATTTCACTGCTGACTTTCTGGGCACAGGGACAAGGGTGGTGGATTTAAGACAGGTGGGGACAGCAGCCTGTTGTAGTGAATTTGAATAACCCTGCTAGTTGGTCAGCACATGCCCTCAGTGTGCAGCCTGAAACCCTGTCTGGTCCTGATGCTGTGTTGACATCTATTTTTCTCCAACACCCGATCGTATATCAACAATTAAAACAGACAAAAAAAGAAACCATTTAACTACGTAGCCTGCTTAACCATAGTAGAAGCACAAAAATCAAGGAAAATGACCAATTCAACAAAAACTGAGCAAGTTAACAAAATCGGGCAGTTTAGTTGCTCTGCTACTTCAGTAATTACGGTAGCCTAAAGACGCTTTTTCAGCCTTGACTAGGCTGCCGTACTTACTGTAGTAGGAGTGCAACTGAATTTAAAAGGCGTATGGCTTCCCCGTAGTCAAGACACTCCACTTCTGAACTGCTTCCGGTGGTATAGGACGCCGTGCAGAGGACAGAGCAAAACCGTGACCAGGAACCCACCAGGCGCATGCGCGCCGTGTTGCGGCTCTGACGCGCCCGGTGGGATCATGCCGTAAAACTACAAAAAAAAATATCGAGTCAGGACTTTGTTATATAAATATAGCTCAATAGCTTCCAGATGGCTTTTCCTGGGGAACTGTGGGCCCACTTCCTCCACAACTATCATGCAAAGATCAAATATGTCTTCAACGCAAGGAACACAACTGTGAAACACACATTGAATCGAACCGCTAATCTAACCCGCTCTACCTCCTGAGCCACAGCCATAGTACTTCTTGACATTTATTGATAACATACAGTGTGACTTACAGTTCATGAGGATATCATTAACTAATAATAATCCATAAATCTGCTTACAATATAGGTGACTGATGACAATATTTATCTGAATTGTGCTGGAGCTCTCTTACAGCTTATTATGAGAGAAATGACTAGGTAAAGCTGCTAATTTGCATAAAGAAAATCTAATCAAGTGCATTTGTTTTGTTTTGTTTTATTTCATAGAGTAAAATAAAATATTTTAAAAGCCAAGTTAGTTAAATAAAAATTTAAAGCCTGCTTTAAAGAGGTTTAGGCCTTAAAAATATAAAATAAATGAACTCAAAGTATTCAGACCACTTCACTTTTTTCACATTTTATGTTGCAGCCTTATGCTAAAATCATTTAAATTCATTTTTCCCCTCGTCAATCTACACTCAATACCCCATAATGACAAAGCGAAAACAGAATTTTAGAAATTTTTGCAAATTAATTAAAAAGGAAAAATTGAGATATATAATGTAATATCATATAAGGTCTCACAGCTGACAATTGCATATTAGAGCAAAAACCAAGCCATGAGGTTCCATGAGCTGCAGAGCTCAGAGACAGGACTATGTTGAGGCACAGATCTGGGCTACAAAAACATTCTGCTGCATTGAAGGTTCCCAAGAGCACAGTAGCCTCCATAATTCTTAAATGGAAGAAGTTTGGAACAACCAGGAGTCTTCCTAGAGCTGGGCTTTATGGCAGAGTGGCCAGACAGAAGCCTGTCCTCAGTGAAAGACATGTAAAAGCCCGCTTGGAGTTTGCAAAAAAACTGTAAATAGTATGGCCTCAAATCTAAGCATTATGTCTGGAGGAAACCAGGCACCACTCATCACCTGCTCAATACCATCCCAATGGTGACGCATAGTGGTGGCAGCATCATGCTGTGGGGGTGTTTTTCAGCAGAGACAGGTAGACTGGTCAGGGTTGAGGGAAAGCTGAATGGAGCAAAGTACAGAGATATCCTTAATGAAAACCTTGTCCAGAGCACTCAAGACCTCAGAGTGGGCTGAAGGTTCACCTTCCAACAGGACAATGACCCTAAGCACACAGCCAAGAAAACACAGGAGTGGCTTGAACCCAATCGAACATCTCTGGAGACCTGAAAATGGCTGTCCACCAACGGTCGCCATCCAACCGGACAGCGCTTGAGAGGATCTGCAGAGAAGGATGGCAGAAAATCCCCAAATCCAGATGTGCAAAGCTTGTTGCGTCATACCAAAGACTCAAGGCTGTAATTGCTGCCAAAGATGCTTCAACTAAGTACTGAGTAAAGGGTCTGAATACTTACGTCAATGTGATATTGCAGGTTTCCTTTTTTAATAACTTTGCAAAAATTTCTAAAATTCTGTTTTCACTTTGTCATTATGGGGTATTGATGAGTGTAGATTGATGAGGGAAAAATGAATTTTAACAATTTTAGCATAAGGCCGCAACAAAATGTGAAAAATGTCTGAATACTTTATGAACGCACTGTAATTAAAATAAAGTTTTTTTGCTATCTGAATGCTAGCATTTAGATTTTACTAGAAGCAAACAAGCTAGTAGTACTATCAGTGAGTTGATGTCCTGTCATGAGAGTATGATTTAATCGTGCTGTCTTTTTTTTTTTACACATCACTAAAATCAGACATTTATAAACATTACAAACTAACTTTATATTTTGATTGAAACTAATGAGAAATTCCCCTCAAAGATCACTGACCCCATGCTTCCTCATTGAATAAACCTGAAAATCACAATCAAGTCCAAAGGACAATTACTGCATGTAAAAGACACACACACACACACACACACACACACACACACACACACACACACACACACACACACACACACACACACACACACACACACACACACACACACACACACACACACACACACACACACACACACACACACACACAAGTGACATCTGTTGCAACAGATTGAGTACCGTGAGTGAGCACCTTTTCCAACCTATATGCTGATACTTGATCTGTTTTCAGATAAAACATTGTTAACTCAAGGTCCACTTACTAGATTTTTCTAGAGCTTTCGACCACTTCTCCTCAGTTTGCTGACCGTGTGATGCTGTTTGGTTTCCTGTTGCCATCTTTTTATGTCTACTACAAGCTCAAGAATGAACTTTGACACTCAACACATTTAGCATTTCTCCCAGGATTGTATTTGAGTCAGGATGGAAACAGCATGAAAGCAGGATAACAACTATAAAGAAACACATCCATGTGTACTTGGGTGGTACATCAGAATCAATCCAGGATGAAATCTGTAATCTGCTATCAGTGTGTAACAGCCCATACTGTCACAGCATGTCTGACTCTCCAGTGCAGAAACAAACAACATGCTCCTCACTGGATTATCATAGTATGGACTGTGCTGTGTCAGCTGGAATCTACTACATTAATCACAGAAAGCCAGTGTAGTATTCATCATTCTACAATGAATATGTAACCCAAACATTGACATGGTAAAAATCTTTCAAAGTATATTCGTCATATCAGACACTGGAAGAAATGTGTTGGTGGTGTTGTTTTAAATAAAAGACAAATCCAACCCTGAAGCACATCCATCACAGCTGAGGCTGTCCTCTTACAGTATGTACAGTATGGACGTATGTGTGTGTCAGAGAGGTTATGCTGGTGTGTGTGTGTCTATCGGTAGAGGTAATCAGCTTGTATGTTGGCAGCTATCTCTGCTTCCCACTTGTCTCCGTTGTTGAGGAGTTTCTCCTTGTTGTAGAGCAGTTCCTCATGGGTTTCAGTGGAGAACTCGAAGTTAGGACCCTGAAGAAGGACAGAACAGAAAGACAAATGTAAGACAGAAGAGAGGGATCAGAGAAATAAATAAGACAAAGGGGACAGAGGTGAGAGTCACCACATTAAAGTTGCAGTTATTTTAGATTCAAATCATCATTTCTATGTGGAGACTGAATCATCAGCAAACAAAAACAATGGCAGGTCTCACAGGCAAGAGACAGTGAAGCCAGCAGGGCCCTGATTCATGTTAGCCAGCTTGTCAGGTGTCACAAAGCTGGTTCACTGTTAATCCAGGTAGGCTACCATTAGAGCCTTTTTACTATAGAAACTGAACAAGCTTGAACTGTCACGGCTTCTGCTTTTGTTTCCACTGTTTTCCCCGCTTTGGGAGCAAGTTCCTGGAACTAAATTCGGGTTCTGCTCAGGAGGTGATGCTAGTTCCAGCTATTCTGGGTAAATGGAACCCAACAGTTAATTAGCAACACAGCTAATACCACAATATCACAGGATGTGTTTAGATAACTACTGCAAGGAAGAGGAAACTTGGGAACTTTTAGTTCTGTATAGGAGGACAATAGCTGTAAGATAAGATTCTTTGTGAATACAGCCCCTGCTTTGAAAAACAGTGGAAACACAAAGCAGAACCCTGAACCAAAACTTTACAGGTTCTATAAAGTTGGGAAACTCTAAGTTACAGGATAGTTAAGTTCCTTAAGTACAAAAATGATCACTGCAAGATCAATGCAAAAATGCACTCCAGTCTCACTGCAGAGGTAGGAACACAGAGATTCCTCTCAGTGGGCTGGAAATTATCCAAAAGATATCTAACGTAACGTTACTAACGTAACGGTAAACTTCACTGGAATTATTATTATTATTATTGTTACTTATGTTAATAATAATTGGCTATTAAACAAGGGTTGGTTTAAACTAAGTTTTGATTTAGTTACTGTGATTTACTAACTATCAACAGATTAAAAATGCAGTTTACTGCAGGAAACTAATATACTTTTCCAGGCTCAAATTTCCAGACTTCTCTGTAGATTTTTCAGACCATATGACATCTGAGTACAAATAGCTAGATGTTTATTATGTAAATAAAAAGTTGGCAGGTTCATTACTTTTTGTGGTCAGTCTTGGTCTCACATTGGTTTGAGCCAAAAATGTTGTGACTCTGGGTGCAGAGGATGCTGTGACAAGATGACGGTGCTTTTGCCGTTGCATATGGCTTACAATTACCACATCACCCACGTTGGAGATGTCGAACCATTTTAAACAAAGTTTGCATCTAGCTTTCTTTTCCCATTTGGAATCGTTAACCAACCAGACTTTATATTTGGGATTGTCAAGCCAGCCCTCAGAATACTTGCATTTACCCATTGTGCCACACTCCTATGCAGAATGTTGGACAACATCCCACTGTCAAACATCTCTGCCCAAAGAGGAAGTAAACTAACCGGTGCTGCCTATACTTGTATTATTTTCCCTTAACATACTGAATAAATAATATTGTTTTATTGTTCCCCCCATAGTCTCTTTTATAAATAAGAACCAAAACTG
This sequence comes from Scomberomorus guttatus, assembly GCA_038419695.1. NCBI lineage: Eukaryota > Metazoa > Chordata > Actinopteri > Scombriformes > Scombridae > Scomberomorus > Scomberomorus guttatus. Next base: position 35,445,031 of record CM076447.1, on the reverse strand, counting down.
AGTTGAAAAAAGTTAAATAATTTAATTTTCACAGTGTCTGTGCAGCCTTGTTTATTCACTGTGTCCATGAAAACTACAATGAATGCAGCCATAAAAGGTATGGTTTCCTTACGCAGAAAAGATAGTCTGGTTATTTGTGATGCTATGTATACATGCAATTCAAAGAAATTGCCGCATTTTCTTTCAAACTAATTTGGTTGCAGATGTCCGGATTTCGTACAGTTATACGGCACTTGGGGCAGATCTGTTTTGCAGGCTGTGACGTACAGGCATAGAGGCAGCTCAGCGTAATAGCATGTGTTCAGTCGCACAACATACTTCTTGCCTTGCATTCGACGACATCAAGCTTGCTCTGGCCCATGCTCTCTCACACAGTGGTAAACATTTTGGCTGCCTGCTCCAAACACCAAGAAAAACACTCTGCTTGTATGATTTATTCTTAGAAATTCTGAATTTTATATTTTAGAACAGAATAGGTCAACTCACTGAGATAACTGTGGAGATTAGTGTGTTGCCAGCATAGCTCAAACACATGTATTTGGCTTTACATTACTTTAATTTTTGTTACTTATCAGTCGCCATAGATGCCGATATCAATTTATCTGCAATTAGCTTAAATTAAAATATACATGCCAAGTTTCGTTTACAGTACACAGTTCAATAGTAGAGCTTAAGTCCCTTAAAGCTATAATATGTAACTATTCCACATTAAAATGTCTAAAAACAACTAGACCTATGTTATATATTTTGTTGAGTTTTACTTACATTATCCCAAATGTTTCCAACAATTTTCAAACCCAGCGAAATCTGTAATTTTAATCAAGATAATGGTCCTACCCACTCTACCAAAGAGTATACATGCAGAAGATACAAGCCTCAGTGTTGTGGTTGTCCACCACAATGGCGTCTACCAAAGAGTATATGCATACAAGATAATACGTCGGCATTGTGGTTGTCCACCAGAAACGATTAGATCTTGGTTGTTTTTAACTATGTCTTCTAACTGGATGAAGGATTTTAGTCATTGGACGTCTGGATCTTAAGTTATCAGAGAAACAAGCTGAGCAAATGTTAGCACCAGCTCAGCTCACACAGAGCCCCTCCCTGACGTCCTCTGTCCACTTTATTCAGTGTTTTTACCGGTTTTAATCCCTGTGTATATTTGTTTTGGAGAGGAGGAGACCTCTGCGGATAATTTGGCTCCAGCTAAGAAGCTGGTTGTTTAACAATGAAGACAACAACTCCCATGATCCCACACTACTTCACATCATCATCACACTCAGTCTTTTGTTATTGTTTTGATTGAGAGACCCCTAGAGGCAGAAATTACATATTGTGCGTTTAACATAATTTTCACCACCATGAACATCACTAGAAAGTGGGGAACACGCCTTAAAGTAGGCCCTATATAATATAGTTTGATAGCGGCGCTATGTTAATTAACATTGTAAGCGTATTGTATACGGTAAGCGTATTGTGTCACTTCCGGTTGCCGACTGTGTTTACCGATAGCGTTTTCCTGCACTTGCTTTATTCTTCATCACTGTGGATAAATACCCACTGTATATTTAAACGTATGCGAGTTCTGCACAAGCACTCCTAGCTCTCGCCTTCTTTTAGCGACTTTTCTCGCTAATCCCATAGTAGTTGTTTTAGCTCTGCTGTTTTAGCTTAGCAGCTAACTTAGCTAAGCAGTTAACGATGGCTTCTCTCTCTCCCACTCTCCTGCTCTCTCTTGCTCGGTGTGTCATATGTTTAGCTATTCCTCTGCCTCATTTAGTGGGCGAGGCTCAGTGAATTGGAAGCACGGCTCTGCACCATGGAAAACAAACCATTAGCGAATGTAGTTAGCCACCCCCCAGTAGCCGGTGCGGGCTGACCGAGCAAAGCTCCTACTCCCCCGGTAGTTCCCAAGCAGCCAGGAAGCCAGGGTGGCTGGGTGACTGTCCGAAGGAAACATAGTCCTAAGCAGAAGCAGAAGCCCACGGTTCACCACCAACCAATTCACGTTCTCCCCACTCAGTGACACACCCGCTGAGAAACCAACTCTGATTATTGGCAGCTCCATAGTGAGAAACGTGAAGTTAGCGACACCAGCGACCCATAGTCAAAAGCATTCCTGGGGCCAGAGCGGGCGAAATAGAATCAAATTTAAAGATAATCCTAAATATTGTAAGATTTGTATCCATGTGTGTAATGAGTCTCGATTATGCCAATCGGAGGTCACTAAAATTAATGTTGAGTCGGTGTGTACATATGCAAAGACTATGTCGGACTCCGTAGTTTTCTCTGGGCCCCTGCCAAATCTGACCAGTGATGACATGTATAGCCACATGTCATCATTCAACCGCTGGCTGTCGAGGTGGTGTCCAGAAAACAATGTGGGCTTCATAGACAATTACCGGACTTTCTGGGGAAGACCTGGTTTGATTAGGAGAGACGGCATACATCCCACTTTGGATGGAGCAGCTCTCATATCTAGAAATATGGCCGAGTTTATTAGTAGACCAAAATCATGACAACCTAGAGTTGAGACAAGGAGGCAGAGTTGCAGTCCTATATGCTTCTCTGCCCTTCCATTAGAACAGTTACCCACCCAAAACCCCATAGAAACTGTGTCTGTCCACCGACCACTTAAATCACTTAAATCAATTAAATCTAAAGTAAAACAGAATAGGATTCATTCATAAAAATCTAACAAAAATTAATACCACCACTGTCACAGTGCAACAAAATAGGAGAATTAAATGTGGACTCTTAAACATTAGATCTCTGTCATCTAAAGCCAGATTAATAAACGATCAAATCTCAGATTATCATATCGATTTATTTTGTCTTACTGAAACCTGGCTGTGTCATGAAAAATATGTTAGTCTAAATTAATCCACTCCCCCCAGTCATATTAATACTCACATTCCTCGTGACACCGGCCAAGGAGGTGGAGTTGCAGCCATTTTCAATAAAAGCCTAATAATCAACCCTAGACCTAAACTTAATTATAACTCATTCGAAAGCCTCGTTCTTAGTCTTACACACCCAACCTGGAAAACATTACAGCCAATTCTATTTGTCATAGTGTACCACCCTCCTGGCCCGTACTCTGAATTTTTATCTGAATTCTCAGAGTTTTTATCAAATGTAGTCCTTCATACAGGTAGAGTTATTATAGTAGGTGACTTTAATATCCATGTGGACGTTGATATTGATAGGCTTAGCACTGCGTTTATCTCATTGTTAGATTCAATTGGCTTCTCTCAGAGTGTAAATAAACCCACTCATTGTCTTAACCACACCCTTGACCTTGTTCTGATTTATGGCATTGAAATTGAACATTTAATAGTTTTTCCAGAAAATCCTATTTTATCAGACCATTACTTAATAACTTTTGAATTCCTATTACTAGACCACACGCCATTAGACAAAAATGTCTTCACTAGATGTCTTTCTGATAGTGCTACAGCTAAATTTAAGGAAGTGATCTCATTAGTATTAAATTCAATGCCATGTTTTAATACTACAAAGGAGTCCCTCTGAAACCGATAATCTAGTTGATAGTGCCGCAGGCTCATTGCGAAAAACACTTGACTCCATTGCCCCTTTAAAAAGGAAGATAATAAAACATAAGAAGCTAACTCCATGGTATAACTCCCAAACCCGTAAATTAAATTTGGATTTGGCGTTCCACCAAACTGGAAGAATCTCGTTTAGTCTGGCAAGATAGTCTTAAAACATATAGGAAGGCCCTCTGTAATACCAGAGCTGCCTACTACTAATCATTAATAATGGAGAATAAAAACAGCCCTCAGTTCCATTTCAGCACTTTGGCCAGGTCATTACTCTATTGATCCATGTATTCCTTTAGCTCTAAGCAGTAATGACTTTATGAGCTTCTTTAATGACAAAATTGTAACCATTAGAGACAAAATTCATCACCTCCTGCCCTCAACAGGCACTGATTCACCCTCAAACTCAGGAACCTTAGAAACAGCTGTAAAACCTGATATATATTTAGACTGTTTCTCTCCAATCAACCTTCGTCAATTAACTTCAATGTTTTTGTCCTCTAAACCATGAACCTGTCTCTTAGACCCCATCCCAACTAGGCTGCTTAAGGAAGTCTTACCCTTAGTTAGCACTTCTTTACTGGATACGATCAGTCTGTCTTTAGTAACAGGCTATGTACCACAGTCCTTTAAAGTAGCTGTAATTAAACCTCTTCTTAAGAAGCCTCCTCTGGATTCAGCCGTTTTAACCAACTATAGACCTCTATCTAACCTTCCCTTTCTCTCTAAGATCCTTGAGAAAGCAGTTGCCAATCAGTTATGTGACTTTCTACATAACAATAGTTTATTTGAGGATTTTCAGTCAGGATTTAGAGTGCATCATAGCACAGAGACAGCACTGGTGAAAGTTACAAATGACCTCTTAACTGCATCAGACAACAGACTTTTCTCTGTACTTGTCTTGTTAGATCTTAGTGCGGCATTCGACACCATTGACCATCACATCCTATTACAGAGACTGGAACATTTAATTGGTATTAAAGGAACTGCATTAAGCCGGTAAATCCTATTTTTCAGATCGACTTCAGTTTGATGGTTATGGTCTGAGCTCCATTACATATACCTACTAATAGGCAACTCATTAGTGAGTGGAGCACAGCGAGTCCCCATTTCTCCTGACATCCTGATAGTGTAAAGCAGTAGGGGAGATGGTACTGGTAGTCATCACTCAGCCTTAAGCATTCATTCCCACTAATACTTTGTGTTTTATAGTAGGAGAGAAAGGCCTCCAGTATGCTTTACAGTATATTGCACATGTTGCTGGGAATTTGTGAAGTTTTATGAAACTTTAATGACTAGCTTCCAGTTTGGTATGCAGTCCTGTGGTTTTTCTTTTTCCTTTTTTTGTTTTAATGCTATTTTTAATTATTTCCTACCACTGCTTGTTCTGTTTACATGTATCTATTTAAGTCTTAATGGTACTGCTGCTTTACTTACTGCCCATGGTTCAGAGATATTAAAGTTTGAGTTTAATAGCTGTGTGGTTGTGCAGGGTCTTTAAAGAGCTGAAACTGAAAACACACTAGTATGGCCCTATTTTATTATTTTTTTTGTAGTTCTTCTATTTGACCACTAGATGCCACTATAATATTGGTATAGAAATATTTATTTGACTTCTGGAGTGAATATGGACTATAATATGGATGACTGCTGTCCATAATACTAACTGTCTCTATTTTTTTGATATGTCAGTAGACAAGGTGTTGCTGTGTATGTCAATTCCAGCCAATATGCACCATCATGGCCATCTTTACTGTTACTTTACACTTACCACAAACACAAATACAAATGTTCTTTCAGCTCAGCAAATATGAATAAAGGCTTTCATTTATTTAAATACATTGGTGTGATACCTTAGTACATGTTTGCTTGATTTTTAGTATATGTATAGTTTGGATTTTGGTATAGTGGCAGATTGAAAAGCACATCCTGTATTCAAACTGCTTTCATTTCACTGCTGCGAGGCATCCATACATCTGTCCACACTGTTTGGACTAGACTGCTTTGTGTGTCACATCACTGACTGCAGTATAGTTTCAAAAGTGGAAGTCAGTTGGAGAAAATGTGACAGCGTAAACAACTTACCAACAATCTGATGACATGTGACATCTAAAACTGAATTTGCTGTGTGTCCAAACATTTGAAAGCCTTGCAGACTCACTGTGCTGTAACAGGGAATCGTGCACACACCTCTACAATAGCGTCCACAGGACATGCCTCCTGACAGAAGCCACAGTAGATGCATTTGGTCATGTCGATGTCGTAGCGAGTCGTCCTCCTGCTGCCATCAGCGCGAGTCTCTGCTTCGATGCTGATGGCCTGAACACACACAAGTCAGTGACCTTGTATGATAATATTACTCTTGGCTAATTATGAGAACTGACACCATCCATATAATTTCTCTGCTCTGCAATCCGATATTGTAACTAAATACAAATATCTGTATTTATTTACATTAATGAATATTTTATCATACAGTTGATAATAATTATGCTTGAAACAAACATACAGCATGCAACAAAGCCATATCTAGTGGACATCCTTTTTAGTTTCAATAGTCAATGTTGTTTAAATCAATGTAATGTCCTCTGAAAAGATGGAAACACGAGTGTGTGTGTGTGTGTTTACCTGGGCTGGACAGATAGCTTCACACAGCTTGCAGGCGATGCAACGCTCCTCTCCTGAAGGATACCTGGAGTAGCAGCATTACAGAGAATATGTTGAGATTTGCTCTCAAGTGCTATAACTAAAACAACCTCCTTTATTATTATAAATTAATTTTTAGCTTTGAGCGGCCCCATCAGAGGAACTCTGAACTCATGTCTACTCTTAGTGAGCTAAGAAAAAGCAGCAGCACATAAAATATCTATTTGGCTTCCACTTTAGGCAAAACACTGCTTTAAACTTAGATTTCCGAGACATTTCCAAACAAAGCCAGTGGATTCACTTGTGATTAACAGTGTGTGACTGTTGTTCAGTGTACAGATAGCATAATTTATTTAGCTAAATTGTGAAATGCTATGCAACATAGAGCCCATCAAGGTGATGATGATGATCTTATCTATTGTGAGAAACAAAGAAGTATTGTGTGAATATGTGAATAGTTACTCATATTCAATCCATCTGACTGACTTCACAATGCAACACTAAAGAGAGCAATATGGTCATATGACAGTGAGTTTTATCACTGAGAGGTGTTCCTCACCTGCGCAGGGCATGTTCTCCTCTGAAGCGAGGTGACAGAGGTCCCTTCTCAAACGGGTAGTTGATGGTGGCGGGCTCTCTGAACAGGTAGCTCATTGTCATGCCCAGACCTGACATCACAACACAGTCATACATATTTGACAGCATTTCACAGCATTTTTTAAACTGACACGTGCAATGTAGCAGACAGTTGGCATGCCGTAACTCCAGAACTTGAACAGACATCACAGACATGAAAATACAAGCCACCTGGCAACAAATGCAATATCTCTGATACCCCTTTCCACCAACTGGAACCTAGTGCTGGTGCTGGGCTGGTGCTGGTGCTGGTGCCAGTTCGCAGTTCGTTCAACCAGCGAACCTTCTAAGAACCGGCTTGCTTTTCCATGGGCTAGAGAGCCAAGTCGTTACATAACTCTACACGCCTCCGGTTTCCTAGCAATGCTAACACCAACTTCAAGCACTTCACACTCCAATATAGTAGGTGACGGTAATGCACCGTAACTCTGGTTGCCACCCGCCATAGAACAGATAGAAGAAGAACTTCAAGCACAACAACAAAGGTGAACTAAATTACAGCTTTATACTCTTGGGCTTTACTTTTTCTTCTATGTACTGCATACTGGCTACTAAATCAATGATTAAGTGTGCCATTACCAGCAGATTGATCATACTGAAGTATTCTCAAGCAAGACATCTACTGTATCACATGACTGACGGCCATCTCACCCAGTGTTACACTATGTTTGGTGACCCACCAGATTTTGTGACCTGCAGTGTTGGAAGAAATACTCAGATCAGAAAATTGGGCTATGACTGATACATTAAAACGCTGCTTATGCATTGCAGTATTAATGATGTACTTTGTTAAATTCATTTAATATATCGATATTTTTACTCAAGTAAATGATCTGAGTACTTTTTCCAACACTGCAGGTCACAGTATCTGATGGCTCACCAAATACAGTGCAACACCGGCCAGGGGTCCCTTCACATTGCCAAAACACATCACAGCAAATTTCCAAACAGGCATTATTTGGATAATCTGACCGCAAATTGGGAATCTACATGGTGACTTTCTCACCTGAAAAAATATTAAAACTTAATAAAGTGACATATTAACTGCTTAACTATCTCTATATGGCTCTGGCCTGGCTCAAAATGTCTGCCATTGCACAGTCTGAAGAGATGCAATGCATTTTGGTTTTGGTTGGTCACGATAATCCTGCCCCCAGCCCCTGACATAAGCGGTTCTTTTTTCTAGACCAGCAAAGAGTTGGTGCCGAGAGCTGGTTCTTTGGCTGTCAAAACATGAAGAACCAAGGCAGTTCAAGGGCCGGTTCAGAACCGGTGCCTAATCTCAAACCGGCCCTCAAACTGCCTTGGTTGAAAAGGGGTATGAGTGAACGGAGACTACTTTCACATAGAGCAAGAGGGCATCAACCTATCCACTCCAGGGTAAAAAAAAACATGAAAAGGTGATGTCAGTGGATGCCACTGACATGAATTTTAAATTAATTTCTGGTTGGAAAAAAAAACTTAGTGTGATATCTCTTCTGTGTTGTTCTCCTGCAAAGGGATCCATGTGTGAGTGGAGCTGACCTCTGAACAGTTCTGTCCACAGCAGCGTCTGAGCAGCTCTGTCTGTGATGGACTTCATGTCTGTAGGAATCTCCTGGGCATTCACATACTCTATACACACACACACACACACAAGTTTTATCACTTACATGAGTATCTGTAAGTTTGTTCAAGAAGATACACATCAGTGACAACAATACACTACAATGAAACATTTCTGTGTCCAAGTGCTACTTACTGAATCCTTCCCTTTGCGCAGACAAACTGAAGGACCTCACTAGATTCTGGCTGGCCACTAAAGTGCCTGGAAGTAAAGATAAATTACAGTACATTATTATTAATATCACTATAGTGGACACCTCCATTAGACAGAACCTGAATGTGTCTCATTCACTATACATTTAAGGGTACTGCAGAGGTACCTGTGTGTGTGCTTAATGTGTATAAATCACAAAGACAACTTCTCAGTATTTGACCATCTGCTGGGAATTTAAAAATGTATTATTATTATTAATGTATTAAGTAAAACAAAGCTAATGCATAATTTATATTCTATTTACCATATTTTCATAATCATGGCTGCCAATTTATTTAAAAGGTTTTTTAGATTTTATGATTTTTATTACCATATTTTGGCACAGAAACTTCTACATTTCAGTATTTTCTTGGAAACTTCTCTCACTCCAACAGCTGCCTCTGTGTCCCTCTGCAGCTCTCTGTCCAGTATCATGCTGTGTTGCTGATGACAGTGTAACATCACATGTAGACTATAATATTCTCCTCTGATATCTCTGTGACTATGACTGCCTCTCATCGTGGAGCTGGATTCATATTTTCTAATTGTTTCTGGTCTTCTACTTTCTCTCCTAAATTTGTTATGCATTTGTCTTCTGATATCTGAAAGCAGGACTTGAAATTGCGCAGTGTTTTTACTCTCCTGGAACTTTTTGTGAATGAAACTCGCCCACAAACGGAGCAGAACATGGAGCCTTGCATAGACATTTTAGGGGTATGGATTATGCTAATGATCACGTCATGAACGCACACCTCCTCATGAACAGGTGGCATTCATCAGGCTGAAACGAGCAATTTACGAGAACTTCAGGCAGTCAAGATAGTTTGTTGAATCCCATATAGGATTTTCTTATTTTCCTCTTATTGTTTTGTGCAAGAACAAATATAAGAGAAAAATATGAAAACATTAATTCAAACATTCACCAGTTTTTGAGATTTTACAACTTTTGTTGCGTCATATGCAGATTATATGTATTTTTTACTCATTATGTAACTACAGCCATGCCAAAGAAAAGAGAGATTGGAGCTTGTTGGACAATACAGACTTGCACCACAGTTGGAATGCTGTTAAGTAGCTCTACAGTGAAACAACTAACAAGACATTTTTTAATCAGACATGAGAAGAATAAAATAAAATAATAAAATAAAAACAATAAAAACTAATGAGAATACCCTGAAACATGGGCACCAGTGGAAAAGCACTTAAAGGTATAGTCAGCAATTCTAATCTAATACACTTTTTGTCAAATTCAGCGAATATCTCCTCACAGTCTACTAGCTGTCCGTTCTGTGTGTGTGCTGAAAAAAAATCTGGTGTTCATACACAGCCCTGGCTCTATAAATGGGCATGTAAACAAAGTGGCTTGAAGGGAGCCACACAACACTACTCCAGCCAATCAGCAGCACAGGGCATTTGTGCTTGTGCATGGGCCTTTGTGCTCGTGCACAGGAAGTCATCAAAGCAGCTGTCTGTGTGAGGACATGACAGCGGGTGCTTTTCATTATGCTAACTCCATGCTTCCTTGCATCCTCTCTCCTCCGTGACCCAGAAACCGATCTCCCTCTGCCATCATGGAGGATCTTCCAATCCCTTAAATGCACCTGGAGGAAACGAGGAGTGAGGAGAGAGGAGGCTCCTGGAGGAGTTTAGAGCGAGGAACCACAGGTGTATCCTACATGGAAGTTTTTTACCAGACGGCAACACCCCTTTCATTCATTGTGTTTATTGATTGGTCAGCTGATCTGACGGGACAGTAAACAGTCGGGCTGTTGTTGTAATACAGCGGATCAGGAAAACTACCTGTGGAACAGGAATATAAGCACCAACAGCTGATCATATGTATTCATAAAATAAAAATGACTGAGTCATGAATCAGCTATCACTATGTAGAAAATATTAAGTAACAGTTTAAAATGTTAATTATTGTACATTAATTTTAAGTTTAAACTTTAGAATTTAAACAGTTAAACAGTTGAGGTGCTGTGTGTCATGAGTACTTGAGTACCATGATGGTACTACTTCTCCTCAAAATGATGCTGAAGTGAGTGAGGAAGTCCCCTTTGATGAATTAAATTCCTCCGTCCTCGCATCTCTTCCTCGCATTTATCTCTCTCACTTTCTTGCTGGGAGGAGCTAAGATGCAAGGAAGAGACACAAGTGAGGGAAGCGAGGAAATACGTCAGCATAATGAAAAGCACCCAGTCTCCGTCTCCAGCACCAGTTGAATGGTGGGGGAGGGCTGGCGAACTGGAGAGAGAGAGGCCGTGGCCAATTTACATAGAAAGTGTTTTCTCACAGAACAGATTCCATTTCATTAAATGTATCAATCCACACTGAATCTGTGACAGTCCCACAGAGACCCTCCACGTTTTTTTAAACTCCGAGTCTGTTGCCGTCGTGCTTAGTGAAGCATAATCTGAACAGGCAGCTGTTTAAATCACACAAATATCCCGCTGTATGTATTTTCAACTTATTAACCATATAAATGAATCAATAAATACAAACACTGTCGATTTCTTCCCAAGGAGCCGACATGCAAGCTATTTTGGTTCAGTAAATTTCTGCTGTCAATCAGCCTGGTGAAGGCAGTTTGTCAGGCCGCTGTCCTCTCAGCTCTCCAGGAGCTGTAGCTGACAGACAGCTGTTTCTGTGGACAGAGATGCTGAAAGCAGGTCAAGTGAGAAGTGGGGAGGCCGCAGAGAGGCAGAGAGTGTGGATGGACTGTTATGATCACATGAGACTAATTTTTTTTCTGCGAGTCTGAGAGGAACAGAAGTGACTCTACAGCTGACCCATCGCTCTGGATTCCGCCATATTTCTCTTTTGGTTGTTGCCTTGGCAATGTGCATCCATGAATTTGGGGGGCGGGGCTTCTGAAGGAGCACAAAGGGAGGGGTGTATTTGTTTGGGAGTTTAGTTCAAATATCAACAATCTTTCTCCAAAATGACTGACTATACCTTTAATGTCACTATAAAAAAAAAAAAACAATCCAAAACCACTCTTTTTTGTTTTTTCCTCTTTTGTTGAATTAAGTTAATAATTGTTGTCTTCTCATTTATGACTGATATTGTTTGAGGGGTGGGTAAAAGGGTTGGTTCAGATTTGTAAATTGGTTTGGGAGAGTTAGAAATGGTAGGACTCACTTGTTTGTTAATGAGACAGTCAGAATTCTTTATTTTCTGTTTCAATTTTTGTGAGTCAATTAAAAACCAACAACATTCATTTACCATAAAAAAACATGATCAGTGTCACACAGCCTTGTGATGACTGTGACCACAAGAAAATACTAACAGGCCCTTCTGCCACACACAGAATCAAGACAATAAATTAAATCATTCTAGGGTGCATAGATACCACAACAACAAGACGATGGACAAGAAATTCAACTTTGCTAGTGTGGTTATTTGTCAAATTTTAACCCTGAACCAAGAACTGGAGTACTGCATTGATCTTTTTGTACTCAGACGTTTTTGTAAGTGCAACATTGTGTCTGTTCATCAGGCTGAGAAGTCTTACCTGGCCTTGACACGAAGTAAAGTAAACGCAGTTTTGCAGCCATCACGTCTTTGAAGCTGCAACCGCACACACAAAAACACACAGACAATAACAATAAGGTATTGTTCAAAGACAGTGCAACTGCATCAACACAATCCCAGCCGTCTGGCATTTGCTATACGGTACAATGTTGATTCTGATCGATACTTAACGTTGACATTGCTACATTTTAGATTATAATACAAGCCCAATTGCTTTAATTTTGTGTGATGTACCGGTGTTTCAGTTTAACTGGCGTTGAATTAACTGCCACTACCCATGTGCATGAGGCTGTGGTTGACGATGGAAACCAAGACAAAATAGGTGAGTGCCGATGCTTGTTCAAAACACTGCAAACATTAATAACATTTGACTCATATTGTTATTACTCTGATGTCATTTCGCTTTGGGAAGTGTTCAGCCTGCAGGTAAAGCATACAGTTTAATGTATATTGTTAACACTCAGATTGAATGCAGTGTGGAGAAAACTGTGGTAAATTCTGAGCCACCTATATTAACTTGTGATATGACATCTGTGTCTGCCACCAATCGTGTTTTATTTTATAGGCTTGGGACATACACAGTAACTGTATATATCTACATACCGTATCTCCCATCCCAACCATATTCAACACACTATGGAGCAATCTCATTCATCCACATTAGACATGGCTGTGAAATGTTATTCAGGGACAGTAAGGACAACCAACAGGAGCAGTAATTTGACTATGGTATTCACACAGGTGGAGAAAACTGCTGTTATTCAGGCTGTGAAATAGTCTATATAAAATCAGTTACCATGTCATACCCTTGTGCATTTTCACTTTGTGATTCAGAGGTTATTTGATCTGTTTCTCTCTAGCAATGTAATCTCTTTGTCTCTTTGCTTGGGTGTCTTTGTTTTAATTCATTTGCTTCTGTGTGTTTGCGGAGTTGTGACCTGGTGAAGGTAGGTAGGTGTAGAGGTACAGAGGTTCTGGGGTCGCAGTTGCTGCGCACCACAAAAACATCAATCACTGAATTTCCACCATGAACTGTTTAGTACGATGATGTAGCGTTAACGTTGAGCTACGTGACTCAGCTGTTAACCTCAGCTCACTTTGTGTTGTAAGGTCATATACTGAGGCCTAGTATACTAACTTTTATCTAACCTCTAACGTTAAACCCATAATTTGCTTTCTTGATCTTAACTAACCCTGATGTATCTGCTAACGCTAGCACGTAGTTAGGCAGCATGACATTGTTTAGCTAACCGACGTCAGCATTAAAAGCGCATATGCTAAATAACCTTGTGATCACTTCACAACATATCTCAGCAAAACTGTGCACAATAAAAGTTAGCTGACCCTGGGTTTCATTTGTGAAAAATCAAGGTGCATTGATAAGCTAAGCTAGCTCTCGTTAGCAGTAGTTAGATCACTACTGTCAAGGACTTCTGCGTAAAGGTCGCTTGAGCTAAATTAAGGAAACGATGACGCTTTCAAGATTGGATATGAATGAGAATAAAACTACTATTTGACGCAACTTAAACTTGGTGAAAAAAATAAGATTTTGCGAATTTTAATGATTTTCTACTCACCGAAATGTCGCTATTTGGCCTTCTGAACCAGAACAGCGGACGATTTGCGGAACGGACCCTGCGTCTACCGGAAGTAGACCATAATACCATAATAACGTCAGGGACGTTGTCACTGCACGATCTGAGTCTAGTGTCGACGTGAGTCGCGCACCAGTGTGGAACAATAGATATATTCTGCTCAGTAGAAAATCTGCATACTTAGAGGAATGGAGATCCAAAGGGATTTGGGCTGCTGCTCATTTTATGGATGATAATGGAAATCTACTTCAACATGATGAGTTCTGTGAGAAATTCCAACTCCAATATACTGTGAAGAACTATAATAGAATGATAAAAGCCATTCCAGTCTCTCTGAGGTCAATGGTTAAAGAGGATATTCTGTAGGGGAGAAAGGGGTAAGTCGAGCCAGTGGGTAAAATGAGCCACCCCCTGTATCTGGGTAACCTAAACAAAAGTAATTATGTGACCACAAATTAAGGAAGTATAGTTCACATTACTCAATCAATCAAGCACACAGAGAGAGTGGTAAACAAAACAGAGTGGTAAGCAAAACAGAGCAAAAAATGATTTTTGTCATGCCAAGTGAATTCATCATGTTACTAAAGTTATAGTCTTGTATCTTAATTAAAATAGATAAGTTTTGGACATTATTACATGTTAATTTAAGTCAGTGTAAGCTACAAAACAAGGTCATAAACTTAGCATAATTGTGGATCTGAGCCACTGTGTGAAACAGTTTTGCCAAAATGGAGGTTGTGGGGTAAAATGTGCCAGTGATATTGGGGCAAGTTGAGTCAATGGCTCAATATACCCCCAAAAGTTTAAATAGGCTACATATGTACGGAGTAATCTGTGTATTCAAGTATTATTTTCTGATATTCTAGAGATTAGAGATACTGTTCATGTTAATGTTTGATCACCGTTACAAGTGTTACAATGTTGATGAATAAATACCTAATTGTTGACTAATGTTAAGTTTAAGTCACACACACAAACATGCTGTACATACAGACGGGTTACACATTAAAGGAAAAACCAACATAAAGTGTCTTAGTAAGGTGTTGGGTCACCACATGCCACCAGAACAGCTTCAGTGCACCTTGGCATTGATTCTACAAGTCTCTGAGCTCTTCTGGAGGGTTGAACACCATCCTTCCAAAAGATATTCCCTCATGTGGTGTTTTGATGATGGTGTTGGAGAGCGCTGTCTAACAGGACACAAACATATGCACTTAAAAGTATAAGCTTTTGCCTTTGTTAAATTGATGGCATTAATTAAGTTCAAAATTATCTCAAAATTGTTTGATTTTGTGTCATTTTAACAGTAGCACTATTTACCATTAGAGCGCTCAATTTACCCCATCTCCACACTCATTTTACCCCTACCTTGGGGCAAGTTGTGACATAGGACTAACTTTTTTTGACAGGTCACTGTTCTAAAACTATAATAATTTGATAACTTGTTTTAATTTCCATGGGTACACAACAACCTGAGGTATATATAGTAACTATTATTTGAAACAAATGCACTTTTATTTTGCAGTAAAATCATCAAACAAAGACCTCTCCGGGGCTGAGGCAGCTTTGCATTAAAGGAATAGACTTTTGTGACAATAAATGTACTAATAGAATTATTAGATGCTTACTACTGAAAGAATGTTATCCCAACCCAGTTAGAAGGAAATATATTTTCAAGGAATTTGGAGCTGAAGAGGTTAAGAAAATAAGAAATAGATATATCTCATTTCCACTTCCTCCTAAGGTAAAAGGTTAATTTTAAAAATTTTAAATGAGATTTACCCAACGAATAATTTTCTAAGAATGAGGTTTAACTTAAATGTGAATAATTGTATATTCTGTAAAAGAGAAATTGAAAACGTGGAACATCTGCTTTTCCCTTGTTAATCAGTGCAGTCTTTCTGGAGTGATATGCAGGGCTGGCTACAGTCCAAGGAGATAGAGTTGTCAGTGAAGATAGTCAGGTTTGGTGTTTTTGTGGAAAACAGGAACCTTGACTTTGTTCTCAATATTCTGCTGTAAACCTAGTTTAAACCATTGGAAGAATGAGTTAAAACTCTTGAGTAAATCAGTAAAAAGAAAGCCCTTAAAACTTTTTCTTTATTAGAGAAATTTAAGTTAATCTGAGATAGCCCTGCTTTTTGTGTACTTTATTTTATTCTCTTGTTCCTTGTTAATTGTATTATTCTAATTTGTAACTGTTTTTGTTTTCTTCTGTTATTGCTGTTTTCCTTTTCCTTTGCTCAAGCTGATGCAGAAGGATTCTGTTGAATAAGACATGAGGATGTGCCTTGATTTTTTTCAGATGGCCAATAAAAAAAAAAATTTTAAGAAAAAAAAGATGAGTCGCGCATGTGCAGAAACCACCGGCAGCTGTGAACTCATCATTTTCCCTGTCTATTTTGCTGAAAAAATAGGCGAGACCTCGAATCTCTAGATGAAGCGTGGCTGCTGCAGCGCGTGGACGCACGTCACACGCGCTGTGTGGCTGCTCTTACCTGTTAACATGGGCGCTGAAATGAAAAGAAAGTTCCGCGACGCACACGCGCTGCTCACGCATCCAGTGTGGCTCAGGCGTCAGCAAAATAGACAGGGAAAATGATCTGTTGACAGTCGTATT
Organism: Scomberomorus guttatus; assembly: GCA_038419695.1. Lineage (NCBI taxonomy): Eukaryota > Metazoa > Chordata > Actinopteri > Scombriformes > Scombridae > Scomberomorus > Scomberomorus guttatus. Next base: position 35,428,636 of record CM076447.1, on the reverse strand, counting down.
GACATCATACCAGCAACAATAACACCTTTCACTATGGTTTCAATGTCTATATCTGTAGAATATGTCACAGACATGAAGTGTCACCACTGCGGGTCAGCCTGCGCGCTGCACGCCGGGGCAGGGAGCCTCTCTGGCGGGGGACTCCAGCACGGAGAGTCAGTGACACACGGAGCTTCTTGTTTCGACTCCTGCTCGCTTTCTGTGATATTAATTCAAGCCGGGGCTCCTGCCTGTTGTTTCACCTGCTTCCAGACGGAGATTTAGCGTTGTTATTTTCCTTATTTGTTGTCAGTTTCCCTCCTAACAGTTTGGTGGTTTGTCGGAGTGTGTTTGGCTCGTTTGGGGAACTTGGTGTCGTCTGGGGGGATTCTCCTCACTTGGAGCGGTGACAGCGGGGGATTAACTGGCGGAATAATCAATATAATCAATTAAAAAAAACCGTCCTGTGTGAGGTGTGTATGTGACTGACACAGAAGTATCCCCAACCAGACCCTGCCATGCCTGTCAGAAAGAAAGCCGCTTTCACCTCATATATTATTATTGATTTTTTACAATTGAGCATACGCTTCTTAACCTGTCTAAACTAAATATAACTAACTAAATATAAATAAAAGTCATACTTAAATGATATGAAACATTCTATTATTGATGGCCATTATCAAAGTGAAACTCTATGTAGAAAAAGAGGGCTGGCAGCAGCAGTGCCGCAGCAGCAACGCTCTCTGTGTGAACACTGCAATCGTGGGAGACGCAGCAGTTCAGCGACGCATACGCGCTGTCTGGAAGAAGGGCAAGAATACTGACCTGTGAAGCAGTTTAATCTGACAAAAGGTCAATGATACTAACACGTGAAGCAGTTTGATTAGATGACAGTTCATAACTTCTCAGTTTGATTAGCAAGCCAGGCATTAATTTTGACTTTTGACCCATGTTTGCCTAGGTGGTAAGTCTTTCCTTTGTAGCACTTTGGATTGTGGTGCTATGACCATTAGACAGTTATTCTTAGTTTGAATAAACATAAGTAATCATAAACATAACCAGCAATATGTGTCCATTACATACATGTTGAACAATAAACAACAATAAAATGAGACAAAACAGTTAACAATAACACTGAATTGATTGTTCTTTCTGTTGCATGCTGGGAAATCTTGAGGAGGGTCAACCCAGTACTCTATAGAATAATTTGTAATAAATGGCCTGAGTCATTATGTTTTGGACATACAATATTAAACATTTTAGTCAGAATGTGGCTTTTCTGATACCATATCCCACTGAACCCTGTGACACCACACTTTTGAAAAAACACAACTTTGTATGTCTTATCAGATACAGTAACCTTATCTTGTTTTCCATGCTTATCTGCAACGCAAAGTATAATCTCTTATTCATAGAGTATGTATTTCATCCCCATTTTGTGTAGTGTAGTTTATGAGTGTGGGTACAGGCTTGGAGTTATTAATTTTCATTTTTGTTTTGATGTATGCTGCCTTTTGGAACTGCAGCCATGACGTCACACCTTGCATGCCAGATTCCCTAGAGAACACAAAACATATACAGACCCTTTCCAAAAAATTAAAATATCATGGAAAAGTTAATTTATTTCCATAATTCCATTAAAAAGGTTCAACTTTCATAGATTATAGATTCAGGGCCCACAATTCAAATGATTTCAAGTATTTATTTGTTTATTTTTACATAATTTGGGCTTCCAGCTCATAAAACCCACAAAAACAGGAATTCAAAAAATTAGAATACTGTGAAGAAATCAGCCCAAATTATGCAGGGCATGAATGTTTTAAACTGAGTGTCACACACTAATCATCTACTAAACTCAAAGCACCTGCACAGGTTTCCCCAGGTGTCATTAAATTGCTTAAGTTTGGTTCAATTGTCTCAGTTCGGTTCAATATGGGGAAGACTGCAGACTTGACAACCTGCTAGAAGACCATCATTGATACCCTCCATAGGGTTGGTAACCCACAAAAGTTCATAGCTAAGGAGGTTGGCTGTTCACAGAATGCTGTGTCCAAGCATATCAATGGAAAGTCTAGTAGAAGGGCAAAATGTGGCAGGAGAGGATGCACCAGCATAAGAGATGACCGGATGGACTGTTGGCCAGTGGTCCAAGGTCCTCTTTTCCGGTGTGCCTTTCATTCGGAAATCAAGGTCCAAGGGTTTGGAGGAAGATGGGTGAGGTACAGAACCCAAGCTGCTTGAGGTCAAGTGTTAAATATCCACAGTCAGTCATGATTTGGGGTGCAATGTCCAGTGCAGGTGTTGGTAAACTCTGCTTTCTTAAATCCGAGGTCACCGCAACAGTCTACCAGAATGTTTTAGAGGACTTCATGATTCCTTCTGCTGAGGATCTGTATGGAGATGCAGATTTCATCTTCCAGCAGGACCTGGCCCCTGCCCATACCGCCAGAAGCACCAAAACCTGGTTTAATGCCCATGCCATCGCAGTGCTTGACTGGCCAGCCAACTTGCCAGACCTAAACTCCATTGAGAATCTATGGGGTATTATCAAGAGGAAAATGAGGGGCACCAGACCCAAAAACAAAGAAGAGCTGACGGCAAGCATCAAGGAAATCTGGGCTTCCATAACTTCCACGCAATGCCACAGGCTGATTGCCTCAATGCCACAGCGCATCAAGGCAGTGAAGGCAAAGGGATTCCCAACCAAGTATTGAATATTGACATATCATTTGAAAGTACCATATTTTGATTGATTTGATGTGATCTAATTTTTTTTCTGCAAAAACTGAGAAGTAAATGGTGATTTCTTCACAGTATTCTAATTTTTTGAATTCCTGTTTTCATGGGTTTTTTTTTTTTTTGAGCTGGAAGCCCAAAATATGTAAAAATAAACAAATGCTTAAAATTGTTTAAATTGTGGGCCCTGAATCTATAATCTATGAAAGGGACTAGGTGGCTAGGGGAAAAACCGATGTTCCACCTAGGTGGCTTCATTCAGCCTGCTTCAGCTCCACCTCTTTACCCATTTTGGATTAGGTGGGAGTGAAGTCCGCCACTACCAAGATGGCGATGGCTGGAGACGCCCACTTTGAGCTTCGAAACCGCTCTTCAGAAACCAATGGGTGATGGTGGCTGCATCCTTTTTTTTTTTTTTTAAAACAGCCTATGGTGGTTCCTAGAGTCTCCAAAAGTAGAATGGGAGGCAGAGCCTTCAGCTATCAGGCTCCTCTCCTGTGGAACCATCCTCTAGTTTGGGTCCGGGAGGCAGACACCCTCTCTATGTTTAAGAGAGGGTGTCTGCCTCCCGTTTTAAGAGTAGGCTTAAAACTTTCCTTTTGATAAAGCTTATAGATGGGGCCGCCCCAGGCTTGCCTTGGACCAGCCCCTAGTTATGCTGCTATAGGCCCAGACTGCCAGGGTACTTCCCATAATGCACTGAGCTCCTCCCTCCTCCTCCTCCCCCTCTCCATCTGTACACATTCATGCCCCATTTATGCATGTTACTAACTTGGCTTCTTACCCAGAGTTTTTGTGCTTTCTCGTCTCGCAGGTTTTTTGGATCATATTTGCGGACTGCCTGGTTATGGATCACAGGCTTCCATGGGTTATGGTTGCAGGCTGCCTGCTGCCATGGTCCTGCTTGACGCCCACGCCTGCTATTATTATTTATATTTTTGTTATTATTGTTGTTGTTGTAGTGCTTCTGTGTCTCTCTCCCCCTCCCTCTTTCTCTCTCAACCCAACCGTCAAGGCAGATGGCTGCCCACCAAGAGCCTGGTTCTGCTCAAGGCTTCTTTCTGTTAAAGGGGAGTTTTTCCTTACTGCTGTTGCCAAGTGCTTGCTCATGGGGGAATGTTGGGTCTCTGTAAATTAAATAGTGTAGACCTGCTCTATGTGAAAAGTGCCCTGAGATAACTTCTATTGTGATTTGGTGCTATATAAATGAAATTGACTTGACTTCAATTGAATTGACTTTCTTTTTCTGTATTTCTTTTTTCTCTGTTGTTAATCCAAAAGATGGATTACACAACAAATTCTCTGTAGAATACTTTGGAAAATGAAGTTGTGTACATTTAAGTTTTATTACCATCATGTCTATGATACATGGTGACCCCTGCAGTATGTGTCCTGTATTACATCCTGTTATTAACTCCTACCAGCTCTCCTTTGATGGTGGTAGGATTGGTAGAGCAGAGGACTGTAGATGTTTCAGGTTAGGTTGCTGGTTTGAGCCCAGCTCGAAGGAGCTTATTTTCATCAAAAATGACATCTTACATAGTGTTGTGTTGATAAGAAAATGCTCTGATTGAAAAAGCTTTTGTCTGCAGAGGGTGCTGTTTTAGGAGGACACCAAAGGAGCAAACATTGGTCTGTCTTCATCTCCTTATTAACGCTTCACTACGTAGCAGATGCACTCTCTTTAGTCTTTTCTGTTTGTTTGCCATTCTGTTTTTTCTGTGATTTGTTTGCTCTCAGTTAATGAATGGCTAATATTTATATTTACACTGACAAATCCAGTTAATTGCACATAACAGGTCTAATTTATAAACAATTGGTTCATTGGTGTAAAATAAAAATATAAATTTGTTTGTGTATATTCTCCTACAAAGTCCTACATTCAAACTTTGACTTAAGATGAAAGTAGCCTTAAATATACAGATATTAAAATATTAGATTTTATATTATGTATTTACTTGTAAAGATAGGCTACACATATAAACCAACAGTCTTTTATTTCATTCAGATTTAATAGCTAAACTGGTGACTTTAAGAACAGGCCATGCTGCTGCGCCTAACATGATCCTTTAATCATAACATAATGTTTTACAGCTTTCAGAACAGACTAAGTGCAGATGGCTAAAACATGATTTAGAATGTGTGATTTAAAATGACTAACTCTACATCAGTGTGTGAGTAATATTGATCAAATCTGCCTTCTAATTCTTCATTGTCTTTTAGGAATGAGATGAATGAAGAATGAGTCCTATCAGAAACAATGGTGTCCTTCACAAGAAGCTCATGACAGTTCCCTTCTTCCCGACCTGGTGAGGCTGCAGTGCGTGAAACTGAATAACAATCCTGTGAATTAAAACAAAGCTGTCAATCATTTACCCATTCCTGCATTCATTCAGATATGAAAATAACACAATTTGGAGGATAATACTGCAGCTTTTCAATAAGTCCATGAACTGCTGTGTGGTATTTAAAGGATTATGGAACACTGCTCTGACAGCAGAATGTCATCTGTAGTGTCATGGATGCTATATGTTGTAGCTTTAACTAGGACAGTCCATTCTGCACCACACTGACTTCTGCTAAACTACAAAAAAGTACAGCCAGATTATAAAAGAAAGATAAGAGCAGGACAAGGTCATATACAGTACTTGGTGAATTGAAGTCAAGCTGAAACATAGAAGTCATTGTATCACATAAAGAAGTGTCTGAAATTGTTCTGATTCCTTGTTGTTAATTACACGGATCAACCCAAGCATGATAAAATGGGATAGGATGTTTCATGCTGGTAGCAGGGAACAACAGGCTGGCTCAGATACCATACTGTATATAACCCCCATACAGAGCTCATCAGAAACATGTGGTTGTGTAACACTCAGTAGAACATTATATAGACAGAGTGGGGCTAAAAGAGTAGTGTTTTTACTGTAAGGACCTGGTCAGAACAGCCTTTACAGTATATGTAAAAGCAATATGTTAGATCAAAATCTGTTCATTTTAATGGAATGGCTGTGATCAGTTGATTCTTTCCAGGAGGTGAAATACAGTACATCTCTGCTGTGGTTTCATAAAGAGTCTAACTTTGTCAGTCAGTTTAATTTAATTTAGTATATCAATCAAATTAAGTCTATCTTTGTTTTGTCATCATTGTTCTGATTGAATACCTGAAGTAGCCAGCCTCTGTATTTACTTATATTTTATCTATGTTTATGTACAGTTATATACACTGAATGCATTTGCAAGATATGTATAGAAAACAGATGCCCCATTTTTGAATTCAGAAAGTCAAATGAAATTGTGCATGAAAGTAGCAGAAGCAATGACCTCCAAAGTGCTCACCTGTCTTCAGTCAGACCCAGTTCTCTGGTCAAAAACTCAAAGATCTTGGCACTGTGTTCCTTATTCTTGTCAGCAGTGTCAGTCACACCGATAGCAGACACTGACAGCATCACACACGGAGAGCAAGAGCCAGCTATCAGCATCGGCAGCCCGGGATTCACCACCAAGTTCATCCTCTGAAAAACAACAACAGGAACCAACATTAGGGAGGGTAAAACAGTCAAAATATGGATCATCATAACTGTTGTGAATTCTGGAATTAACCGTCATGCTGGCTGGATGTCTGCTCCTGGACAGAATACCTGCTACAATTTGACCTACTTCTTTCCCCTGCTTGATGGCCAAATTTCAAACAGGTGTACTTAAAGCCACTACATAAGACCCATACTCACTGCTTTTCTGAGAACGTAAGCATATCATGATTACCTGTATTTAGTTGCATTTTCTTTGAATCCGTTGTAATGATACTTTGAGTTATAGATTATTAATTTCAATTCAGTGGGTGATAGTTTGATTTAGTATTTAGTTTGTGTTAGTAATTTTGAATGATGTATTGTTTGCACTGCAGAAAGCGCCCTCATGTATGTATACAATGTCAACAAAAACTGAAAGTGTATAAGCTTCATAAAAGTAGAATTTATGACAGAGCTGTTGCATTAGATTGCACAGGCTTACCCAATGAAGTGGCCGATGAGTGTATGTGGTTCTCGAGAAATAAAAAGCAATCGGCCCGTTCCGGACAGGCACGTTTTGAATGGGCACTGTATTAGTGGGAGGAAAAGCTGATAAGCCCTGTTGACCACGCTGCATGCACTTTACAGACGGTCCCTAACTTCAGCCCGTCATTTTCCTTGTAATACTGTCGCAAGGTTTCCAAAGCAATACGCTTGAACAACGGATCGTGAGGTAAAATATTACCTGTGCGGCATCAGTCCAGCTTTAATCTGTAATGCACAATAACTGGTGGGGATTGATGATCTCACGATCTTCATCGGCCACTTGTCGATCTGTTGAAAATACTTCTGCTGCAATAATTCAAATGCTGAAAGCTGGTTTTGCAGTGATGGTGGACATGATAAACTATAGGCCTAGCTATAACTTCCCGTGTTAGCTGTAAAGCCATACTTTTGGTGCAAACCTCCTACAAAATTACGTACATGTAAGCATACTTATAGCCTATTCATGTGCACAGCTGTCGGGTAGGACTAATCCAGCCAGCTGTGATCCAGTAAGTATGGATACGCACACAGCTTTGACATTGAGCATTGCTAGAACCAGAAATGTAACACTCACGTCCTCTGGTTTTCCCAGAGCAGCCGCGGTGCACGAGCACAGCTTCTTCAGGAACTCCTCGGAGAAAGCGCTGGCTGCTAAATTACTCTGTAAGTCGATGAAAGGCATGTTGATGACTATGCTGGAATGAACTCTGCTGCGACGACTCAATTCTTATTCTTCTTCCTGTTTAATGGCGAATTGCCATCATTCGGAGCACTATCGCCACCAACTGTTGAATTACATAGTTATTAAATCCTTGTTATTAAACCCGTATTTTGTAGATAAGTGAAGACATGTTTTAAATTAGAGTTTCCAGGGTAATTTGTAAAGAATGTGTTTAAGTCCATGTGTTCAATCCCTTTATGCTCCAGTTTGTTCTTTAACCAATGTCTTTGTCTCGTATATATTTGAGACAATGAAAAAAGACATAATCCACAGTTTCCATATGATTGCAGCCATCACAAGTTCCAGTTAGATGCTTCCCGATGAGGTGTAGAGATGAGTTTAATTTTGTGTCTCAGTCTTATTCTGCTGATCAGGCAGTCTTGTCTCCTGTTTACCCCCTGTGGCCTTCCCTCTCCAACCTCTTGTTGAATCTAATATAAATGCCTTTCTTTAGTATCCCTCTCCCATAGCCTTTGCCACTGTGCCTTAATCCTGCTCCATATACAGGCTTTTGCCTCTATCTTGCTTATTGCCATTGCAATTTCTACTTGGTTTTTATTTAGTCCATTTTTGGCAAGACGATCCACAACTTCATTTCCCCTGATGCCCACATGTGCTGGTACCCATAAGAACTGCACCTCAATTCCCAATCTAATAATTCTGTATAAAGATTGTATAATGAAAGGATATTCTGTCTGCATCTTGAAGATGTATGCTTGAGGCTAGCTAGGGCTGCACTTGAGTCTGAGCAAAGCAGTATCCGCAAAGGTTTGACTTCCTCTATCCATTGCAGGGCTAACAAGATTGCCATAATTTCAACTGCATATACAGATATATGATCTGTAGTTCTCTTGTTCATGTTGACTTTTAACTCTGGGACATAAAATGCACTACTGGTCTTCCCATTCTCTGGATTTTTGACCCATCTGTAAATATTTCTTTCATGTAGTAGTGTTCACATAAACCTGCAGATTAAATGCTTTTTTACTGAAACGAACATGATCCAAGATTGAGAAATCAATAGATGGTTGAGGCAGTAGCCATGGTGGAACGGCTGGCATCAAAACAGTTTGACTGATAGCCCAATCATTAATTTCCAATTCCTCTGATATTATTGTGCAAAAACTCTCCTTTTTGATTTTGCTACTTACCCAGAACATATCCATAACCTTTTTAGCAGGGTGTCAATCTTTATGACTTTTTTAGATTTGCCCAATAATTGGCTATTAATTGTTTCCTTCTTAACTGTAATGGCATGTCCCCAACTTCCACCTGGAGTGCTGACAATAGTGTTGATTTTACTGCCCCACAACACAACTGCAGTGCTTGAGCCTGAATTCTATCCAACTTTATTAAAGATGTTCGAGCTGCTGATCCAAATACAATACACCCGTAGTCTAAAACTGATCTAATCAAAGCTATATAGATGTTTTTCATTGCTAGTCTCTCTGCTCCCCAAACAGTGCCTGTCAAGCATCTCATAATATTCAACACCTTCTTACATTTATCTTCAATTTTGTCTATATGAGTCTTCCATGTTAGCAATGTATCAAACCATAATCCTAAAAACTTTTTTTCAATTTTCCTAATCTTTGATTCTAAAGTTTCAGGCAAACATCTTCATTAACTTTCTTTCTTGTGAAAAAAACAGATTTTTCTACCGAAAACTTAAATCCCTACATCAGTGACCAGCTTTTAACTTTATTAATTGCTTCCTGAACTTTTTTAACAACATATTCTATATTTCTTCCTCTCTTCCAAATTGCCCCATCATCTGCAAAGAATGATTTTCCAATATCTGGACTGACCTGCTTATATATATCATTCATTATGAGAATAATATAGGACTAATAATACTGTCTTGAGGAGTACCATTGTCAACTGAATATTTTTCGGAAAAGGAATTCCCAACACAAACCTTAATAGACCTACCAAATAGAAAATCCAATTATCCAATTATACATATTGCCACCAACAACCATTTTACTTAATTTTATTAAAAGACCTTCCTTCCACATCATATCATATGCCTTTTATATATATATATATATATATATATATATATATATATATATATATATATATATATATATATATATATATATATATATATATATATATAAAACGCTACCACCCCTTCTTTATTTGCTTGAGCTTTCCTAATGTCTGATTCCAGGCAAATGAATGGGTCCATAGTACTACACCCTCTTCTAAATCCACTCTGACATGGTGTAAATAAATCATGTTTTCCCATATGGTATGTTAATCTGTCCATTATCATCTTCTCCGTGGTCTTGCAAATATGTGATGTTAGAGCTATTGGCCTATAATTATCTAGGCAGGTAGGACAGCTTCTTTCCACACTATTGGAAGCTTGCCTTGCTCCCAGACCTTATTATATAGTTCTAGTAGTTTCTCCAGTGCAAACTCACTTAGATTATCTAACATAGAATAGCATATGCTGTCTTTACCAGGAGCCGTTCTTTTACATTTACTCAGGGCCCTTGTAAGCTCATAAATAGTAAATGGTACATCCATAGTACTCTGAGTAGCAATTCTTTCCTCATATACATAATGACATTTATTTTGCATTTGTTGTCTCCTGATCTTACCTTCTTCCAATAAATTATCTGAACTGTGGACTTTAACAAAGGTCTTGGCTAACATTTCTGCCTTTTCCATATTCTCACATGCAACTTCTGTTTCTTTCTGTAACACTGGTAGATGTTTATTCTGTTTTATTCCCCTCATCCGTTTTATCATTCCCCAAACTTTATCTAATGGAGTTGTTCTTCCTATGCTTGAACAAAATCCTCTCCAGTATGACCTTTTTGCTCCTTTGATTGTTTTCCTAGCTACTGCTTGAGCCTTTTTATATTCTAATAAATATCTCACAAAAGCTCACAAAAACGTTTAAATTTCCCCCAGTCCACTTTATCAAGTTTCCATCTTATGACCCCATCTAGCTGAACAGTATTATTTATATTGAACTTAATTGCAATTGGATAGTGATCGCTGCCAATAACATTATCATTGAGCACCTCCCAAGTACTAATACCAGCTAACTCACTAGAGACCAAGGTAAGGTCAATAGCTGATTCAACTCCATTGGTGAAATTAACCCTAATGCCTTGCCCATTATTCAAACACACCAATCCTTTTGTTTCCATTAATTCCTCTATAACCTGTCCATTATAGTCTGTTGCCTTACCTCCCCATAATGTATTGTGGCCATTGAAGTCACCACACCATATAACCTTATTTCCATGTTCAGGTTTCTCCAATTCCTCAATCCTGAGTCTTCTACATGGATTATATACATTTATAATAACTACCTTTCTTTTATTTATCCAAATCTCAGCGGGTACTATTTCTAATTCAGTGCTATGGTTAATTACTATCCTCCCATAAGATATTCCTTCTTTGACAAAAATTGCACATCCCCCTCCCTGAACATCATCTCTATCTTGTCTTATCTGACTGGACTCGGCTTTACTGTCATATTTTACGAAATGTGCCTAGCAGCTTTAGCATATACTTTATGTAGCACTTTATGTCTCTGAACTTCTTTTGCTCTTTTTTGAACTTCACATCCTTGATAAGCAGCATTATGCTCCCCACCGCAGTTACAACATTTCAATTTAGCATCAACTGCACAGTCACCAGCACATCTGGTACACCTCGGTTTTGACTTGCACTGAACTGCCACATGTCCAATTCTTTGACATTTACAACATCGTAGATGTTTAGGAATATATTCTCTGACTGGAAAACTCATGCACCCAATCATTACTTTGTCAGCCACATTTTCCTCAAACTGAAGGAGAACAGACAAGCTGTCAACTATTTTGCCCTGAAACCTAGTTGGAAGGCTTTTCACTACAGTTATGTTACCCCCTTTAACTTCTTTTCTGAGGTCCTCCGGGCTGATTTCTATAGGGACTGCACTAATTACTCCACGTATATTGCGGTTTGCCCCTGGGAAATGAATTTTGACTCGTACTCCATTCAATGTCTTCATCTTCAATATCTTTCCTTGCTGGGTGCTACTTGCTGTTTCTATCAACATCCTTCCTTTGCTCAAAAATCTTGTTTGCTTTATCGGACCAAATTTCTTGATGGATAGCTTTTGTAAGTTTCACTGGATGCAAGTTGTCACTGGACTGTTCTCCAAACTCTACGATTACTTTCCATTCTTCCATTTCATTTACTGTCTTTGCTTTTTTCACATTATTTTTCTGATTTACTGTGACTGGATTCAGAATTCTTCTTCCTTGCATTCTTAGGTCTTACAACTGTCCATTCTCTTTGATGTATGACAATATTTGTGTCTGCACATATGTGAACTGTCCTAATAGGTGGAAATAACAGATCATGAAAATACTTCTAATGGTTCTTTTACTGATCAGAAACGACTTTTAATGATTTGTGCAGCCTTTTAAACAAATTGTGTGATTGATGTTTAAAATATTAAATATCTGTATTATTAAACTATTAATTATGATAGGAACAGATTAGAGTGAAACAATAACATAGGCTACTCCATCCTCTGTGATAGTTGTATCAAATCTTATTGTAATCTTTCTGACTTTCAGATAGGCCTACCAATATTAATATTGATCCATCCATTCTGTGCTAATATGTACTGTATAATGCAGGTCTTTATTCACCCAGGGATACTGATATTTATAGTCTCGTTTATTGTAACAGGGGTATACTGGGGAAAATGTTAATTAATAAGTAAGTTATTCACCAAGAAATTACTACTATAGTCTTAGTCATTCTTAAAACTAATATATAATTATACTCTTTCTCGATCTCTAAATATCATTAAATGTCATTTTGTACTGACATCTGTTAATTTCAGCAAAGTATAGTGATGAGTTAATATGACCTTTAGGAGCTTATTTACTTTGTATGTAAGTTACTTGGCTGTGGGTATAATTCTTTTGATCTCTGCACTCACAGCCACACAACTTATTTAAAAGTCGGTAACCCTGTGGCACCTTAGTTTTTGTATAGTTTACATTAGTACTTCATTTGGTCCTAATTTAGTTTACTTTATTTTAGGTACATCACATGGCACATCAAACAAATAAATGACATGACACAGGTTTTGTTTCATACATCATACTTATACTTTATTTAGCAGTTTTGACAGTACATTTTTTCTGCTTTTGGGTAAATAAAACCCTCTTTTTTTGAAAAACTGCCTGTGACTCCTCTTTCCTGCCAGCTTGGTCCCATGCAATCTCTATAAATGTCAACTTTTATTATGGTAATAAATACAATTTGGTAACATACAGATGCTGTATCACTCCAACCATTTTACAGCTGAATAGGATCAATGTCAAACAACCATGCACCTTTACGACAAGAATTACAGACATTTATCTGATAAGCAATAAGTAAAAGAATGGTCTGCTCTATTAGAAATTGGCATAAAGACCGTATTTCTTGTTTCCCATTTTCCCATCCTCAAATATCTCAAGAGAAAGGAGATATAATGTTGACATAATGTACTTGATATATGTAATATATAATGTACTTGATATAATGTTGGGATGTACATACACTACCTTGAGGTCCATCTTCACATATGTATACCAGAATGCATATCCACATCTACATCAATCTAATATTACTGGCCTATACTAAGCATTGTGTTATGTTGCACATCTTTGGACATTCCTATTTCACCACTGCCAAAAGGACACAAACTCTAATGTTAATAATAATAATAATAATATTAATAATATTTCCTAAATCATTTCAAACATTTTTTGGCAACACACTGGAGAAATAACATTAAGATCTGTCTGTTTTCATAAAGTTCAATTCAATTTAATTCAATTCAATTTTATTTATATAGCGCCAAATCACAACAAAAGTTATCTCAGGGCACCCAACAAGAGACCCAACAATTCCCCCCATGAGTAAGCACTTGGCAACAGAGGCAAGGAAAAACTCCCCTTTAACGGTAAGAAACCTTGAGCACAATCAGGCTCTAGGTGGGTGGCCATCTGCCTTGACCGGTTGGGTTTACAGAGAAAGAAGGAAGGAGGGAGGGGGATGGGGGTGTTGGGGGGGGGGGGGGGGGGGGGTGTAGAGAAGTGGTGTAGAGAAGTGTAATAACAGCAACAACAATAACCATAACAACAATAATAGTAGTAGAGATATGACTTGTAATAATAATAGCAATAATAGCAGTAGCAGAAATGGAAGCAGGACATCCACAGGACCATGCCACAGTCCCCACGGCCATGACCCATCATACAGGCACTGGACCTTACTGTGAGATGAGAAAGCACAAAAACTCCAGGGAAGAAGTCAAGTTAGTAACATGCATTAATGGTACACCTACAAGTAACAAATGCATGGACTAGTTCTTCTGCATCTTTTTGAGGCAGGGTGTGCCTGATTTTTGCTATATTATGTAGGTGAAAAAAAGCAGTCCTTGAAATTTGTTTTATGTGGGAGTTAAAGGACATATCCTGATCAAAGATAACTCCCAGATTCCTTACGGTGGAGCTGGAGGCCAGGGTAATGCAATCCAGAGTAGCTATATCATTAGACAATGTGTTTCTAAGGTGTTGAGGGCCAAGCACAATAACAATAATAGCAGAAAATTGCAGGTCATCCAGGTCTTTATGTCCTTAAGGCACGCTTGAAGTTTAGTTAACTGATTTAATTAATTTGGCTTCATTGATAAATATAATTGGGTATCACCAGCATAACAATGAAAATTTATGTTGTTTCCGAATAATATTACCTAAAGGAATCATATATAAGGTGAATAGTATTGGTCCAAGCACAGAACCTTGTGGAACTCCGTATTTAACTTTTGTGTGCATGGAGGATTCATCGTTAACATGTACAAACTGAAGTCGATCTGAAAAATAGGATTTAAACCAGCTTAATGCAGTTCCTTTAATACCAGTTAAATGTTCCGGTCTCTGTAATAGGATGTGATGGTCAATGGTGTCAAATGCCCCACTAAGATCTAACAAGACAAGTACAGAGAGAAGTCCGTTCTCTGATGCAGTTAGGAGGTCATTTGTAACTTTCACTTGTGCTGTCTCTGTGCTATGATGCGCTCTAAATCCTGACTGAAAATCCTCAAATAAACTATTGTTATGTAGAAAGTCACATAACTGATTGGCGACTGCTTTCTCAAGGATCTTAGAGAGTAAGGGAAGGTTAGATATAGGTCTATAGTTGGCTAAAACGGCTGAATCCAGAGTAGGCTTCTTAAGAAGAGGTTTAATTACAGCTACTTTAAAGGACTGTGGTACATAGCCTGTTACTAAAGACAGATTGATCGTATCCAGTAAAGAAGTACTAACTAAGGGTAAGACTTCCTTAAGCAGCCTAGTTGGGATGGGGTCTAAGAGACAGGTTGATGGTTTAGAGGACGAAATCATTGAAGTTAATTGACGAAGGTTGATTGGAGAGAAACAGTCTAAATATATATCAGGTTTTACAGCTGTTTCTAAGTTTCCTGAGTTTGAGGGTGAATCAGTGCCTGTTGAGGGCAGGAGGTGATGAATTTTGTCTCTAATGGAAGCTCATAAAGTCATTACTGCTGAGAGCTAAAGGAATACATGGATCAATAGAGTTATAACCTGGCCAAAGTGCTGAAAAGGAACCGAGGGCTGTTTTTATTCTCCTCTATTCATGATGAGTAGTAGGCTGCTCTGGCATTACAGAGGGCCTTCCTATATGTTTTAAGACTATCTTGCCAGACTAACTAAGATTCTTCCAGTTTGGTGGAACACCAAATCCTTTCAAAATTTCACGATGTTTGCTTTAATTTAGGGGTTTGGGAGTTATACCATGGAGCTAGCTTCTTATGTTTTATTATCTTCCTTTTTAAAGGGGCAATGGAGTTGAGTGTTTTTCGCAATGAGCCTGTGGCACTATCAACAGCATTATCGGTTTCAGAGGGACTAAAGGGATTGTAGTATTGAGACATGGTATTGAATTTAATACTAATGGGATCACTTCCTTAAATTTAGCCACAGCACTATCAGAAAGACATCTAGTGAAGACATTTTTGTCTAATGGCGTATAGTCTAGTAATAGGAATTCAAAAGTTATTAAGTAATGGTCTGATAAAATAGGATTTTCTGGAAAAACTATTAAATGTTCAATTTCAATGCCATAAGTCAGAACAAGGTCGAGGGTGTGGTTAAGACAGTGAGTAGGTTTATTTACACTCTAAGAGAAGCCAATTGAATCTAACAATGAGATAAACACAGTGCTAAGACTATCAATATCGACATCCACATGGATATTAAAGTCACCTACTATAATAACTTTATCTGTATGAAGGACTACGTTTGATAAAAACTCTGAGAATTCAGATAAAAATTCCGAGTACGGGCCAGGAGGGTGGTACACTATAACAAATAGAATTGGCTGTAATGTTTTCCAGGTTGGGTGTGAAAGACTAAGAACGAGGCTTTCGAATGAGTTATAATTAAGTTTAGGTCTAGGGTTGATTATTAGGCTTGAATTGAAAATGGCTGCAACTCCACCTCCTCGGCCGGTGTTACAAGGAATGTGAGTATTAATATGACTGGGGGGAGTGGATTCATTTAGACTAGCATATTCTTCATGACACAGCCAGGTTTCAGTAAGACAAAATAAATCAATATGATAATCTGAGATTAGATCGTTTATTAATACGGCTTTAGATGACAGAGATCTAATGTTTAAGAGTCCACATTTAATTCTCCTATTTTGTTGCACTGTGACAGTGGTGGTATTAATTTTTGTTAGATTTTTATGAATGAATCCTCTTCCGTTTACTTTACATTTAATTGATTTAAGTGATTTTAGTGGTCGGGGGACAGACACAGTTTCTATGTGGTTTTGGGTGGGTAACTGCTCTAATGGAAGCACAGAGAAGCATGTAGGACTGCAGCTCTGCCTCCTGGTCTCAACTCTGGGTTGTCATGGTTTTGGTCTAATAAACTCAGCCATATTTCTAGATATGAGAGCTGCTCCATCCAAGGTGGGATGTATGCCGTCTCTCCTAATCAGACCAGGTCTTCCCCAAAAAGTCCGCCAATTGTCTATTAAGCCCACATCGTTTTCTGGACACCACCCTGACATGCGGCTATACATGTCATCACTGTTCAGATTTGGCAGGGGCCCAGATAAAACTAGAGTCCGACATAGTCTTTGCATATGTACACACTGACTCAACATTAATTTTAGTGACCTCCGATTGGCATAATCGAGAGTCATTCCCACCGACATGGATAAAAATCTTACCATATTTACGATTATCTTTAGCCAGCAGTTTTAAATTTGATTCTATGTCGCCCACTCTGGCCCCAGGAATGCATTTGACTATGGTCGCCGGTGTCGCTAACTTCACGTTTCTTTCTATGGAGCTGCCAATAATCAGAGTTGGTTTCTCAGTGGGTTTGTCACTGAGTGGGGAGAACCTGTTTGAAATGTGAACTGGTTGGTGGTGAACCGTGGGCTTCTGCTTCCTTCGGAAGAATAGTCCTAAAGGTATATTAGCTAGTTAAATCTGTTTATTTGTTATATGGTAAGTAGTTTAAATGGTGCAAAACATTGTGTGATAGTTATTGCTAAATCAAAAATATGATAGAAGTCATAATCATGGCTGACCAAAAATGTGCTTTTGTGTATACAGACGGGTGACAAATTAGAGGAAAAACTGGTCTGAATGCTTGACCCCTACAGTGAGGGGATCCAGTGGCTCTGTTATGCTGTGGGGGGCATTTTGCTGGCATGGTTTGGGTCCACTTTTCCCCTTAGAGGGAAGGGTCACTGCAAATCAATACAAAGTTGTTCTGAGTGATCACCTTTATCCTATGATGAAACATTTCTATCCTGATGGGAGCGGTCTCTTCCAGGAGACAATGCCCCCATCCATAGGGCACAAGGGGTCACTGAATGGTTTGATGAGTATGAAAATGATGTGAATCATATGCTATGGCTTTTGCAGTCACCAGATCTTAGCCCAACTGAACACCTATGGGAGATTTTGGACTGACACGTTAGACAGCGCTCTCCACCACCATCATCAAAACACCAAATGAGGGAATATCTTTTGGAAGAATGGTGTTCATCCCTCCAGTAGAGTTCAGAGACTGTAGAATCAATGCCAAGGTGTCTTGAAGCTGTTCTGGTGGCACATGGTGGCCCAACACCTTACTAGGACACTTTATGTTGGTTTTTCTTTTAATTCGCCCCTGTGCTGTATGTTTGTGTGTGGCTTAAACTTAATATTAGTCAACAATTTATTCATCAACAATGTAACACTTGTAACAGTGATCAAACATTAACATGAACAGTGTCTCTAGTCTCTAGAATATCAGAAAATAATACTTAAATACACAGGTTACTCTGTACATATGTATTTATTTAAACTATTTACTTATTTACCTATTTAAACTTTTGGGAGTAAATTGAGCCATTGACTCAACTTGTCCCAACATCACTGGCATGTTTTACCCTACAACCTCCATTTTGACAAAATTGTTTCACACAGTGGCTCAGATCCACAATTATACAATATGCTAACATGTAATAAAGTCCAGAACCTATCTATTTTAATTAAGATACAAGACTGATAACTTTAGTGACAAGATAAATTCACTTGGCATGACAAAATCTTTTTTTTTTTGCTTACCAATCTCTCCATGTGCTTGAGTCCAAGATGGATTGAGTAATGTGAACTATACTTCCTTAATTTGTTGTCACATGATTACTTTTGTTTATGGTTACCTAGATACAGGGGGTGGCTCATTTTACCCACTGGCCCCACCTACCCTGCTCTCCCATATTGTAAGGATACTAAATGGCCACCATCACATGCAACTTAGCTTAATAACATAAACGTATTAAAAGTATAATCAAGTGACATCCAAATACACTACTCATAACTAAAGTTATGATGAAAGCTAAATTGGTTTGCTTCAAATTGTTTGTTAGATATGTATTAAATAAACGCTGATTCACGGGAGTGTGAAAATGAAAAACCATTCCAGATATGCATAATGTAATTAAAAATATCCAAAAATTTTGACTAGAAAAAATGTCAATTGTGTATATCCATAACTGTAATTCTTACTATCCAGAATGCAGTTTTAGATATCTGAAATTGTAATTGACGTAGAATCAGCGTAGAATCAACGTAGTGGCTGAAGTACTGCGAGTTCATTTTGACTAGGAAGAATTGAATTACAGATATCTGCAATGCATATCCTGTCTAGCTATTAAATGTTAAAATGGCTTGCCATAGAAGATAGAATCATAGCCTACCTGTGGATACTAGGGTGGAGGTGGGGCTTTTTGAAATGCTATATGAATGGCAGCAAGTGGCACCATAGCTTATAAGGGTGCATTGGATATATGCTACAGTGAGGAGAGTATGCCATGTGAGTGGAGTGGTGACTCAGGTTGGTCTGCATTAACTAGCTAGTAGGCTTCACTTCAAGTCATGTCCAATTACAGCAGCATACTTTTCTAGCAATCTTTCAGTTGTTCTGTTTTTTCAAAACAATTTTTTCCTGTCATTGTTACAAATGTTTCCAATATCACGATATAGCACATGTATGAAAATTCATGTAAAATAACCAATTGATTTTCAATGCAGTGAACTGTGTGTCACTGATATGCATTACATCAGACCAAACTGATGAATACTTTTCAAATGTGTAAAACAAAACCTTGAGTATTCTGTAATTTGTTAGTTTTATTACAGTTTTTTAAATTGTTAATTTGGGCAGCAGAAATGTATAAAATCATAACATGTTATGATCATATCATTACAATATGCTTCCACTGATAAAAGATTGTAGGGGAAAGTCCCACCCCCCCCACCTTATTACACTTAATACTTATTATTTGTAACATACTGTATTTACTTAATATTGTAATTCGTTTTCTCCATATTGTAATTCTACCATTGCAACTTGTCTGTTCTGTACATTTGACAAATAAGCACAACAGAGCCCTCCTCTGTCCCTGAGGTTTCGCCTTATTTTTGTGTTTCAGTGTGTTTTTAAAACTTGGGTCTGCATTTCTGTCAGTTACAATAACAGAAATCTGACCGGTCAAAAACACAAGCAGTCAGACAATCAGACAGGCTCTAAACAAAGCCCTGGTTATTTATTTGGAAGAGAAAACAAGAAACTGCTGTCTGCTGTGAACATGCATCATAATTTATGCACACTTCCTGCTTCAACTTTGACCTACCCTACTTACCCTAGTTGTGTGCACACAGTTTTCCTGGTTTGGGGTCATAAATGACATTTCAGGTGTGCTCCCTTTCAGTTATACCCTCAAATAAAAAGGTTTAAATAAACTTTTGGCTTTTTTCTAACCTGTATTATTGTCTGCTTATTCTTCTCGACCTATCTGACTTCTTTTCCAGTGATGTTACTGTGTTAGCAAATTTCAGCAATTAACTTGGTGAATACAATGTTGTCATACCTAATAGAAATAATGGACAAAACTATGAAAAATAAGACCTCAGTTCTAATAAACCCGAGTTGTCTTTAATACATAATTTGAAGTTTTTCAAATTAGTCACCTTTTAACATGCTAATTTCAGAAAATATTTCAATTTTAAATTTTAAAGTTAGGTTTTGGAAAGAAAATATCAGGTCAGCTTTGATATTTTTTACTAAGAAAGACGTTTCAATAATTCAAAGGATAAGACTGGTAAATAACATCCTTAGCTCTAATAATCAATTGATCCTGCAAACAAGTATTAAGTCAATTTATACTATTTTTATATTTATGATTTATACTATCAAAACAATCTGTCAAACATGTTTAAACTGTCTGTAGTTTGATTATTTTATAGCCTTGCTAATAAAAATGTAATTCATAGACATACATTGTACATACTACATACTACACATACTATGTACATTCAATTGAAAGATAATTTCACACATTTTAATATAATGTTACTGTTTTTTTAATATCTCTTCTGTGGCAACATTTTTAATAAATGTTGGTTAAACATCATTAATGACTTCTGGTTGCATGGCATGAGAAAAATAAAATGAGGCATATAATTTTTTTTTGTGTTTAGAAACTTAACTACAAGAAGTTTATAACAGATGTGATTAATTCTCGTATAAGAATATATATATTTTAATGGAATACTTAGTAAGTAATGTGATAAATCTATATTTTTGTATAGGATTTGTGGTGTGGGGACTGAAACTACATAGTTATGAAAAAGGCCAGAGGTGGTGTGGATCCAGCCCAGAACTATTCAGGTACAGCCCATATTTGAGGAAAATTTTCATCTGATCTGGCGCCTGCCCAGATCCAACACGGAACTGATCTGGATTTTTATTTTTTACTTGATGTTGAATCAGAAAACAAACAAAAGACAAACTCTGGGAGTAATACACTTGAGCTGAATCTGTTATTTACACACGTGGACAAAATTGTTGGTACCCCTCAGTTAATGAAAGAAAAACCCACAATTCTCACTGAAATCATTTGAAATGTACAAAAGTAACCATGAATAAAAATTTATTGAAAATTAAACAATCAAAATCAGCCATTACTTTTGAATTGTTGATTAACATAATTATTTTAAAAAATGAAACTAATGAAACTAATGAAACAGGCCTGGACAAAAATGATGGTACCCATAATTTAATATTTTGTTGCACCACCTTTTGAGGCAATCACTGCAATTAAACGATTTCTATATTTGTCAATGAGCCTTCTAGATCTATCAACAGGTATTTTGGCCCACTCCTCGTGAGCAAACTGCTCCAGTTGTGTCAAGTTTGATGGGTGTCTTCTCCAGATGGCATGTTTCAGCTCCTTCCACAGATGTTCAATGGGATTCAGATTGGGCTCATAGAAGGCCACTTCAGAATAGTCCAACGCTTTTCTCTTAGCCATTCTTGGGTGTTTTTGGCTGTGTGTTTTGGATCGTTGTCCTGTTGGAAGACCCATGACCTGCGACTGAGACCTAGCTTTCTGACACTAGGCAGCACATTTCTCTCCAGAATGCCTTGATAGTCTTGAGATTTCATTGTACCTCGCACAGATTCAAGACATCCTGTGCCAGATGCAGCAAAGCAGCCCCAAAACATAACTGAGCCTCCTCCATGTTTCACCGTAGGGACAGTGTTCTTTTCTTCATACGCTTGATTTTTGAGTCTATGAACATAGAGTTGATGTGCTTTACCAAAAAGCTCCAGTTTTGTCTCATCTGTCCAAAGGACATTCTCCCAGAAGCTTTGCGGCTTGTCAACATGCATTTTTGCAAATTCCAGTCTCGCTTTTTTATGATTTGCTTTCAACAGTGGTGTCCTCCTTGGTCGTCTCCCATGAAGTCCACTTTGGCTCAAACAACGACGAATGGTGCGATCTGACACTGATGTACCTTGGCCTTGGAGTTCACCTTTAATATCTTTGGAGGTTGTTCTGGGCTCTTTGGTTACAATTCGAACTATCCGTCTCTTCAACTTGTCATCAATTTTCTTCTTGCGGCCACGTCCAGGGAGGTTGGCTACTGTCCCGTGGATCTTAAACTTCTGAATAATATGTGCCACTGTTGTCACAGGAACTTCAAGCTGCTTAGAGATGGTCTTATAGCCTTTACCTTTAAGATGTTTGTCTATAATTTTGTTTCGAATGTCCTGGGACAATTCTCTCCTTTGCTCTCTGTTGTCCATGTTCAGTGTGGTACACACCTTGTCACCAAACAGCACAGTGACTATTTGTCACCCTTTAAATAGGCAGACTGACTGATTATGAGCTTGAAGACACCTGTGATGTCAATTAAAGGACACACCTGAGTTAAACATGTCCCTCTAGTCAAATTATTTTCAATCTTTTATAGGGGTACCATCATTTTTGTCCAGGCCTGTTTCATTAGTTTGTTTTTTTAAATAATTATGTTAATCAACAATTCTAAAGTAATGGCTGATTTTGATTGTTTAATTTTCAATAAATTTTTATTCATGGTTACTTTTGTACATTTCAAATGATTTCAGTGAGAATTGTGGGTTTTTCTTTCATTAACTGAGGGGTACCAACAATTTTGTCCACGTGTGTATTTGTCCACTCCGCTATAAAACTGTGATGATCCACTGCAGCGTCCAATCACTAACAGATTTACAATAAAAGGGGTGTGTCGGCCGGTAAAAGACTTCCATGAAGGCTGATCTCATGTATCCTCGCTCAGGCCTCCTCAAGTATCTCTCCTCACTCCTCAGAGCAGAAATAAGCACTTTAGAGCACCCTTCATGATGGCGGACCAGAATGATTTCTGTGTCAACCAAGAATCAAGAGGCGAGGAACAATGAAATATGGAAATTGGCATCCATCTGTGAATTTGTTTTCCTTAGCAGCTCCAAGACAGAGCGCCTCTGCTGCTCCACTTCTTTCATTGGACAGACATTATTGAAAAATTAACAGCAAATGGAAAATAAACAATAAATATTCGAGTTTAGGTCAAATTTAGGTTAAAAAAAAAATCATAGTAACAATTTGGCTGACAGAACACATGCTGACAGAATTTGCAAGTAGCAGCTATTTATTAAAGTTTAATCACTGTACACATTACCAAAAACATTTCATAAATTTCACAGTCATCATACAAAACAAACCAAACCAGAATGCTCACTGCCTGAGGTACAGCATTTACATTTTTGAGTCATTAAACCATACGACTATGTGGTATGTGTCTACGACAGTCTACAGTATGTTTTTCATTACTGAAATATGTCCATCGTGACAGCTGGGGCTCGTCCTTCATACCAGTGATGTCACACCTAACAGGAACAAGAGGTCAACATGATAAACACTCATGTCATGTTGTTCTAAACATAAGTGCAACAACTTTCTGTATATATTATTATTGTATTATAACAAAAATCATAAAACAGTAAAAATTCATGATCAAACAAAGCTTGTTATGCCGTTATGGCAACCAAATTTAGTTATAATGTGTTACATTAAGCTTACATGAATACTTCTATAGAAATCAAAAACAGATAATCTCATGCTATGACCACAATTCCCACTTAGAGTTAAGCCACTCTTGCTTTAAGCAGTGCTGCATAAAGTGGCTCTAACAAACATTTACCACAGACTCACCATGGGAGTACTTGCACTGTTTGAGTGCCTCATTGAAGC
Organism: Scomberomorus guttatus; assembly: GCA_038419695.1. Lineage (NCBI taxonomy): Eukaryota > Metazoa > Chordata > Actinopteri > Scombriformes > Scombridae > Scomberomorus > Scomberomorus guttatus. The sequence continues at coordinate 35,404,978 of CM076447.1, read as the reverse complement.
CCTCGCATGAACTCAAGTCATTCTGGTTGGTGGCACAGTCCAGGAACTGTTTGACCTCAAAGTGACAAGGGCCTGGCTGGGCTGGAGCAGTCCGAGGGGGCTCCTAGAATGGTACAAGGAAGGAAGGAAACACATCACAGTTTGGGTATTAGTGGGATCATTTTCATTCAATAAGTGTATTCAAAATATCTTCAAATATTAGTTACTTGGTGAATCATTTGTACATCCTGTACATACATGAAGCAAAAGGAAATGTCTCAACTTTCAGTATACCCCTAGGGCTGGGTATTGCCACTGGGTATTGCATGGTACAGCTTGTGCTGATATGATAGAGTTTGGGAGCTGATGCAAAGACTATTCCTTTTTTTTGATACCATACTTAAAATAAGCTTGTTATTCTATAAAACCATAATGTAATAAGGAAAAACATCCCTCATGGTTCACTGTTGTCATATCTAAATTAATAAACTTACACCAAAATATGTCATACAATTTGTAATATTTTGACAACCAATAAGATTTTTTTATTTTACTCATTTAATTTTTTTGTTTGACTTAAAAATGATTAAGATTATTTTATTTTGAATATATAACATACAACTAAGGATTTCTGAAGGACTAGAAGCAACAGCGCTTCTAGTGACCTTTACTTTAAAGCAGGGACAGCAACTAGGTTCAACCATTGGCCAGATGAATAGGGATGCTTGGGGAGGCTTGGGGAGGGCAGGGGGAGGGCAGGGGGGTGAAAACACAGGCCTGTATTTTTCCAATATTTATTTTCCAATAAATTGTTTCTTTTATGACTGTATCCAAGAGCAAATGTCTTTTTTCCCCATTAGTAAGTGTAGACCAACCTAGTTAGAGCAACTTGTATTAATACAAATTTGGCAAAAATTACTCATATGAAAATGTTTCCTCTGTGTTGCACTACCAGCTAGAGATGTAACTGCAGATTTTCGATCTACTGATAGTTGATTTGTGAAAAATAACAGAAGTTTTGATGTAAACTATGATGACTATTCAGGGGCTAAATGTTTTTGCTGGAGGGCCAGATTTGGCCCACGGGCCACTATTTCCCTACCACTGCTTTGAAGCGAGACTACAGAACTAACACCTGGGCCACAGAGCCTGCATCAGCAGCGCGTGTGCATCGCGGAACCTCTTGCTTTTAATTTCGGCGCCCATGTTAACACGTTACAGCAGCCACACAGCCCGCGTGTGACGTGCGTCTCACGTGCCGCAGCAGCCACGCTTCATCTAGAGATTCGGAGTCTCGCCTATTTTTTCCGCGTGACGCGCGCGGTGCTCAGCAAAATAGACAGGGGAAATGATCTGTTAACAGTCATATTGACATCATACCAGCAACAATAACACCTTTCATATGGTTTCAATGTCTATATCTGTAGAATATGTCACAGACATGAAGTGTCACCACTGCGGGTCAGCCTGCGCGCTGCATGCCGGGGCAAGGAGCCTCTCTGGCGGGGAACTCCAGCACGGAGAGTCAGTCACACACGGAGCTTCTTGTTTCGACTCCTGGTCGCTTTCTGTGATATTAGCTCAAGCCGGGGCTCCTGCCTGTTGTTTCACCTGCTTCCAGACGGAGATTTGTTGTTATTTTCTTTATTTGTTGTCAGTTTCTCTCCTGACAGTTTGGAGGTTTGTCGGGGTGTGTTTGGGGAACTTGGTGTCGTCTGGGGGATTTTCCTCACTTGGAGCAGTGACAGCGGGGGTTTAACTGGCGGAATAATCAATATGATCAATAAAAAAAAAACCTGTCCTGTGTGAGGAGTGTATGTGACTGACACAGAAGTATCCCCAACCAGACCCTGTCATGCCCGTCGGAAAGAAAGCCGCTTTCACCTCACATTTTATTATTTATTATTTATTATTATTGATTTTTCACAATTGAGCATATGCTTCTTAACTTTTATCTGTCTAAACTAAATATAAATAAAATTCATAATTAAATGATATGAAACATTCTATTATTGATGGCCATTATCAAAGTGAAACTCTATGTAGAAAGATAGAGCTGGTAGTAACAGCGCAGCAGCAGCAACGCTGCCTGTGTGGATACTGCAAGTGTGCGAGACGCAGCAGTTCAGCGACGCACACATGCTGCTGAGGTAGAGGTAGCCTGTGTGGCCCAGGTGTAACAAGTGGTAATTACAGGACACTGGTGCAATTAATTCTGTTGATTTCTGACCGGTGAGGTTACAGCACTACTGTAACAGGAGGGAAAAACTTTTGGAGGGGAACCTGACTCTGGGATAGAGAGGGAAGGAAACATGACTTCAGATGAGGTCAAATGACTTTACTTTTGGTTCTACTGTTGTGACATTTCTCACTGTGCTTATGGCTGATCTCATTACTGTGACCGTCAACATCAGAACCCACAGCAGCTGTGTGCTAACATGTAGCTGCCTCAGCAGGGGTGACAACTGTGAGTTACCTACTTGGAGGAGGAGGAGTGCACACAGACTTGCTTGTTTCATCAACAACTTCTTCATTCACATAGCATTCTCAGTCAAACCCCAACGTTCATCTTACGCCTTCATCAGGGGCCAAACAGGAATAATGGGGTGAAAACCACTTTTTATACATTTTCAAACATCACACAAGGTGATTATCCTATGGGATAATTACATCATTCAGTAACCAAGCCATCTGTGTTACCTGTATTGTTACCTGTGTTTGCTTTATACACTGCGGCATCACAACAAACGTCAGAACAAACAAATCTAATTTCAGTATAATTTCCAACAAAAATTGTATCAAAGCTAAATAATAACATTTAAACTTAGCTTGTAAGGAAACACTTAAAGTCCAGCTCTTCATTCAGTCAATGTGGTGATAGTGTGTTGAATTTATGTATCCATAACGCTTCACGTTTTAAAAGCAATACATCCAGATTGCCACATTGCATATTCAAAAAAAATCTTTTGACTGAAATTTTTTTCAAGCCAAGTCATATTCCCCATCAGCAATTTGTAAAACTTGTTACATAACTTGACGCCTGCTAAACAAAACACAATATGTAAAATTATGAGATTTCAGCACCACTCCACACATAACCATTGCTGCTGTTCTCTAATGCAGCCATCAGGTTTAAAAACTCCAGACAAACAGTGGTTTAAGGGAAGAAGATGCTTTGAACAGTTTTTCTATTGCCAGTTTCCTTTTTTGTAATTTCAATAACATTTTAAATCTATGAAATGAAACTGATACTTTTTCTTTTTTTGCAAAGCTTGTCTCAGTTTTTGCTCTTTCAAATAATCAACCATCTACACAACTTTTCAGTACATATGTTTTTATTTATCTTATTATAACACCAAACAAAACAATGTTTTTGTCTTAAGAAAGCCTCTTCTATCTGCATGTTATTTTCTTTTAATAATAATGTGTTATTTACTTTCAATTGGGCTACTCTTGAATTATGCTATGCACTGTGTGTAGTATCAGTTGATTACCTATAGCCTTTTGTGTAATGAAGACAGATTGGACATCTTCACAGACGTGAAATAAGTGTAATGAGGGGAAATAAGTGTGCACATGCAGGTGAACACGGCGTTCGGGCTCATCTAATTGCAAACTGTTACAATTCTTTGCTGGTGAAATAAACTTTCCTTGTTGATTATTCTCGGACAGAACATAAGCTATGGGTCATTGCAAAATGACTGCTTTCTTCTTGTTTCTCCAAGTAGTGAGATTGTGGGTCGCTCCTTTTGAAACTGCGGCTTCTCGCTCCTTCCTGGTTAACTTTGATTTTGATTATACAACCTTGATTAACTTTATTCTATTGCTATCACTATTTCTTTTGATTGCTGGACATTAAGACTCTTGTAATTTGGGGGGTTTGGGGTATTTTGTCACATTTAAAAATCTATAATTTGGTGTTAACCTAACGTCGGCTTGTGTAGGCAGCTAATGTGAATGTGCTCACGTCCACCGAGATTTGATTCATTAATCTTCTTTAATCTTTAATAGCCACATGGAGAGGCTATATTATTGTCTTCGATGATTTCATTATGTACATATTGTTATATTGTCAAGAAATTACATGTATGATGTTCAGTTTGTGGCTTTAATCAGTAACCTAAGAGAAGGCCCAGTCTTATAGCAACAGTAGGATAGCCTATTAGGCTAAGTATTAGGCTATCCAATCCGTCTCCATTAAAACATTAAGAACTGATACTAGACAATCGTAGGCTATGGCACAATTTGCAAGCTAATTTAGCCTAAATAAAAGATCATGCCATTATAGCCTATAGCCAATCATATCTGAAATGGACATAGAGAGCCAAAATAGTGGGTAAAAATAGAGGGAAGGCCAATTTTTTAAGACAATGAAACTATGATACTATTCTGTAGGCCCTACTAAAATTTGTATTTTGGGATGAAAAGCCAAAGCATGGCTATACGAGAGGTAGGGCTATTATATCAGAGGATGGGCTGTTACCACAGAGGCTGTTAAACGTAGCCTATAAAGTTGTCTGCGCAGCTGTTTCAATCACCACAACAACAGATAGGCTAAACATAAACTTTGCATAGTCTACATAGTTTGCTGGCTTGGTTACAACAATCAATGGCACCTTACTTTTAGTAGCCTACATACCAGTTCTATTAATGAGGAATGCGTGTCAAAGTAGAGCCAATTTGATACAATGGCTCTTGGTCGTTTAACAAAAAAATGCATAGCTAATTAGTTTGCCAACAGAGTTGCCAAGCACAAGGCTAATATTAGCCTGCCAGCTACCACCTGTGGCAAACCATTATCTATCTGTCCATCGTTTATGTTCACTGATCGAACATTCAGCAACAATAATACGAATCTTACCATTGTTATTCCGTTACGTCGAATTCCAATGTTTGATCTGTTACTCGGAACTCTTAGCTAAAGTTGAGCGATGCTCTGTGTTTAGATATTCCATGCTGGTCTGTAAACAATCTCATTGGATAGTGAGTGTGACAATTCGTGAAGAACATCTGGTTGGATGCAGCTCTCACTATTTTTTGTTTTGTTTTTTTTCATCGAAGTCCACAAATGAAGTCCTCCAAATGACGGAAATCTGTCGTAGCGACGGAGAACTTTAATCCCTGCTTATTGCAACAGTGAGTTACCCAACATGTAGTATCCCCCACTATGTTTCTACACAATCCACATCATCTTCCCGCACCACAGAAAATACAGTCTGATGGATGCTAGTATATGTCTTAGCTCTGCTGATAACAATGAAAGTTACATATTGGCAAGATACTGAGCGTATTTCACTGAAGGGCTGATAAATACATGAAAACAGAATGTGTCTGGCAATAAATGCAGTTATTATTAGTGGTTATTATGACAAAAATAAACCTGGTAATGAGAGATGGTTTGTGTAACTTAGTTTAATTTAGCAGACGGAAGCAGACATAACACAGTAGGTTACCTATGTTACCTAGGTAACTGTACATTGTAGCTGCTAACATTAGGATGTTGAATGGTAGAAGCTGATGTTGGAAGTTACATTAGCAGTGGACAACAGACAACATCTCAGAGTCATCTTACTTGTAACTCTCAACGCCCAAGTTGGTGGTGTCCGTTTTTGACCAACTGCTATGGAGTGTGTCTTTGCCTGTACAGTGGAACCTTTGTTCACACCTTGTTGCTTGGAGACGCAGATATGATGATGCTCTAAGCTGGATAGTGGTTGTACCTGACCACTTTAGAAAAAGTAGGATTTAGTGGCCAAAATGAAAATATGGATGGGTATGGCACATTATTTTTGTTGCTCAGAAATTTAAATTCTGGGCTTTGTATTTAAAATTCTTGGGCCAGTTGGAGAAAATTCAGCCTTTGAACATTTCCAGACAGTATATGGGACAGGGGAAAACACACAAGACAAGTCAGACTAAAACATAGACCCAGACCCAAATGCAAAGCCTCAGAGAAAACGTAAAGACCAAGTACACATTCTAAAGCCCAAGTAGGGATCTGTCCCAATACCCACACTTATGGTCTTGAGCACTTAAGTGCATGTTCACGTACTGCCAGTAATGCAAGTGTGCAAGTGTGCACATCTGAAATATACCAGCACACACTGCACTCAACCCACACTTCTAATACTGCTTTAAAGTGATGTTCAGAGCCAAGTGTATCCCACAATTCACCACAGTATATTGTGCTACACCAGTCCAGCTGTTTGGCGGCACACTACCGCCAACTTAGCTGGTTTTAGGACTGACAATAATCTACAGACAAGAAGTTGAAGTTTATGACATATTGGATTTAGTGTGAACATTATTATTATTAACACAATTATGGCAGAACCTCCACAGATGGTTATCACATAATATTAACAAATAATCTGTTCTTCTTGATGAATTGATAAGACTGATATTGCACTGTCAAGATAAATATTAAATATCCCATTTATCAAAGATTTTGAGAAAAATGTTCCATTCCTAAAAAATGTTATCAGACAGAAATCATTCAAAAATAATATTGTGTTATGTTTCTAATGTACAGTAAACCTATGTGCTTTTAGATAACTTGATTTAATTACTTTGAATCTCTCCTCTCAACTCCAGAATGTGCATTTTTACTGTCATCTGACTGACTGTAATACTGTTTGGTTGATCCAACTCCTTCAAGGACACAATAGTAGCCTATTTGTATTTGCGTGAGGGACAGGACATAATTAATCAAGAGTGTCCCAGTGAGCTCTGATAAACCACCAGAGGTTTTAACAGGCACTTGGGGCACTATGACAGTAACCTGAAATACGTCACACAAGTAGTCACTTGACTACTTGCAGCTACAACACGTGTGGGTGTTGGGACGGACGTGAAGTATATATCCTGTCTGAGGAGACTCCACCTCTTACCTGGTATATAGGTTTGGCTGGCTCCTGACTGCTGCTGCCCCCACTGAACGCTCCTGTAAGGGCGCTGCCAACCACGTGGCCAACAGCCGAGCCTACTGCCACCCCAGCAGCTGTGGTAGCCATCTGGGCCATGAGGCCGGGCCCCTTGGACTGAGTTGGAGCCGGTGCCAGGGCGGCTGGAGGTGGGTGAGCGGGGACTGGAGCATGGGATGGAGCTGGACTACAAAGAGAACAAAAACAGTCCATTTCCTGTGCATTAGAGAGGCTTAAAGGGACATTACACAATCTACTGTATAAATGACAACACCACCAAGAGAACTTGTCTCCTCCACCACACCACCACCTTTCCTGTCCCCTGGAGCTCTATTAGAAAAGTAGACTATCATATATAGGTATGGAGTATATCATCATGCAATGTACTGTAATAATAATAGTAATAATAGTAGTTTTGTCAGTCAGGAGTTTTCAGCCTATTTGCAGAGAAAATACCCACCCATTTGTTTAGTCTATAAAATTTCAAAGATAAGGTCAAATGTCTATCACAGGGTAACAGAGCCGAGAGTGGAGTGTTCAAATTGCTGCAGTAAAACCCAACAGTATCAAATTTATAATATAATGTGATGCTTGCATTGGAGAAGCGGGAGGGAACTGTTGCTTGATTAATACCTTAAACAAATAATCACCAAACTGCCACAATGGACTAAATGATTAAGTGTCCTCACAGTATCTGTTATCCACACAGTGTTACATAACTACCACACTGAGGCTAAAACCTCAAGTCAAGCTGCACGGACAGAGAACTAAGTGTGGACCAAGCACAGTAAAGGGCAATACCAACAAAAAACACCATCTGAGTTTTCAAATAATCTAAATGCATTTAATATTTTATTCATATACAAGTAATTGTTTCTGACATTAACACCCAACTCACATTTAACAGTTCACGAAAGCATTTTAATACATTTGGGCCCCAGTGAAAGTACACAATTCTTACAAAACACTTAACAACAAACCAAAAATACATGAAAAATACTTTCTTCACTGTAGTAAAACTATTGCAGAAGATTAACATTATTACTGTCTGTGTCCACAAGCCCGAAATTAAAACAAATGAAACCCAGAGTTTGGCATGACAACACTTACAACACTCGAGTAAATGTGGCAACAATGCAAGCATAGAGATGAAGAATATTTCCACTATACAACTATTTCTCTTCAGAAAAAAAACAAAGAATACAACACAGCTATGCAGCTCTTTCACTCGAGTTATGACAAACTATTTCTTGTTTACTGACAGTCATGTCTGTTTTAATGTTTCAAATGTTTCTGCCAATATCGGCTGAATTAGCGCAACACCTGCACTGTAAATACGCAACATGAGACCCGCTACAGTGTTACAACACCACTGATTGCACCAGACTTGTGGAAAGTATTCAGTGTTTTTACCTGGCTGGAGCTGTGGGACGGCTGCGGCTTCCTCTAGCCATCTCTGAGTGTTAGCTTTATGGATCAATTTGACAACTGCACTACAAAGTTCAGGCGTTGCTTCGAGAAAGCGCTTTCTAGTAGGCCGTTTTGCTCGGCTCAGCTCTGCTCGGCTCGGGTCGGGTCACTGCAGGGTGATAGCAGTGACCTTGTGCGGCCTGCCGCAAATGTCGCGAGATCTTCTTCTTCTTCTTGTAAAATTTTGGCAGTGTGGACGCTACAAGGCGTATTACTGCCCTCCGCAGGTCATTTAACTGACAAAATCACACTTCATATTTTTATATATAACCCTGAATCATGCAGGAACTGTAAAACTGCTTTTGTGATCAGCTCGTGGTTTTCATTTTGGCCAAAGAATGATTTAATAGAAAATGACAAAACTCCTAGGTCTGATAATCTCTTATATATTTTTTTCCTTTCTGTATTATAATTGCTACATTCCAGGAAAACATGCTTGACTGTTTTCCACACTCACATAATCCAGTAGGATGTTTTCCTATAATGTGCAAGCACTGATTTAACCTGCAGTGTCCAAGCCTCAGTCTGCAAATTTTAACAGAATCTCTTCGGGTTCCACAACAATAACTGTTTTTTTAATCTGAGGTTGAAGAGAAAAATAATGCCTTCCTTTGGTCTCCTTTTGCCATAATCCCCGCCATTCTCTTTCAACACCCTCCTTGATTTTTTCCACTCTTCCCAGGGATATATTTATCTATTATTATTATTATTATTATTATTATTATTATCTATTAATCTATTTCTCCTTTCTTTAGGATTGTCTTTGCTATAGAATTGGCTATTTAATTTCCCTCAACTCCAGCATGCCCAGGAACCCAACAAAACTTGACTTCACAGCCAGTCCTCCCAATTCTAAACAAAACAGATAAAAATCTCATTAATAAGGTCAGGCCAAACTTTTGATTTACCTCCTCTTAAAGCTATCAGAGCAGCTGCTGAATCAGAACAAATGAGAACTTTGTTTGGGCTTATGTCCTCTGTCCACCACACTATTATCCTTTTTTTTTGTAAAAAAGTAAGATCAATGTCCATCTCTTGCACTAACCAGAAAGGTACAGATAACCAGCCCATATGTTTTGCTATGTTTTCCTGCTCCATTCTCAGTTTCCTGGCCCACTGATTTACACTGCTGAAAAATTGTTTGTTTTTGATCTTGCCACCAGAATCCTATAACCCTTGCAAAAGATACCTAACTGGGAAGGTTTGAGTGGAGCCTCTTAGTTTTACCCAGTGCTGCAGCCCCAACTTAATGTGCCTTAAGCATAAGGACATGTCTCCCATTTCGATATGCAGTACAGGAATTGGGGAGGTTTTAAAAGCCCCACAACAGAGTCTCAATGCCTTGGTCTGCAGAATATTTAATTTTACAAGCACTGACTTAGCGGCAGAGCCATAAACAAAGCATTCATAATCAAATACAGATCTTATCATTGCCTGGTATATTAAATGCATGGTCTCCCTCTCTGCCACCCAGTCACACCCAGCCAGACTTCTAATGACATTTAACACTGTATCACATTTTGTCAGTATTTTTGCTATATGAACAGCCAAAGTCATTCGTTCGTCAACCCAAACATCCAGAAATTTTAAATCTTTCACTCTCTCTAGTGAAGATCCATACATGTACAGTCCAAGATTAGGTAACTTTCTTCTGAAACCAAATATAATAAATTTAGACTTTGCAGCTGAGATTTTAAAGCCCCATTTGTCTGCCCATTCCTCTACAGAAACTAAAGCCCTTTGAACTTGTTTTAAAGTAAACCCTGCATTTCTTCCTCTTCTCCAAATGGCACCATCATCTGCAAATAAAGACTGTCCAAACCCTCTTCCAATGTTCCTGAATATATATTTTTATCATTATATTAAATAGGACTGGGTTACTTACATTTCCTTGCAGGGTACCATTTTCTATTTCAACCATTTTTCAACTTTTCCCACCCACTTGTACTTGAATTGTTCTTTTAATCAAAAAATCTTTAATCCAATTGAACATTCTACCTCTAACTCCTAAATCATACATTTTAATCATTAGTCCCTCCTTCCACAAAGAACCATAAGCTTTCTCAATATCCAAGAATACACTTACCACTATTTCTTTATTATCAAATGCCTTTTTAATTTCTTAATCTAAAACTGCAACTGACTCCATTTTTCTGAAACCATTTTGGAAATCAGCAAACAGTCCCTTACTTTCTAAAAAATAAATATAAATAAACTAACCTATTAGTAATAATTTGTTCCATGATTTTACAAAGCACTGATGTTAATGCTATAGGACAGTATGAACTGGGGTCAGATGCATCTTTGCCTGGTGTCAAGATAGGAACTATAACTGCATGTTTCCATTCCATTGGCAAACAACCCTCTTCCCACACCGTGTTAAACAAAGCTAGAATTTCTTCTAGAACAAAATCATTCAAATGTTTGAATAATTCATATGGCAGCTCATCTCTCCCAGGATTAGTGTTTGCACCAGAGCAAATATCATTTCTCACTTCTCTCATGGTAAAAACAAATTAATTGGATTATCATTTTCTGAACTCCTATCTAACTTCCACCGATTAATTAACATCAGTTTGGTCCTCTTCATACCTCTCTCAACTCCCAGATTCCCAGAACTGTGTACTGTTTGAAAAACATCAACAAACAGATTTTGTCAGCTTTTTCTTTGTTGAATACTGCTTCCACCTCACCATTCTGTAAAACTGGAATAGATCTTCTTTTATAAAGTCCTGACATTCTGTGTACAGCTGACCACAGGTGCCTTACAGGAGTCTCAGAGCCTAGTGTTTCACAAAATCTCCTCCAACTGTTTCTTTTTGCATTTTTAATTACTCTTCTTGCTACTGCCCAACACAGCATTGGATTTTGTTTTAATTTTCTATATGCTCTATTTCTGTTCCTTACAGCTATATCACATTCTTTATTCCACCAAGGAACCAACACACATGATCTGGGATTCTGTTTCATAGGAACAGTGCAGCAAGCTGCTTTATGAGTCATCAAGCTGAGGGAAGCATTCCAATGATCTACAGAGCCCTCACAGTCTATCTCTCCTACTAAACTTTGAGCCCTCTCCTGAAATTCATCGCATTTACCCTGAGAAAAGTTATATCTGGGAACTCTCTCTTCCTCTTCTATTCCCAAATTTTTACTAAATCTGCATAAAATTGGATAATGATCACTACCTAGTGTATATCTGACCATAATATCCCACTCTCCAACTCTGGCTAAGTTTGAAGAAGCAAATGATGAATCTGTGTGACTGCAAGTATTCCTTACAATATGATACCGGCCTTCCATCATTGATTACTACCAGATCATACTTATCCAGGAATTCTTCTACAACTACTCCATTGTTATCCTTGCTATCATTACCCCATAAAGGGTTATAAGCATTAAAGTCCCCAACCCATATAATAGGACATCTTACATGCTCCATAATCTCATCAAATTCTGACAATACCAAACATTTACAAGGATTATAGAAATAATAACAGTTATAGAACTATGGCTAGTCCAAACTTCCACAGCCAAACATTCAAGATTGGAATTTATAGAAGTCTCCTATACTGGAATCCTGACTTAATAAAAGTTGCATACACCCCACCAGATCTATCTATCTAGACCTATCTATTCTCAGACATTCATACCCTGGAAATACAAAATCAAGGCAGGGCTTTAACGATGTCTCTTGGATACATATCAACACTGGTTTCTCTTTAAATGCATTGACAAATCTCTTTAATTCCTGGCCATTTGCAATTAGGCTCTGGGCATTCCACTGTATAATATAAAACATTAAGATACTAATCACCAATATCTTCGTCCATGTACAGCTCCTCCATTCGGTCAGACTTTATCAACTGTGAGTTACCTATATGTTGTTTCTCCATCATGTACTCATCTAAGTTTTCCGGTAAGAACTGCTTAGTGCCAAGAAACCTTTCAGCTGCTCCAATCACTGTCTTGATAATGTCTGATCTCCTGGTTGTTTTTGCTCCAACCTGCAGAAAGCTAGAAATTATTCCCTGCTTAATATCATCATGTCAGAAGGAAATGCCAGCTGCCAGTTGGAAAAGCGTGCTGGCTCCCTAGCACTGCACTGTTCACCTTTACATTCCTGACCCCCAGTTCTCTGTCAACTCTGCCTCTGCATACGAAACTTTGTGTTGATCTCTCACAATCTGGACCTACCTGGCCTGGATAAAGTGCTTGCATCCACGGAACGCTGCTGCATGATCCCCCCCACAGTTACAGCATTTGGGAACCTCTGCCTTACATACTTGAATTTCATGATCTTCACCACATTTCGCACATCATGTTTACCCCGACAAGAGCCAGCAACATGTCCAAACCTCTGGCAGTTATAACAGTGCAACGGTGGTGTTACGTACTCTCTTACACGATACACCATGCTTCCAAGATATACTCTCTCTGGCAACACACAGCCTGCAAACATTAGCAAGACCGGCGAGTCCCCATTGCCTCCCTCCTTACGCTTGAATTGACTGACGTTAGTCACTTGGCTGCCCTTAATGTTGTCTAAGATTTCCTTCTCAGACAGGCCAGCGTACACTCCATAAATCACTCCTTTGAGTCCCTGTCTCTCTCTAGGAACAAATCTCTCCACCTTCATCACCAACTTCCCCACCTCCTTAATTTTGTCATATTGTTTTTTATCTTTGCAGCAAACTCTCAACAGCCCATTCGACAATATCTTGGCCAGAAAACCCCTACCTATCTGACTCTCCAAAGCAGTTGTAACTCTTACGGGATTTAATGCTCTAAATCCTCTGTCTCCCTGTTTCTGGCCTTTGACTTTAAACAACACAGCAAATTCTTCAGTATTACTAATTTTCCTCAATTTATTTTCCACAACTACTTCTGACATTCCAGGTCTTTCACTCAATGCTCCTCTCTTCTGGCTTCCCTTACCCACCATTTGCCACCCAACTCCCTCAACCCCAGCTCCCCTTCCACTAGCCATAGGCTACCAAAGTACACACTACTTCTAATAACAATAGCTAAGAAAAGAAAAGAAAAGAAATGAAAAAAGTGGCCAACCAAAATTGAATTTCAGAAACCACCACTGAATACACAAAACTCTGCAGATTCGCCCCAAACCACTTCTCTTAGTGTCTGATGTCCAACACCGACTCAAAACCTACTCTGTCCCCCAAGATTATCCCAAAGTTCTTTTCTCCTACTGAGGGTTGAACAATGTTACTGTTCCTCTACCTCTACCTGCTGTACTGGAGTGCAGGGGCATCAATAGGGGGAGCCACTACCGGGAATGGGCGATTACTTGCATTGGTCACAGGTTTGGATATATAATAATTATATTCACTTAGTATTATTAAATAATTTTAGTATTAAAGAGTAGGTTCACATTTTTTCAAATTTGTCTTAAAACAATACTCACATGCTCTTGTGTGAGGTGTGTTTGGGGTCATTGTCCTGTTGAAAAATAAATGATCGTCCAACTAAAGGCAAACCGGATGGGATGGCATGTCGCTGCAGGATGCTGTGGTAGCCATGCTGGTTCAGTGTGCCTTCAATTTTGAATAAATCCCCAACAGTGTCACCAGCAAAACACCCCCACACCATCACACCTCCTCCTCCATGCTTCACAGTGGGAACCAGGCATGTGGAATCCATCCGTTCACCTTTTCTGCGTCTCACAAAGACACGGCAGTTGGAACCAAAGATCTCAAATTTGGACTCATCAGACCAAAGCACAGATTTCCACTGGTCTAATGTCCATTCCTTGTGTTTCTTGGCCCAAACAAATCTCTTCTGCTTGTTGCCTCTCCTTAGCAGTGGTTTCCTAGCAGCTATTTGACCATGAAGGCCTGATTCGCGCAGTCTCCTCTTAACAGTTGTTATAGAGATGGGTCTGCTGCTAGAACTCTGCGTGGCATTCATCTGGTCTCTGATCTGAGCTGCTGTTAACTTGCGATTTCTGACGCTGGTGACTTGGATGAACTTGTCCTCAGAAGCAGAGGCGGCTCTTGGTCTTCCTTTCCTGGGTCGGTCCTCATGTGTGACAGTTTCGTTGTAGCGCTTGATGGTTTTTGCGACTCCACTTGGGGACACATTTAAAGTTTTTGCAATTTTCCGGACTGACTGACCTTCATTTCTTAAAGTAATGATGGCCACTCGTTTTTCTTTAGTTAGCTGATTGGTTCTTGCCATAATATGAATTTTAACAGTTGTCCAATAGGGCTGTCGGCTGTGTAGTAACCTGACTTCTGCACAACACAACTGATGGTCCCAACCCCATTGATAAAGCAAGAAATTCCACTAATTAACCCTGATAAGGCGCACCTATGAAGTGAAAACCATTTCAGGTGACTTCCTCTTAAAGCTCATCGAGAGAATGTCAAGAGTGTGCAAAGCAGTAATCAGAGCAAAGGGTGGCTATTTTGAAGAAACTAGAATATAAAACATGTTTTCAGTTATTTCACCTTTTTTTGTTAAGTACATAAGTCCACATGTGTTCATTCATATTTTTGATGCCTTCAGTGAGAATCTACAATGTAAATAGTCATGAAAATAAAGAAAACGCATTGAATGAGAAGGTGTGTCCAAACTTTTGGCCTTTACTGTGTATATATATCGGTATGACTCGAGTTTGCGGTTTCACTCATCCTGAGGTAGGCTTGCAGCATTAAGGACCTTGCCTAAGGGTCCACACTGGATATGTGTTACCCGCCCTGACCGGGATTCGAACCCCCTATAATAAATAAAATAAGTAAAATCTCTTATCAAGGATGTAAACATCCCTTTCCCGCAAAAAATATAGTTTTAGCGGGATGACATCTCATGTGTGGTTTCGGCGTGTCCGCTCCTGGACAGATGGGGCGCTGTTTTACTATATCCATCGTTCCTGCCGGAAAAATACTGGCAAAATTTGTGCTTCCGCGCAGCCAACACGTCAAACAAAGACTCTGCAGCCTGGGTTCTTAAGTTTTTATCTTTTTTTTTTCAACAAGTATAACCAACCAGTTAGGCATTTTATGTAGCGCTGCAACGTTTTTTTTATTCCCGTCAATGTCATTTGGACAAACGCCCGTTTCTTCCAATAAAGAGACCGACTGTTTGAGCTTGAAATGACAATGTCGACTGCCATGGACTTCCATTCTCAGATAGCCTCGATCATGGAGATGCTAGCTAACGCGGCCGTCGCAGAAATTTGCAAAGTTGTGGACGACGGATACGCCATGGTCCATCTGGAAATGTCCCGGAGCCAGAAGGAGAACGAGTTCCTGCGGCGGAAAATCAAACTGCTGGAGCTGCAGATCGCCAGGTACCGAGCGGAGAGAGTGAAGGGAGCGGAGGGCTCCATCAGCAGCCGCTTCCCCGGGGTCCGCCTCCTCAACCGGCAGAACAGGGATACACTGGCGGGTATGGAGTACCATGAATACAGAACTCCGTCCAAAACCTGTTCTGAATATGGTCATTGGTGCGTTAGCATTCGGGTGAACTTGGTATTATTAATAAACCTACCTGTTTCAACCTCAACTTTAAAGGACCGATTGACCCAAATTACACATTTTCTCACCTGTAGAGGTTTTGAGACATCTATCTCTGAGATATATGCGTCCACCCCAATACACAGCAGTCAATGTAATATCTGTACTGTTGCCCACAGCATTGAAAAATGACACTCATAAAAATTAACAGTAACAAAGTTACTCTGGATAATAGACAAAGCTTACTATAACTACTTTCTACCAAAAAATAGTCCTATGTGTATTCTGTGTATTATCCACAGTATTAAGGACACTGTTAGAGACACATTGCTATGTATTATATGTGATATATTGCTATTATTATTATTATTATTATTATTATTATTGTTGTTGTTGTATTATGTTTTAATGTAGGCCAATTCATGCTGATGGAAGGAGATTTTGGAAATATTTTACTTCTTATTTTACTCTTTTGTCCAGAGCAAAATATTAGGAGGGAAAGCCGAGAGCACAGATCAATGCAGAATCATTTTCAGTCTGTCCCTCATGTAGATGTGATGTTAAAATTCACCATGAGATAGCCAGACACAGCTCGCCACTGGGAGTCACAACAGTCTTGTAAACTGCAGCAGGTGCTCATGTAGTGTAATTAATTAATTAATTCGAGATATTACCCACCCCTATTTCAAATTGCCCTATATTCCAAAATTCCAAACAGTTTAAACAGGGGCGGCTGTGGCGCAGGAGGTAGAGCAGGTCGTCTACTAATCGGAAGATTGGCGGTTCGATTCCCTCCAGTCCGCATGTCGAAGTATCCTTGGGCAAGATACTGAACCCCAAATTGCTCCTGATGGCTGTGCCATCAGTGTATGAATGTGTGTGAATGGTTAGCTTTCCTCTGATTGGGACCTTGTATGGTAGCCCCTGTACCCATTCAGCGTATGAATGTGTGTGAATGGGTGAATTGACTCGTAGTGTTAAAAGCGCTTTGAGTAGTCGAATGACTAGAAAGGCGCTATACAAGTACGGTCCATTTACCATTTAAATCAACTGGTAGATACATTCAGTAGTGGCTGCAGACTCAAGCACATGATTTGTACTGCTGTTGCTTGTTGCTTGCACTTTTAAGCACTTTTAACACAGAGAGAATGCAACACGTATTTATACTACTATTTAAGATTATTGCAGCACTTTGTAAACCTGCTGTAATAGAGGAGTTTGACAAAGTGTCAAATTATGCAGAATGCTGTAGCCAGTCTAACTAAAATGCTGTGTTGCATTGTTCTTTTTACCACTGGGCACAGCTATCTCAACACAAACGATACATTTTCACCGGCTAGACCACAATGTGTCTGTCCTGTTTACATAGAATGTTATATAGAGTTAAGCTGAATTAGTGACCCATCATTCTTCTACTCTTCTAACAGGCTCCTCTCTGCAGGGTAGGACCAGGTTTCTGAACAGAGGTCCAGGGGCTCATCAGTCTGTGCAGAAGACCCAGCCCATCAACCTGGACCAGGACCCTGATCAGGAGGTCGTCACCACCACCAAAACAGAGGTAGCTACTCCACAGTACAGTAATAGTTAAAAGACATTGTCATTTAAGGTACCCTGTGGAGTTTTTGTCTTCTAGTAGCACTATGGAGCCATTTTCCCCCCGTTTTGTTTCTCTTGTGTACACGCAGATGCGCAGAGGTGGTGCAGTACTGCAAATGGTTTCACACTAATCCACTGATCGGGGGGGAGAAGACCACAATCTAGTAAACATGGATGTAAAGAGCAGGTTGGTTAGAGCTTAAGGATACACATAATCACATAGGTTTCTGTGAGTAACACTGAATGTAAACGTAACTTTTGTTAGTTTACTCCACAGGGCACCTTTAAAGCCCATATGTGTAGGATTTCAAAATATCTGACTTTGGCAACTCCTAGTTAGGGTTGAGTACCGAAAACTGGTTTACAATTTACAATTTCATTTAGCAGACGCTTTTATCCAAAGGGATGTACATCTGAGAGCTGATACAACACAAGCAAGGTTCCAAATTAGAACCCAATCCAAAATACCAAGAACTGGGTACCCATTACAAAATTTGAATTTCGGTTCTGCTTATCAGTTCCTTGCGATAACCCTTTATTATTGCAAACAAAGGCTACATATCTGCAAGGACATGGCTATCTGCCAGTATCTGGCACCTTAGGATTACTTTAGTGTTCATTGTTCAGGATGTTTTTACCAGGAGCCAAATTAACCACAGAAGTCTCCTCCACTCCAGAACAAACAGACCCGGTGATTAAAACAGGTAAAAACACTGAATAAAACAGTTTCATGTAAAAAAAAAAAAAATCAGTGTTTCTCTGACGCTGTTCAGTTGGCACAGGACGCCCAGGAGGGACTGCCAGCCGAGCTGCTGCTATTGTTTGTTCAGCTTGTTTCTCTGATAACTTAAGACCCAGATATCTGATGACCAGAATCCTTCATCTCGTTAAAAGATATAGTTAAAACGACCAAGATCTATAAAGTTTATCATAAAAATGTGGCTTGAAACTGAATAAAAGTCAATGTATGGCAGTTTCTGGTGGACAACCACAATGCCGACGTATTATCTTGTATACTCTTTGATAATGCTGACACATGCATCTTGTGTGCATATACTCTTTGGTAAAGGGGGTATGACACCATTGACAGGCAACCAAATGAAACGGACCATTACCTTAAATTACAGATTTCTCTGGGTTTGAAAATTGTTGGAAACATTTGGGATAATGTAAGTACACAATTTAACAAAATATATAACATAGGTCTAGTTGTTTTTAGACATTTTAATGCGTAATAGTTACATATTGTAGAGACTTTGAATTTATTTATTTTAATGAAAAAATAAAAGTCAAAGTAAATTCTTAAAAAAATAAAGATATTTTTGTTATCTAAACATTTGACCTCTTTCTTTTTTTTTTTACCATATTGGAATTGAAACTGGGAATCAATAAGAACCGGAAGCGATAAAATTCAAACCATTCCCAACCCTACTCCTAGTGGTAGTAGTGGAGGTTTGTATTGCCACAGTGTTTTTTGACACCACCACTGCGAGTGGTCAAAGTCACAAATGTTCAAATGCTACACCTTAAGGCTTTGGTTTTTAAAAATCTAACATGACAATGTAGCCTTGATTTTGGTCTACTGTACTTGCTTTATATGAGACTGCTGTCACATGTTAATGTTGTTGTCACTCACAGAAACTCCAATCTGCTGCTATAGTTACATACACTTCACTGGTAAAGCATGATTTCAGATGTTTTCATCCCTACTAGCAACACCTTAGCTGAATAGTGTCTGGCATGTGCTGACGCCTTGATTTTGACATGGTTTTGTTCCGTCCTCCGCACGGTGTCATACCCCACCGGGAGCTCTTCAGAGCGGTTTTCTCCTGCAGCGCCAGAGAGAAGCGAGCCACCCCTCTACCTAGGGAGGAAGCCAGGGACCAGGGTAGTCATCAGTGGTGTCATATAAAATCTTGTGATTTTCCACTTCCAAGATGAACTTCTGGGTGTCCATGTGACAAATATCCTCTGACCAGTTGACTTCTGGCCTGATGCCATCGGTTATAACGTAATTTTGGTGTAGTGATGTGATATATGATTGGGAGTCTGCACAGGGTGTTTTATTTTGAAAATTGACCGGATGCTCTATGCCATTCCTGTGTCTGACTTCCTGCTCCTGCTCATCTGCTCTGTGACGCGGCTTCTGTCAAAAATAGACTAGGCGCATATATTTAGCGGAAAGGAGTGGAGAGCCACTTCTGGGACGCTTCTGAAACACACTATGGAGCATCTTGTGGGATCACAAGTATTGACTAAAGTGGCTGCAATCAGCTCCACCCACGTTGCAGCTGGAATGTGATGCAGACGTGTCCGGTGGGATAAAGTCGTGATATTAGTAAGGAATGAAGGACAGTTTCAGCTCATGGAAAGTCATTGTGGATTAATCCACATTTGATGCTCTAGTGAGTATTTCTTGGTTGGATGGTGTGTGTGGTATGGAGTAAAAATAAACTGCAAACTTAATAGTTTTTTTAACAACAGGGGAAGTCTGCGGCACAGAGGAATAACATATCAGACTTTGATACACACACAGTACTTGTAGGATAATAAGATGAATATAAAATTTCCCCAGATATATCCTGTAATATTTCTCAGTTGTAGGATTAAAGTAAGTGTATTTTGTATCAGTTAGTGGTCCACTTGACCTGTGGCAAAATACATTTTCCCTTATTTAAGTCATGATGAACAAAAGTATGGATAAAAAAAGAATTGTGTATTGTAGTGCTAAACTGACAGTGCTAAACTGTGCATGTACTCATTATCTATACATAGAATCATGTAGCTGCTAATTCAACTGACGTTAGCGTGTCAAAGATGATGATGATGATGAAAGATGTAGATATCAGCGAGTAAGCCAGTAAGTAACAAGAAATTTCAGTACAGAAATGCCAAACATATATTTGAGGTCACAGAGTTTGTCCACGAGAGAGCACTGACAGGTGTGTTTTTACACTCTAAAATGCCCCGCTGAGATCATATCATTGTCACAAATCTTTAAAGGAATAGTTTAACATTTTCGAGAATTTGGAGTACAGAGCTCGAACCAGCAGGCAAGTAGCCTAGCTTAGTATAAAAACTAGAATCAGGGAAACAGACCTGGCTCTGTCCAAAGTTCAAAAATACATTTAACCATCACCAAATACTGTAAGTTTCGGTGCGTGCTGAAACTATTCCTTGTTTGGACAGGCAAGCTGTTTCCCCATAGTTTCAGTCCTCATGCTAACCTACGGATTAATAAAAATCCCTAGTGGTAGTCACGTGTCATCACAGCTAAACTGATTAGGCACACAAAATCTAAACGATTGTTAACCGTGTCAGTATTACTGATTTAGATTAGCTGTGGTGTCTGAAGATGGGCTCGACCCTCTACCCAATGCTGCAAATCAAGTGTTTTAGAGGACTTTGATTAAAACTAGCTGCTTTCACAAAGTCATAGGTATGTCTGTCTGTTTGTTTGTACAGGAGGGAAATCATGTCTGGTTAGATGGAATATATTTATTTACAGGCCATGTAATACAGGCCTCTTACAATGAGGAGGCGATGGAGTGATGGAGTCCCACATAAACACAACATTTTCTGCCAAAGTTATAACAGTTTTGGTTATTTGGGACAAGAGGTTTCTGTGTTTGTGTGTTTCTCTGTGCTTTTCTCACTGGTTTGAAGTGGGCGGGGCCTGGTTAGAAAAAGGTGATATCACCGACTTAGCTGAGTTTTTGAATGTTAAACTCTTATTAAATAATACCAAAGATATTTTCTTACTTACTTTTTTACTTCTTTTAACCTTTTTTTAACTTAGTTTAACCGAGCTGGTGTAGTTTCAATTAAATGTTTGATTATTTATTGACTTTTTTCGACCATTTATGTGGTAATTTATTGACCTGTATGCTCAATTGAAAGGAAGCTGGTAGAATGTGGCACTGCAGATCGTGACATGTAGTCTGACCTCTAGAATCACAATAAAGTTGTGTTCTACTGAATTATTACACTGGCTTATTTCATTAGCTGACATGCAGGATATTTTCTATTATTATACTGTATATATTATTATTTTTCTTTTCTGAAGTAAGGAACATGTTTTAGTAAATCTGGTCTACGGTGTCTTTTAGAAATACATAGATGGTTGGAAACATCTATTTTCTCTTAAACATAAACAGTTTGCAGTCATTTATATCAGTATACATTCTTCAGCTTAGCGCTCAAACATGCAGAATGTGGAGTTGATTACACTACATGTATATCACATACACACAATAGTGTAACACTGTGGATATGGGCTGAGCAGATCTAACTGAATATTTTGCAATCCATTGTGCAGCTTCTATGCTCCAATCTGCAGTGAGGTGTGCTCTTCTGCACAATATTTCATGATAACTGTAGGCAGCAAACAAGCACACATACTTGTGGCAGAGGCAGCAGCACTTTGACAGTGTCCTCTGACTGTCCAGCTGTGTTTTGTGTTTATTTTGCACTGGGCGTCACCTCTCAGGCACCTTATAGGTTGCTCTGCCCTCTGATGGGTGGAGGTTGTTGAGGCCATATGCAACTGAGAGGAAGATCTGCAGACAGTACCCAGGGCTGAAAAAAGTTAAATAAAAATCTGTATTTTAAGATACAGTTAATATTTTCCTTAAAATGATGAGTTACATACAAAGATAAGTAGTAAATGACAGAGCTCTTTGTAGTAAAGATGCAAATTCATTATACTGTATATAATAATGTATAAAGTCTCTGTCAGTCAAACTTCATGTGGTCTTAATAGGGTTGAGGACTGGATACACTAGGATTTAAAAAGGTGAAATTTCACAGAAAATTCAGTCGATCAATACATTGGCTTGCTGTGGTGAAGTAAATCCATGCAGATTTCCATGCAGAGAGTCCAAATTGGAGAAAACCATTATAATATACTAATACTGTAAGTATTGTAGCTTATCAGCTGTGTTGTACCATCCACTTTTTTAACCTGTTTTATTGGAGTAAAAACTGTTCCACAATAGAGCCGTGGTTTGCAGACAGTTATGAGACAGGAGTCGATGTTGCATATGTATGTCATTTAAATAAACTGTGTGAAGTTATTGTCTTGTTAGGTAATAACTTTTTATTCAGGAACATTTTATGTGAGATGCTTGGGGGAAGTGAACAGAACAGTAGAGAGAAAATAGAAAGAATCTGTGTGGGAGCTGCTGTGAGTGACGAACACTAGCAGCGGCTAATGAGTTAGCCCTGGGAATAGTCACTACGTCACCAAGCTTCCGTCCCCCCTATTTCACCTGGACAATTGAATGTCATTTTGTGGTGTGACGACCAGTACTTCAGTGCAATAATAACATCATTTAGAAAGCATTTGTATTGCCTTGCTAGGCTTCCACTTCATCATTATGTGTTTGCTAGATAGCAGGAAATTGATTGAAGAACAATTGCTGCTGAAAGTGCATATCTTGCATATGTTATGTGGTCTGTCATCTGTTATTCTTTACCATGGTTTTATTATCTTGTTTGAAAATACAGGCAGCACTATTCTTGGAATTGTATTATAATGGGATTATTGTATGCAGAAATAATCAGCCTCGCCTTCAGTCCTCGGTACTGAAAAAAGTGTTAATGCACCTTTCTGTTTGTCATTTCAGTCAGCAGAGCCTGAGGAGGAGGAGGGGGAGCTCCTGATCATCAAGGTGGAGGGAGCGTTGGAGACCACCACAAACGCTGACACCGGCTCGAAGGACACCAGCGACACCCAGCCGGCCAGACGCCACAGCAAAATGGAGGTCAGTGGATCCGACATCGTCACCTTTGTTGTCGGCAGGAGAGCTGACACAGACAGCAGCAGCAGCAGCAGCAGCAACACTACCCACAGTCCCCAGCTGGAGTTAACACAAGGTGATGTCAGAGCAGAGGAGAGTCAGCCACCTGCAAACTCAGATACTCCGACTTCCTGTGATGATGTAACGGATGGCAGGAAAGATATTGACGCTGCCTTAGACACCAGCAGCCTCACCTCCAAGTCTTCCCTGTTAGAGGTGATAGTCATTGATGGAGGGGGCACGTCAGACAAGGAGGCAGAGGAGTGTGCGTGGTCAGATGGAGGGAACACAGCTTTAGACCCAAGCAGTAGAGAAACAGGCAGAGGGAGAGACAGATGTGAACAAACTACATCACCCATGATTCAGTGTGTTGGGCTGGAATCAGCAGGACAGAGTTCAGTGCAGATGGCAGCATCTGTTTTCCCTCGTCATGATACTCCAGGAGCATCTAGTGGTGTAACTACTTCCAGTGAGGCACACACAGTCCACCAAGCCAGCACATCCAGCATCGCTGTGCACCACTCTGTCACCCAACCCAACCACAGCTACCAGAAGCCTTACTCCAGCGGCCTCCAGCTGGCGTTCTACCACGCTGTCACCATGGAGAGGCCATACGGCTGCACCAGCTGCACAAAGCGCTTCTTCCTGGAGTCTGACCTGCAGAAGCACATGGCCAGGCACACCAGGGAGAAGCCCTACACCTGTCTGGTGTGCAGCAAGAGCTTCGTGTGCCAGAGCCAGCTGGATATCCACCGCAATGTCCACACAGGCGAAAGGCCCTTCAGTTGCTCCATCTGCAACCGCCGCTTCTCCCATCCCAGCAACCTCAAGAGGCACCAGAAGATCCAGCACTGATCAGACACATCAGAGCTCTCACAGCCCTGCTGCACCAAAGTTTCACAGCCTGTTTTCCCTGAGAATGACTAGATAGAGCCTTTTTACACAAGATTTACTGCTTGACTTTTATACCAGTTGAAACTTATTTTCAAAGACTTTTCAAAGCACTCCACTGTTCATTAAAAATAGCACGAGATGGAAGAAAAACAGAGATGACTGAAAGAAAAGGTAAAGGTGTTACCGGTGATACACGGTGTCCAGGCATACACAGATTACATTACTTGCCCACCGCCCCCACTGTCGTTTTTGCTTTTTTAATAGAAGTAAAACCCATTTATCTCATCAAATAAAAAAACTCTTATTTGTAAAGTACTAAGCGTGTTCAATACTTAGTCAGACGATGCTATAATTATAAACTGAAAGTGTCTGCTCTTTGATAAAACAATTCATTAAATAAAATAAAATCAATTAATAAATAAAAAGAACAAGAACATGGCAGAAAACATTAAACATGTGTTGTGTGTGTGTGTGTGTGTGTGTGTGTGTGTGTGTGTGTTGTGTTTGTGGTGGTTTGTTTGCTTTGTTTTTTGGCATGTTTGTATGCATGCTTGCTTATGTGTGTTTGTGAAAGATTGTTACATGGCTGAAGATTGGGCTGATGTAATTTTACAATTAGTCCTTAGACCACTGTGTGTGTGTGTGTATAGCTCTACTATATAGTCACATTCACTTTGAATATTCACATTTGCAGATGAATAATATTGCGAAAGTGTCAAAGATAATACAATTCAATAATTAGATGGAAAAAAACAAACAATTTTAAAAAAGGGCAAGAAAATGGCAGAGAACACATTGTGTGCGTGTGCGTGTGCAGTGCAGTACATTTATTGTACAGTGTTTGCATTGGCAAAGCATAGAAACGGTGTTAAATAGTAAATAATGGAACAGGTAAAAGTAACTATATGTACAATAGACTGTCAAGATAATTGTTTGTCACATTCAGTGATGTTTTAATTATGAGTTCCTCAGTTTGTGGCATGCAGTCACATATTGTGTAGCTCAGTTTGCTGCATGTACCTCTCCTAATAGAATCTGTTGCTTTTTACTGTCATCTAGCTTTGTAAAGTTTGGAATTAACAAATCAAATTTCCTAAAGTATTCCACTCTAATATTATTATATTTGTCACATTTTAAGAGGAAATGCATCTCTGTCTCTACCTCACCTGTCGTGCAGTGACCACAGACTCTTCTCTGTTGGCAGCCATGACTTGTTGTGTTGTCCTGTCTCTATGGCTGACTGTGGTCACTCAGTCTGTATTTGGTCAGGATCTGTCTCTGCTTTGTATCTCTGACAATAAAGAGATACTCTGCCAATTTATATTCATGGTTTAGGGCCAGATAGCAAGTTTGAGTTTGTTTTGAGTTTTGGTTTGATTAGTCCAATGTTCCAGATAGTCATCTTTTATTGGTTTAATAATTTGGTGGACTGATCGGTGGTTGAAAAGCAGTGCTGGTCTAAAGTTGAGAAGTATTGAGTGTTATTTGATCAGTAAGTCTCAGGACCAGCTGACAGAAGGGACTCTTTTGGGGGTTCAGTTCCTGGGTTTGTAGTGCCTGAAATCTCAGCGTGTCTTGGGGGCTCGATTTGAGATGTGACCAAAAGTGTTCTTCTTTTAATGTTAATAATCAATGGGTAATGGCCTAATTCTGCCCTGCATGCATTGGTTGGTGTTTTTCTTTGGATGTTTAATATGGACCTACAGAATTCTGCATGCAGGGTCTCTATGGGATGCTTGTTCCATCTAGTGTAGTACTGATGACTGAGTGGACCCCAAACTGCACTACCATAAAGGGCAATTGGTTGGATTATACTATCAAATATTTTTGTCCAAATTGTAATTGGCATGTCTATTTTGTAAAATTTTCTTCTAATTGCATAAAATGCTCTACATGCTTTTTGTTTCAGCGCATTTACTGCCAGACCAAAGTTACCTGAGGCACTGATTCTGAGCCCCAGGTAATCATAGTATAGGGTGTGATCTAGATGGGTGTTTCCTAGTTAGAATTGATATTTGGTTTCCTGAGATTTGGGCTTCTTTTGGAAGATCATGATTTTAGATTTGTTAAAGTTGACTGTCAGGGCACAGTTCTGACAGTACTGCTCCAGGAGGTCCAGGTGCTGCTGTAGTCCTTGTTGCGTGGGTGACAGCAACAGCAGGTCATCAGCATAGAGCAGGAATTTAACTTCCTTATTGTTAAGGGTTAGGCCAGGGGTTCCAGACTGCTCCAACAGTACTGCTAAGTCATTAATGTAGATGTTAAATAGAGTTGGAGACAAGCTGTTGCCCTGAAAGATGCCTCTCCCTTGAGTGAAGAGATCTGTAGTTTTGTCAATTTTTTGACAATTTTTTGTCTCTCACCCCCCCACCCCCCACCGCACACTCGCTATGCACTGAGCTTTTCCTTAAAGGAGCTACACTACTTGTACAACACATTTTAGTTTAGAAAACATCATAGAATACTTTTTTTTTTTTTAATCCCAGATGCTTAGGCCCGGCGGGCGGTCAACCCGGGCCCAGCCGGTTGCCGGGCTTGCATTACATCAGCGGAAATCCTGTCATATTTGCCTTTGTCTTCTATGATAGTCTCCAATTCCGCTGTTCGCTTGTTTATTCAAAGTTTATTAAACTTGTTGCATGCCCAAATAACTTCACACTTGACACTGCACTTCCTTGGGTCCTTAGCAGTACACCCGCCAAGTGTGAACTCGAGTCAGAACCCAGAAGCCCCACCCCGCCCTGCTGTGATGTGATGTAATGGTGTTTATACCAGACAGCCCCCACTGCATTCAGACACGGAGCTGAGTGGCTTGCTGTTCGCTTGTTTGTTCAAAATGTATTAATATCAAACGTGTCCTGTGTCTAAATTGCACCCAAAGAGCGTCTGGCAGTAAATCACCTGTTGAGTGTTTATTTGTGCTTTAGAACGTAACTGCTGTGAAACAATCAGAAAATAACATTATTTCTGTCATTCACAGGCTTTCTCTCTCTGAGAAAGCTTTTCAGCGTTGTCTCTCTGTCGCTCGACCGTGCTCTGAGCTCTCTTGCCCTCTGTCTCTCTTTCTCGTCTTTTTTAAAATGAGTCTGAACACCCACAACAAAGCCCAACGTTATCAAATGAAGAGAGATGGCGTCCCCTCATCTCTCTCATGGCAGGGTTGTACAGCTCTGATCATGACATGTAGTAACAGAGCCCAGACGCCCTGACCCGCCGCTGCAGAGCGGAGTCAAAATTGCACCAAATTTCGACAGCACACTCCCTTGTATCCCCAGCAATTCACCCGCTAAGTGTGAAGTAGATCGGATGAATGGTTCTCGAGATATGCGAAGGACAAACAAACATACAGACAGACAGATTATTTGCTTTTTATAGAGAGATGTGCGTGTCTATTACACTTTTTGATTTCTTTGTTGAATGTATTTAATACAAATCAGTCACAGTCCAATTTTCTGCAAAACAAGTACTTTTACTTTAATATTTTAAGTAAATTTAGCTTGTAATACTAATGTACTTTTTACTTAAGTAGGATTTTAAATGCAGGACTTTTACTTGCAATGAAGCATTTTTACATTGTGGTATTGATACTTTTACTTAAGTAAAGGATCTGAGTACTTATTCCACCAAAGTTTAAATGTTACATATTAACAAGATGTGATAGCAGGGAACCTGTCATTCAAAATTAGGATACTTCATTACTAATGATTACTATAACTGAGTGTACATTAGCAGTAGATTACTATTCAACTCTGACAACTGTATACCATCTAAGCAGTCCGTGTATGCAGTCCGTGTACTCTTTTCTGAACAAGCTACGGTAGCCAAACTCTTCATAATGAAGGAACATGTCACCCAGTGCAATAGTGTGGCTCATTGACATGTTTTTAATCATTTTTGGACAACAACGGAGGTCTATGGCACAATAATTTTTGGACAACAATGGAGGTCTACAGCACAGAGGACTAAAATATATCACTCTTTGGATACACACACACAGTACTTCTTAGTAGGATGAGTTACCTGTAAAAAGCTGTGACCATGGGAAACAATGTAAAGAGAAATATTATATAATATTTAAGTTTTAAATACCACTGTCCTAATGCCTTCAGCTTGTGTCCTGAAGAATGGGATATCTTTGAGGCTTTATAGCCTTAACTAAAACCCATACCTTACTGAAAAACATCTTTACACAGAGAAACTATCTTGGCATTATGCAGAACCAGCTTCAGTTTAAATAAAGATGCTACAAAGATGATGTGGAGGTACTGACAACTCTCAAGGTTTACCTGTTCACTGATGCAGTGTTTCTACCAGGTGAGCAGTTACTGGAGGTGGAAGTTGGGGATGTAGCACATCGTCATGCAGAACAAACCGTAAGCTCTGGCTGCAGGGAGGGGCAGCCTTATGTCACTTTGTGCAACACACACGAAAGGAGGTGTGGAGGCCACTTCTATAAAGTCTGGAGTGTGTAACTCTGTGTTTAATTAGAGTCAATGAATACAACGAAAAATCAAAAATATTATCTATTATTAACCTTTTAATTAAATTTAAATTAGACATTACAAAGTAGAAAACAAATGATGAACAATCGCAACAGAAGCAGCTCGATTGGCCAGCTGCTATACATAAGTAAACAGTTTGAATCCATCATTTGAAACCAGAATACATGTCTACAGGAGTAGTGTTGCAGTTTAACCGTTGGAGTTACAGCACACCAAAAAGTTAGACACCAAAGCAACACCTGTAGAAAAGCAACCACACCAATAAACGTTTTTATTCTATTTCCTAAATATTTTGTGAAATCACCAGTCAGTTCTTCAGTACAGTGTAAAGGCCATATATCAGATAAAAGATCGCCCATCATTAGCGTTTCTCCCATCTCAGATCCAGCATGCTTTACTGCTCCTCAGATGACAGATTGTTACTATGTCAGCATGAATTCAGCTTTGTTGTATATTTTGAAATGGAGTGCTACACTCAGAATCATGGAATCAGGCGTTTGGCTTCTTTGTCATAAACGTCTATTTTGCATCTAATTGCATCTTCTAAGTTTGTGCCAGTTTATTATTATTATTGTCCGTGGCAGCTTCAGGTTGCGCCTGACACAGATTAGACCCACAGCGAGGTTAAACTCGTGGGAAGACATTCTGGGGTGAGCTGAAAGAGGCTTATTTCGGTTAATGAAGACTGGTAGTGAGTCTGTGTCCGTTGGGAAAAGGGAGGTTCTGTTTGCTTATGGCTTCAGAGACCTAAGCACCGATTTACAGATATTGTACACATGGAGAAATACTTTCTCAGTTTTCGCTTATTAAGTCCCAAACTGAGGTATCAAGATTCCATGCTGGTTCTGGGCAACAGCATACAAAGGAATTCAAAATATTCCTTACACTACAAAAAAAAAAAAGAGAGAGAGAGAGACAATTAACAAGACAGTTAGAATTAACATATAAGTTAGAAATAAGCTAAAACATGAGAGAAAATAGCACTGAATAAAAAAAGAAAAAGGGCTCAAATGCTCCCTTACTGGACACCTCTACAGGCGGGATCTACCCCGTCTTCCACAACTGTGGATGCTCAATGCTGGGGTTATCTGTACCTCGAATAGGAATTCAAATTCCCTATCTGCCAGTTGAACGCTATTGTGGAGACTCTGTAGCAACTTCAGTGAACTACACATACATACTACTGGAGGACTGCTTTCCCTGTATGTGCTCCGTGCTCCGGGGTATTTAAAGTGTGCCCGAATGACATTTGAATGGACTACGCTGTTGCGGTGTCGGCGGTTTCCTTATATGGAAAGTGACATAATGTTACCGTGACCAGCCAGGTGAAAGTGGCTATGCAGGTATAAGTGGGGTTGATATGAGAATAGCCCTGCTACATATGTGTACATGGGTGCTGAGGTCAGTGTTTGGTAGGTTTGAGAAAAGACTGTGGTGTGTGTTTTTAACTTCCACAGCACCGCTAAAGGTGTTTTTTTCCGGAGCAGCTTCGGGTTGTTTTATCTTATTTTTATTAATGTTATCAAGTGGGGTTTTGTCCATCTTATGTTACTTAATTTTTTACATACTTTTATGGAATGAGCGAAAACCATGAAACTTGATGATGTGCATGTGCTTCCCAAGAAATATGAGCCCAATCAGCCAGATGGTGGCGTAATTAAGGCCCAAAAATTACATTTTAGAAAGGCCATGTCCCTCACACCGTAAGTCTGATTGACTTGAAATTTCACATACAAGTCCAGCTCAATGTGCTCTACAAAAAAGCCTCTTTGACCTTAAAAGTCCACCATGGTGGATTTTTTTGCTAATTTGCATAAACTGAAAAACAGTAATATGAATAGAACTTTTTGGAGTTTGACTTTATAAAGACCCAATTTGGTATACCAACTTGGGGGACTGAGATACACATTTATATTATAAATGAGCAAGATCGGTCGAAAAACATTCCCGCCATCAACCAAAATATCTTTGCAAAGGGTGGGGCCATAACTCATTAACCATTTGTCCAGTCACCATAAATCTTGGTACATGACTTCAGTCCATGATTGGCAATAGGTCTACTAAAGCATTTTGAGCCTGACCCATAGGGGGTGCCACAAAAGCCACAAACGTGTATCTGAAAACCCGGTGGACAGAATTTCACCAAAATTGGTGTGCATGCTGTGGGGGCAAGTATTAACCAAAATGTGAAGTGCCATATTGATTGGTGCAAGTGGGCATGGCCTATCACACATTTGCTTATAACTCAAGATGCCTTGGAGCTAGGCTGATTGAACTCACTGGAGATGTCCTGTGCTATGTGCTGAACATCCACATCAAGTTTTGTTCAAATCTGATGAAGGGGGGACGAATGGCGGAACTTTGAGTGTGTAATTATTTTAATGCTGCAGGCTTTGTGATGGTGAAACAAGTGTGTAATTGGTCTCACTCCTTTAAACAGAATTAAAGTAGCTGAAGTGACTTTGCTCACCTTTGTGAAGCCTGAAACCTGCTCATTACCGCTCGCAGCTTTAATTTTGGCCAATTAAGCTGTTTCCTTCTGTTGAGAGCTTGCGGCTATATTTTAAAATGATTTTGATTGACACAGATGAGTTTTATCGTTATGTTTTTAATGAGAATTCCTGTGTCTCTTGCTCATGTTAACCTAGTGTGATCACAGTTATCACAGATACTGTTGAATACATGAATACTGTGTGTGAGCAGTGGCAGCCTGATGGCTTTGTTTGAGGATGCAGTGTATTGTCCTGTAGTAAACTGGTGGCTTTCACACTGGTGACTTTCTGTCACTCATCCTATAAGGTTCAGCAATTTGTTATACGTCTATCCATTTGTTAATCCGAGCTGTCAGCTCACCAAAGAGTGAAGAGAATGTGACACATAAATCTGTACTCATGTATCCATACCAACGACTGTAAATATGTCAATAAATGATATTTTAAATGTTTTACTGTTTGGTTTTTGTTTTATGTATTTAGCAGAAGCAGTAGTTCTCTGCAGCAGTTTGAAGGAAGATTTACACTAAGTGAATGACTACTGTATTTGAGTGTATGAAGTTAACTATAATCAGGAGGGTCCATCTGTGATATTCAGCTAAATTATTTATATTTCTTATATTTTAATGATATTTAAATATGAGCATGTTGCAACCTATCTCCATAAAATGATTGTCATATCTAACAACAAACTGCACAAACACACCAACTCAATGACTGTTTTAAAGAATACTATTGACTGTACCTGTTGACTGGAGGACTCATGTCATAACCTCCTAAACACCTCCCTCCTCTTTCCAGGGCCATGGATGTCTGAAAAATACCAGCAGCCCTCAGAGCAAGGAGGAAAAGATGGATGAAGTGCAAGGTATCAGTTTGTTTTCCTGTCACATCCCTTCCTGTGGGCTTCCATTCAATAATTTCAAACTGCACCAAACAGTTCATACACTGGCTGTCCAAATGGCTGTGAAGGTGCTTTACTACAGTATAGTCTAAAGTATAGCTCTCTAGTATAGCTAAACTGTGAGCTTTTCAGCTGCTATGCTTTATAGCAGGCAAAACAGGATATTTGAATCTTTAAAAATATATAGTTCCATTTTTTTTAAAGTTCAGTAATTTAATTCAGTAAAAAACAGCTGGTCACTGTAGGTTTTATCTGACTATGTCAATGACTTGGATGAGATGTAGATTTTGTTTTGTTTGGATGTGTATATTGTGTTTGTGCTTGTGGGTCTGTGTATATATATTTGTTGTATTTTCATTGTTGGATATCTGCTGCAGCATCATGTGTGTTGGATACTGGTGGGTTTACACGCCAGAATGTTTGGTTTGTTGCTGATTAATGTGTCTGAATAATTGCACCCCCAGCCACTGGTTCCAGTTTAGTCACTGTAGGTGAAAGTTCCCTCATGTTTCGAATGCAGACAGAGCAAACCGCCAAGCAACAGGACCTGCTCTAAGAACTAGTCACACCACCTTTTTACCTTTAATCCTACTGTAAACTCTGATTTTGTGGACTCTAATAACCAACCAAAGAACTGAAGAATGAAGATCACTGGACAAACTAGCATAAAAACAGCTGACAGCTTGCAAGGCATCAGCACCAACAACAAGAAGACTTACCGCACAACATGTTCATGCCCCAGTGACATACAGACACTCACAGACATTCACCAGAACACTCCACAGCAAACATGGTGTAGCCACACCCACACCCACACACGCACACACACACACACACACACACATAGCACACACCCTGGACCCCTGCAGTTTGCAGGCAGACCAAAGAGAACAAAGGACTGAAAACACATGGACTCTGAAATGTAGTTTTAGATTTTTGTCTAAGGACAATTAATACTGTATGCTAGCATGTGTGTAGCTATAATATGGTCTTATGATCATACTATGCTTGTGGAACAGGCTTCCCTAACCTTCTGCACAGACCCTAGACTCTTTAAAAAAGGCCTAAAAACCTTTCTATTCAGGAAGGCTTTTTCACCTTAACTCTTATTTTCTTTATGTTGTGTGTTGTATGTTTTTAATGCTGTAGCACTTGCCAGCACGAGTTTCACTACAAATGAAAAGTGCGGTACAAATTAAATGTATTATTATCGTCATTATTATTATTATTATTATTATATCATGAATGCAATGCCTTCCAGCTTTTTCTCACGGTTTTCAATACAGTTACTGCTCACTGCTAGTCCTACTCACTGCTACTGCATGTTCCTTTAACCTATGAGAGAGAGCTATAGGCAAGATGCTATATGTATAAGTAAAACCTTATGTAGTGCACTGCACGTAAAAACAATACAGCAACTATTTTCTTTCTTAATTTTTTTCTTTGCTGTCGGCTCATCAGGTGACGCTGCAGGGAAACACAGTCCTTCCCAAATACTGCTGGAGTGGCAGGAGAGCAGCAAGACCGAAGCTATGGAGCAGCCATCTTGTTCCACATTCTCACCAGAAACCGTATCAAGAAAGTCATCATTTAGCCAAATAAGGACAAACCCTGCCTCCAGTTTCCCCACTGTTCCCAAAACTGACCAGACAAGTTCTGCATCTAAGTTCGACATCATTGTGATCAACTCGCTTCCATGTGAAGTAGAGGACAGCTGCAGTGTGCCGTTGTCGTCTGTACAAGGTGGCCATGAGGGAGTTGAAGAAGACGTAACACCCCTCGGAGGTCAGGGCAATGCCAATGAGAGGTCACAGTATCAACCGCTGCTGTGTATTCAAATCAACAAACCACCCACTGAGGTGATGTTTGAAGGTAACGGAACCTACGGTAATCACATTCCTACCTTTAACAACCCCCCTGTTGCCATGGGGACAGTGGACTCCCAACAACAAACGTATTCAAAAAAGCATTCTTGGTCTGGAGTTCAGCAAACGGATAACTTCTCTAATCAAAACCAGCTTTATCAACAATCTACCAGTCAGAACCAAGAGTCTGGCTCAGTGCAGCAGCAGCCCTGCCTCCCCTATGCCTGCACCTTCTGCTCACGCCACTACGCTCACCAGTGTCAGCTGCGCATCCACGAGCGTGTCCACACAGGAGAGAAGCCATACCAGTGTGCCCAGTGCGGGAAGAACTTTGGCCAGTTCTGTAGCCTCAAGCGCCACCAGATGGTCCACACGGGGGAAAGACCATTCCCCTGCCCCCACTGCGGCAAGCAGTTCTCCACCTCCACCAACCT
Source organism: Scomberomorus guttatus (assembly GCA_038419695.1). Lineage (NCBI taxonomy): Eukaryota > Metazoa > Chordata > Actinopteri > Scombriformes > Scombridae > Scomberomorus > Scomberomorus guttatus. The sequence goes on along the minus strand of CM076447.1, from coordinate 35,370,640 downwards.
GAAGGTCCATCAGAGTGTCCACACCGGGGAGAAGAGGTTTCACTGCTCCAAGTGTGGCAAGTACTTCTCCTTCCTCAGCAACCTCATCAGGCACCAAGCTCTACACACTGCCAAGTAGAGGATGTTACAAAAGAGACAGTTGGATTCACTTATATATAATATAATGCAGTCAGGTCAACACCACAACCATCTAAGGCTATGTTCAGGTGTTCTCATTATTGTGTCCACTCCCTGTTGATAGATATGGTCATCATGTCATTTGCTTTTCACAGCATTTGGTCATCATGTCCTTTAATATTTGAAATTTACTGCCTCTGGTTATTGTATTGTTGGGAAGTATCCATGCTGCTCTTTTTTCCCTTTTGATTTACTATGGAAACATTCCTGGTCAATACAAATATTTTTGAAAAATGACTTTTGTCTTCATTATAATTGGGTTTAATTTTGAAAAGGTTTGATGAAAAATGAGTTGAAGAAATTCAAACACAACACCTCTTATGTCATCATGTTCACGCTCACAGCTCTCTTTACTTTGAGGTCATATAAATTTAGTCAGCTAGTTGCTTCAAGGCAAAACAAGCTTGATGAGTATGAGAAAATACTGTTTGCACAAGCAGCTGTCTGCCCTCAAACTACTTGAATATGGAGGATCATTTGACCCAAAAAGAGAAATGGTATATAAGTTATTATTTTACTCTACAACCGAAGGTAATGTAGATTGAATTAAATGTTTAAAAGAAAATGCAAAATTGGATATTGAAATGATAAATGGAAAGTGTAAATTGGCTATCTGGAAATAGGGAGTAAAATTTAAAAAATGCAAAATGGAAATGCTCAAAATGAAAGCTTAAAGTCCACCACCCTCAAAAATGTGTTTTTCTTCTTGGTCCTACAGTTTGAGCTTCACTGTGCAGAATGATGTATGTGCAGAGTTTGACACTGGAAGGCTGTGTGCACATTCATTTGCTGAAGGGGGAAACTTTCTCTGTGCTAATTGAAAATTTAGAGTTTAAGGCGGGCACTTACAAATAGGATTTGTGACATCACCACTATTTTGGAGCCAGTCATGGTCCAGTATTCAACTTACACAAGTGTGATGTGGAAACTTGAAGCCTCCAGTGCATATACACTGAGAATGAACTTTACAGTGGAGTAGGAGACATCTTGTGTCCAGCAGTTAAACTTCTGAATATAAGAATATTTGCATATTCATAGATTCTGGATTTTTTTAATGAGGGAGAAAGACTATATTATTTTAAGGATTTTAACAAGATTATCTGTGGAAAAACCATATTAGGCACAAATTAGTATTCAAAGTAGAGTATTTTATATACATCTTAAAACCTGGAAGAGGAAAATATATGTAATACTAATGAAAATGGAAAATTACCAAAATGGATTAATAGGTTGAAAGCTGCATGAATTAATTTTTTGTTCATTGTTCATTTATTGTTGTTTTGGTCACCTGGTAGCAGCCAAAAAGGCAAAAAACATTGATATAATGTACATGTTAGCAAACAGCTTACACATCCAGCAGACTCAGAGCAACAAAAGCCTTTTAGCTCTGTTTTGATCTCTATCAACTCCTGAGGGAAATATCTAGCTCCTTAGCTGCTAAATGCTCCATTATGTTCACCAGCTAGATGCTAACTGTGTCTGTTTGTGTTTGGTGATGGGCAGGTAGTGTACACTGGGTTTATCATAGATGTCTTATTGAAAACGGCTGATTAGAGTAAAATTGTGGGATTGGAAAACAAAAAATTGGCTGAAAGAACTAAAATGCTCTGTAGAGCTGAGGGAACCTGTAGAGCCAGGAGACAATTCCCTGATCTAGTTGATTTGACTCATTTGGATGGTTGAAGCTTCATACTAGCTTCAGATAAACTTTTTAATTAATTTTTGCACAGAAGGAGGACTGTGGATTTTGTCCCCCATCACTTACATTGTAAGTGCATTATGAAGGCATTGTCTAATGGTCAGTATGAACAGCAAGAAAAATGTGTTAGTGTTCACACAGGCACCTGCCTGTTGTTTTAAGACGGGTTTGAAATATTGTGAACCTCCTATTTTAGATATTAAGTTTTTTTTTCCATTTTCATGCATTACATTTGTCCTTTTTGATTTTGCTTTTCAATTAATGAGAAGACATGGGCATGAGTGGAGGCTCGGCCTGGAACAGGTAACGTGGGCATCTTATGGAAACCAGGGGAAGTATGACTGCTAACCATTTTCTGGCTGACAGCCAGGTACAGCCAGAAAATGAATGCGCCAAATTTCCAAAGCCATCCATATTGGTTAGATGACAAACCCAATAATATGTGCCCAATTGTGCCAGGTACTGGAAGCGTTGGATAAAGGGAACCCACCACAAGATGACCTGAATCATGAAAATAAGGACTTGTGACCTGACTTAGACCTGCTGTTTCTGCAGAAACAATCTGATGAAACCACCCACGTGTCTAAATGTGTCCACCCACTATGTGCCACCCTATGTGCTGAGATCAAGGGGTGGAAACATACCCAGAACATGATTTTAAAAATGGATTAAAACAATAATAAAATCTTTTCTGATGAAATCTGTGGTCAGAGCCAGAGGATGCTGAGGTCATGACCTTTGGTGGGAGGAATTTACAGTCCACAATTAATTATTACATTTGTTATACATTTATTACATAATGTATTAAATTACATTTGGGGTATGTCCTTGGCAAAAATCGACATATTTACACTTAATAAATTCAAAAGTAGTGCTTAGACCAAAAACATAAATAAATAGAAGACTCAGTATTTCCCCACCAGAATGTTGGCAATATGGAAGGGCTTCAAAATCATAAAAAGTAGAGTGAACATTAAATGACTAAATGGAATATGAAAAGTCCAAATTTATTAGTGGCTTTCTTCTTGGTTTCTGCGTGAGGTATATTATGGTATTTGGCCTGACAAGTGTTAATTTAAGTGTTAAAAAGTGTAAAATTACGGCCCTGGCTGTAGTCCACACATTACTCCCCAATGCATTCCAGTGTAAGAAAGTTCCAACAAGGAATTAAATATTCGTCTTTCCTCCAGTAATTACGGTACACCAAGGAATAACCTTGCTGCACACCCGGAAGTAAACAAAAAAACAACAATTTCATTGATAGAACATTTTTATAAAGAGCAGTCATTACGGAGGATGACTGTTATTGTCTCACTCGATTTTTTGATGTAAAACCATAAATTCTATGTATTACTTAATTTTGCGCAAACAACTAAACAGTACATTTTCTGGGAGACACGTCGAGGTGCAGCAGTAACGTTGCCGTTTCACAGGATGGTGAGTTGTGTCAATTTCCACAGTCAGCTGGCGTCCATCATGGAGGTTTTAGCTAACGCGGCGTTGGCAGAGATCTGTCAGCTGGTTGACGATGGTTTTGCCACTCTGAGGTTGGAAATATCCCGGAGTCAGAGGGAGAACCTGGCCCTGAAGAGCAAACTGCGGCTGATGGAGCCCATACCGCCGCTGGTGGTGACACACACCAGGACAGGTTAGCCTGCTCCATCCGAACATAAGCATCTTTGTGTCATACATGGAGAAAGGTGCAGGTGTTCATAAGTTACACCTGCAGTGCACTACAGCAAAGTACTAGTGTGTGTGTGTGTGTGTGTGTGTGTGTGTGTGTGTGTGTGTGTGTGTGTGTGTGTGTGTGTGTGTGTGTGTGTGTGTGTGTGTGTGTGTGTGTGTGTGTGTGTGTGTGTGTGTGTGTCATGGCAGTTAGTTCAGCCTCAAGTGGCAGCTGGCTGACTGGGAGAAGATCCCTGCAGCCAGGTTCCAACTGCTGGAAAGACAAAGACATTTGTGTTACTTTTGGCCATGTACTGTATGATGACTTTTCAGCATTTTACTGTCATTTACTGAAAATAAATAGTAGGCTTTTTCAAATGCATTGTCATTTGTGTGGAGGAAAGTGAATCAATCCAAATAAGAGCAAATAAAACATAATTATATACATCAAATAATTTCAAGCAGTTATTATCAGTTTCTCCAATATAGCTCTGACTGGATCTTTTTTCATCATAACAACATATGGATGTTTCTTGTTATAATGAAAGTGTCTTTCAGCAGTTTATGTCTTTGCCCAGTCTCCATGCCACATGCAACTGCTGTTATATTTAAGGATGTTAAAGGAGTTTGGCTTAAATTTGTCTCTAGGGAGAACACTGTGTGATCCATGCATCCAGGCTTGGTGTAAAATGGCTTTACACCAAGTTTTACACTGACTTTTCTATTATTCAAAAGTAGAGCTTGTGATGTTGTATTATCCTTTTTGTTGTGTCTCCAACAAAAGCTACAGTATCAAGCTGAATAATAATGCCCTAGACTGAGGACATTATTAGGACATACAGTACTGTACAAACGTTTTAGGCACTTTGGATGTTTAGATTCTTATCCATAACACAATACCATCAGGGAGGCGTCTGACTAGTCGCAAGCTCATTCTGCAGCATCACCACGACGAGTCCAAACATCCAGCCAGAGTCTTAAGAAATATCTTCAGCAAGAAGAAGAACAAGGAGTCTTGCAACAGATGGTATGGCCCCACAGAGCCCTGATCTCAACATCATGGAGTCAGTCTGGGATTATATGAAGAGACAGAAGCAGCTGCGACACCTAAATCCACAGAAAAACTTCTCCAAGATGCAGGAACAACCAACCTGCCTGTGTCCAGGTGTACTGCTGCTGATTTAAAGACAAAGCTGCTCACACCAAATATTGATTTCTTTTAGGTTTTTTCTAAACTTTGTATCAAGTTAATTAATAAATAAAAAACTATTCATGGCATTATTTTTGAAAGCATCCTCACTTCACTTTTAGTGCCTAAAACATTTGCACAGTACTGTCAGTAATTTTACATGAACTTAGATATATGTCATCTTGTGTGTGACGGCTCTGATTTGAACAGATATTATCAGAAAGGTAGCAAGGTTTATCCAGACTGAATAGCAAGAAAGACATCAGTGAAAAAAATGCACTACATGCGTAAACCTTTAAGTCAAGTCAGTTTTATTTATATAGTGCCAAACACAACAAAAGTAATCTCAGGGCACTTTTCACATAGAGCAGGTCTAGACCACACTCTTTAATTTACAGAGACCTCACATTCCCCCATGAGCAAGCACTTGGCAACAGCGGCAAGGAAAAACTCCCCCTTTAACGGGAAGAAACCTAGAGCAGAACTAGGCTCTAGGTGGGTGACCATATGCCTTGGGTGGGTCAAGAGAGAAAGAGGGAGGGGAGAGAGAGAGAGTGAGAGAGCAGGAAGAAAGTGAGCGTAACACAATGTAAGTTCCACATAGAGATATATAGTAGTAATAAGAATGATAATAATAATAAGACTAATAATAATAATTGTAGCAGTGGGTGTTGAGGAGGATCATGGGGGCAGTGGGTGGCTTGCAATCACAGATCCAGATCCAGCTCCGGAGGCATAAATACCTGCAAAACGCAACAGGAGGAGAGAGGAGAGAGACGAGAAAGCACAAAACTATGGGAACAACACTAAACCATACACAAACAAAAATTAAAAGCTATATTTCAATATACAGTATATTTTAAAAACTTTACCACTTGTTTGCATTTCTGTAAGTATACATGGCAGAGAATACACATACAGTAACTTGCAATAGTGTAACATACAGTACATATGCCACAAACTCCTCTGATTTTCTTTGAACAGATCACCACTTTGGAGAAGATCCTACCACTGCAAGAAGACATGTCAAGTCCACCAGCCTGGAGAATACAGACACTCAGCTGTCCATGGTCTGTGCTGCTGTCTGTACAATGGTCAGCTTGTCTTACTTTATCTCTTCTTCTGTCCATCTCCCTCCTCCCTCCTCCTAAAAACTTGAGGCTAAATGGAAAAATGACATCAGTGTTTACATAAAGTTGCTTGCAAGTTCAAATGTAACCATTGAAAGTAAAGATTGTGTGAATGCAGCATTAAAACATTTTTTTAAGAAGCTTATAACCGCTAAGCACTTATCAAATTTGTAGTGCAAAAGCATTAATGACTTTCCATTTCCCCTAAGGGGACAATAAAGTATATCTTGTCTTATTTTGTAAAAAAAAAAGAAAAAGGGTGATTAGATAGTCATTGTTTATTTACATCTTAACTTACATATTTCCATTTCTGTAACTTTTCTAGACCATACACACACACCCACTACTACAAATACCAAGTTACTGGACTATACAAAGGTACCTGGATCATTAATAAATATCCTGAAAGGAATACCCGACTTCTGTGTCCTGACCAACACCCCACAGAAACAGCAACACCTTCCCAACCAGCTACCTGCCTAAACCTATTTTACATATTTTCTGTCCCGGTGGTTGTGACAGAGCAGCCAGTGGAGCCAGAGGTGGATGTGATCAAGAAGGAAAGGCTGGAAGAGGAGCAGACAAGCTGCATTGTGCTGGACCATCAGACAGTCTCGAGTAGCAGCAGTAAGCATGAACAAACTCTAACATGAGTGAATACAGCTCACTAAATTAGCCTGTAACTGGCTGACTGAAGCCTCTTTCAACATGCACTTTAGAACATAAATGTGCTCTCAATTTTATATGTCAGTCTCATGCTCCTGAGTCACTTTCCCATAAAAGTCACAACAGCAATCTTGCAAGGTCAGACCTTGTAACCATTCCAGCACATGTCTGAACTAGATGCTGTCACATTAATATAAAGGGAGAGAGGTGGTACAGTAAATGTGCACTCCCTCTTGCACATCAGGTGCCAAATATCACCCAAGAGTTGCAGCTGTAGCCATGATAGTCACTCAATAATCCATAATGACAAAGTAAAAACATGTTTTTAGAAAGTTTTGCAAATTTATTTAAAATCAAAAACTGAAATCTGTCATTCATATAATTAATTCATCAGTTTGTAGAAGCCCCTTTGGCAGCAAATACAGCTTTGGGTCTTCTTGTGTAAGTCTCAGTTTATCCCCTTTTTCCTGGCAGATCCTCTCAAGCTCCGTCAGATTGAATGGGAAGCATCTGAACTGCCATCTAGAGGTCTCTCCACAGATGTTCTGTGGGGTTTGAGTTTGGGCTTTGGCTGGGCCACTCAAGGACAGTCAGAGACTTGGAGAAGCCACTCCAGTGTTCCTTGACTGTATGCTTTAGGGCAGTGTCATGCTGAAAAGTGAACTGTTGCGCCAGTCTCAGGTCGCATGTAAATCTGGAGCAGGATTTCTTTAAGGACTGCTCTGTATTTGGCTGCATTCATCCTTCCCTCAATTCTGACCCATAGCATGCTGCTACCACCACCATGCTTCACTGTAGGGATGCTGTTAGTCAGGTGATGAGCAGTGCCTGATGTTCACCTGACATAGTGCTTGGAGTTCTGCCCAAAGAGTTCAGTTTTTGTCTCATCAGGCCAGGGAATCCTTTTCCGCATGCTCTCAGAGTTCTTTAAATGCTGTTTGGCAAACTCCAAGCAGGCTGTCATGTGCCTCTTAGTCAGGAGTGGCTTCTCTCTGGCCACTCTGCCATAAGGCCTAATTGATGGAGTGCTGCTGAGATGGTTGTCCTTCCAGCAGTTCCACAGAAAAGGGTCTGAATACTTTAGTAAATGAGAGATTTTAGTTTTTGATTTAAAATAAATTTGCAAAGATTTCTAAAAACATGTTTTCACTTTGTCATGATGGGTTATTGAGTGTAACTTGATGGACAAAAATGGTAATTTTATCCATTTAAAATGAAATATACAAAAAGTGAAGGGGTCTGAATACTTTCTAAATCCACTATATATTTTGGGGAAATCATAATGGAATAATTAGTATCAGACAAAACATTTATATCCAAAATGTTTGCAGGATGGTCACTATCAGTTTTTTAAAAAGAATAAAAAGTGTTGTAGCAGAACCAGAGATCTTGTTTTTATTCCTTGTCAAAACCTGGCACCTACATTACCCACAATGCAACCAGACCACCAAGAGTTGGGTGGGAAATTGGGGTGTGTTATGCTAGTAGTGGCTAATGTAGAGGAGCGGGCTACAGAGGTCTGCTAACCTCACTTCTTTCAGATTTTTTTTTTTAATTTTCAAACTTGTAGTCTTCAGCCCTAACCGACGCTGACTCAAGTGAGGCAGTTTATCAGATTTCACACAGCTCGGACTGGCTTTATACAACTTTTTGCACTTCACACCTGGAAACACACTGATGTGGAAAACTGCTGGAGTTCCCCTTAAACAAAAATCACTCATATACAGTAGTTGCATAGGAGCATAGTTTATAGGAGACAAGTCCAAAAATTTTGACGTAAATGCTCCACAGCTCAAGTTTGACTTGCACTTATTTGCACAAACATTAACAATGGAAATGAAAAGCACTAATTAATGACCTAAGTGATATACTGTATATGCTATTACATAAAAGCAACTAATGTGTTTTTGAATATGCTCTGCAGGACTTTAAGGAAGTTGTCATTTTATCTAAATGTGATGAAGAGCTCCTTAACTTAGAACCACTATATAGACCATAATGACATTTCTTTATTTTTTGCCACTTTGTCTAAAATAATTTAAATGTCAAACTGATAGATGCTCTGTTCTGTAGTGCTTGCTCCAACTGACAGTTCCCTGTACAGTGTGAATGAGAATAACGATTGATTATATTTTTTGCTCTTTCCTACCTGTAGTTGGGCCTCAGTCTCTGTGTCTTGCTGCTGAGAGCGACCTCCCACTGTATGTTGAAGTAGAGATACCCAGAATCAGTGTCTCAGGTTGGAATGAGAAAGAGGATTTGACCAGACTTGAAGCTCTTCAGCAGGAGGAGGAAGAGGGAACAGAGGAGAGCAGGGCTCAGGGTCAGTATGTCCATTCGGCAGATCAGAGCCACAGAGCAGCACCAAGAGGTTCTGGTCCCAGCAGAGGCAAGGAAATGACAGTCTTGACAAAAGATGAAGGCAAAAATGTAAGTGCTGTGGATCCCAGTGACTCTCTATCTGCTGAGCCCAGCAGAAGTAAGGTTCCTGATGTAAAAATTCCACTGATAAAGACACTGGATACAGACTTGCCACTGACAAACACTAGAGTAAATGGTTTCTGGAGGGCTGAGGAAGAGTCAACATCTGTCAAAACGGAGGCTGAACCTTCCTGGTCTAAAGCTTTTGGGACAGATAATCCTTTAGTTTCCATCCCTAGAAATGAGTGCGTGAACAGCAGCAGACTGACTCACAGTTGCAGAGAGAGTGAAGCAGCAGAGAGCAGATGCAGCAAACTGGGCACCAGCAGCTTCGACTCCTCGTCCTTTGATGACCTGTTCTCCTCTCCAGCGGTGGCCAGGTCTCTGACAACTCCTCACAAAGACTCCACAGACGGCGAGGCAGGCATAGAAGAGCGACTGTCATCCTCATCTTTTCCTTTCCTGAACAGCTTTGGGAATACCTCTGCTCCAATAACAGACTCTGTAGCCATGTCATCCTTCAGTAACTCCTCCACTGACTCAAGGAGCAGAGGCTTGCCCAGCAGTACAGAGCGAGCATTCGGCTGCCCGCAGTGCAGCTGGCTCTTCTCCAGCTCCAGAGACTTGGTAGTGCACCAGCGCTCACACAGCGGGGAAAGGATCTTCCATTGCCACCTCTGTAAGAAGCCCTTCATCCACCCGCACCAGCTCAAAACCCACCAGCGGGTTCACACTGGGGAGAAACCATTCAGTTGCACTCAGTGTGGCAAGCACTTCTCCCAGTCAAGCCACATCAAGAGACACATGAGTGTCCACACAGGGGAGAAGCGCTACAGCTGCAGCCTGTGCGGGAAGCGCTTCTCGCAGGCCTGCAGTCTCAAGGTCCACCAGGCAGTCCACACTGGAGAGAGACCCTACAGCTGCACCAAGTGTGGCAAGAGCTTCTCTGTGCTGGGAAACCTGGTGCGCCACCAGAGCGTTCACGTCAGCAAGTGAAGAAACAGAAAAAGCCGCCACATGCTGCTGTTGTGGATGTTTTAGCAGATGTTTTAGTCAGTAGAGGTCCTTGTATGGCTGCCAGAAAGTATTTAGCAGACTAAATATTGTCCTGTGTTGTTATTTTGCATCTGCATGATTACAATAAAACATTAAAAAGTGGCCTTTTAGTCATTTCTAATTACACCGGTGAGATACACATATAATACATCAACTCTGTGAATGTGGAGTGCTGATTGTTTATTTATTTATTTTTTTTAGTTTTTTCTCCAACTTTATTGGAAGACAGAACAATGACAGAACATCCTGGAACAGACTTTTATGGCAATATTATTATAATATTGTAACTAAAATATACATGCTCAATCAATAACTCAAGCAATACATGTCAATAAAAGAAAATTACATGCTAACATAGAAGAACGAGAGTTCCTGTTCACATAACACATAATACATTTTTTAAAAACTGTTCTGTTCACATAAAATAGTAGTAGTCACTCATGCTTCAAATGGCATCTTAGTAGTTGTAGAATAACTTAATTTATTACCATGTGATACTTTTTATATATAACAGGAAAAGTTTCAAATCCGAGAAAGTCCACATAACCAAGAATTATCATTTTGTTAGTCTGCTAAGAAAATGTTATTCTTATCAGTCCAGTGGAGCACTCAGCTTTATGTACAAAATTGAAATGACAACAGGTTTACCATTTCAACAATAACAACAATAATAAGTTATTAAATGCTTGAAGTAGTGTACAAATAATAATCAACCAATAAAGAAATAGAATACAATTAATTAATTAATTAATTAATTAATTAAATGTCACATCAAATTCATAACATAATGCTCTAATTTTGTATATGGAATTTTACTAATAAAGGAATATGATTAATGACATGCATTTCATCAGTAAAAATACAAAATGATATGAATTCAATTTTCAATTTGAGTTTTGATCTAATCTTCAGTTTAACAAGACTAGGTCAAAACGTAGTATATGGCTGGACCGTGTATGAAACACTAGAGGACTTTTCATTTTAAACGAGGGCTTTAATTTGAACCTTCATTCGGCCAACCAACTGTGTAACTTCATCAGTCAGTTAGTCAGTCAGTCAGGGACATTCGTGTTCATATGGCTGACCCCACTGTTGCAGTCCAGCCAAAAAGTTAAGTAGTACCAGTAGTGTTTTTCTGGTCTATACGAACATACAAAAAAAACGAACTTGTCTAGGTTTGAGGGAAGTTTGACTGTGAATCGAAACAAATTGCGGAAAACATGATAACAGTTATTTTTTAACATGTTCACAGTAGCATATGTCATAAAAAATTGAGAACATTAAGTAACCATCAACTAGATCCAAACCGAGAGCCACTGAACAACAAACTGACGTCATCAACGAGCGACTCTCGCACCCCAAAGAGCCACAACATTTTGAGCACATCAGGTGGACAGGGACAGAACGTGTGATCGAGACACCTGACACCGGAGCTTTCTGCATGTCCGCCGTCACATATCAGTCTCCTCCGCGGTGGATCTGGTCACGTGCACCGCCGCAGCAGCAGCCGTCCGCCGCGCGCCTCTGTCCGTGCGGGAGCACATTATAGAGACCTGGCGATGATGGCGGACTGTGTTGGCTTTCAAGCGCAAATCGCCTCGATTATAGAGATACTGGCTAATTCGGCGGTGGCGGAGATCTGCAAACTGGTGGACGATGGTTATGCGGCGCTGCGCTCCCAGATGGACCAGGAGAGGGAGAAGAGCGAGAAGGAGAACGATGCCCTGCGGCAGAAGCTGCGAGAAATGGACGTGAAGATGCGGAGCTATGAGAGGAAGATGAGGAGACGGAGTCAGCGGGAAGAAATGCACGCCGTTCATTTTAGGCCACCCGAAGGTAAACCCATGGTGATGGCAGGAGGATGGCAAATGACGTGTGAGGGAGACTTGACACAGAAATGTCTTGAGACATGCATTGATGAGCTGATGCATTAGCCTTTGATCGATATGAAGCTGTACAGCACCATGCAGTGGCTGTCACTGCTTAATTTCCAACCTGGCTGTCATAACTGAGCAGACACTACTGTGCTCTAATGGCTCATACAGACACACAGTCTGTCTCACATATCAATGCAATGGATGGCAGGCTGTGTAAAGGTAAAGTCATACTGAGAGGAAAGTTTGCTTCCGAGTTGAATTAGACTACCAGCATGGAAGTCGGTTCAGCGGAATCACAAAATACATGTTTCTGCAGACGTTTTTTTCCAGTTTGTTTGTCCAGGTTTTGTGATGTCTGCATATTACCAGTTTACCTGCTTTTCGATGCTGGTGTACCACCAGGCCTCAGTCACTGTGTGGTAATTTGACTTAATAGAAGCATTAAACTGAAGCAATAAAACAAGTAAAATTAGATATTGACAAGCTAACCTTCTTTAAAACAGGGATGAGCTAATGTAGCAGAACATACCTCAACTGCACTTAATAAATAATTTTATTAACAATGGGTCAAATGATTAGGAGTAACGTTACAGGGGTCACTCACGGTGATGAACCCACACCTGACTCACCCAGCTCTGTAGTGTTTTAGTGTTTTAGCATCTTTCAGCTCAGTGTTTTGGTTTTACAACTGCAACTTTGTTGGTTCAGTCTCATGGCTCTCATCAACCTTGTTTCCAGCAGCAGCAGCAGCAGCAGCGGACAGCTGTTTTATCAAAGAAGCTCTGGTAAACCATGGGTACACTACCTGCTCAGCAGCAAACAGACACAGTTAGCAACTAGCTGGTTAACATAAGAGCATTTAGCAGCAAAGGTGCCAGATATTTTTCTCAGGAGTTATTGGAGAGAAAACCTAAAGCTAATAGGGGGGTGAATATTGTATACTAACACGACTTCAAATTAGGGCTGCAACTAACAGTATTCTGTTGGCTAGTTGTTTGGTCCATAAAATGTCAGAAAATGGTGAAAAATGTCAATCAATTTTTCCCAAAGCCCAAGGAGACTAATATTGAAAATAGTTAGTGTTTCATTTTCTGTCGATCGACTTATCAATCAATTAATTAAGTAATCGTTGCAGCTCTACTAATGAATACTAATGTTGCACTGTATCTCCTTGATGTGTAAATAGGCAGTTATTTGCTAACATGAGCTCCATAAAAACTTTATAAAATGATAATATGTAAATTGTTGTTTTTACACTTTGTTCTGCAGCCACCAAGTGACCAACAGCTGCAAGACACCTTTAAAATCCAAGCTTCTAATATGGTTTTGGACAGTTTCATATGAGGTGTATGATGTTAAAGGATGGGAGTTTAACATTTTGGGAAATATGCTAATTTGTTTTCAGACAAAGTTAGAAGAGAAGTTCGATACCACTCTGGACACAGCTATCCTGGCTCTGTCCAAAGGTAACAAAACCCACCTACCAGCACTTGTAAAGCTTAGTAATTAACATGTATCTCATTTCTTCAATTGAAAATGTCTATCTGCTGGTTTATAGGGGTTATGTGCCAAACCAGTAACTCTCCAGTCATTATAATAGTCATTATCACACTAAACAAACAAGATATTACCTAGTAATGTTAGTGAGCTTTAGAGGTGCTGGTGACTTTGAAGAGATGGATTATACATGGTAAATGATGAAGCGGTCTCACCCCACAAGTTTAAAAGGGTGAAAAAGCCTTTAACACCACCCATTTGCTCAGTGTTGGTGCTTTTCTTTTAGGGCCTGACGACCATCAGGCTTTGGTGCCGCCTCTTCCTGCCACCTCTGAAGACAAACCCTTTCATCACATTTCAAAGGTAAAGATTAATCAGCATAATGCTTTTAAATATGCTGTATGAGTCTTGTGAGCACTTGACACAGAGCTACTCCGTATCGAGATTATAGTGTATGTGTTCAATTCTCTGACCACATTGAAATGAATGCAGTGGAGATCTGTGGTGCAGTGTTAACTCAAGTAGACCATGAAAGTGAAATTATGAAACACAAGGTTATTTGTGGTGCATGTGTTGCGGTGGGAGAGGGGCCACTCTGCATCACGAGGGAACACTGCCACATACTCGCTGCCACTCCTCTTTGCCAAAATGACAATTGACTCTGAATTTCACTGCTTGTATGATTTATATGGCCTTCCTGTATTTTGCTCAAGCTTTTCATGTTTTCTGTCTGCGTATTTTGATCACTCCCTGATTTGGAATACGTTCTATCGAACTGGCAGACTTTGGATTAATCAACGTAAAGTGCTGCCTACTGAGATCCCTTTTCTCCAGAGGACAGCGCTGTCTCTTCCTCCAGCCTGCCGGCTCAGTTGTGCCACAAGCCCCTTTTTCGGCTCCCCTGCACTCTCTATCAGCGTGGAAATCACCTAGAGCTGCACTGTCACTGACAAACTCTAGTGACTGGGGTTTTTCTTCAACTGGAGCTCCCCTCATGTTTGCTGTAATGATCCAGACTGTGACGGTGGCTGTTACCAATGCTGCCATTCTGCGCCAAACGATGCAACTGCTTTAATTATGATGTCCTACACTGCCACACAGCTATGGAGTTTACGCAGCTTCCTAATTACACCCGATAAAGGGTTTTTAACCCGCTGCCAAGAGTTTGGGATTTTAAGAAACAGACCTTGTTACATCCATAGAGGCTTGTGACATTTAAATCTGGAATGCAGAAGCAAGACAAACCTACGTGTCATTGTTGGAAAATAAAAACAGCTGGACATGTCCTGGAATGATGCTTCAGACGTTCTGGGCTCACTGTCCATAAACTGGCCTTCCGTGAACATCAAAGGACTTACTCAAAGTCCCTTACAGATGCTCAGTCACAGTTCTACTCCAAACTAATTAATAACAATCCTGGCAACCCTAAGCATCTTTTTTTCACCATAAATCATCTCCTGAAGCCACAATCATCTTCTCCAATTGAGGCTACAGAAGAGTGATATAACAGCTTCATTGACTTTTTCAGAGCCAAACTCACCAACATTGGCTCTCTGATGTCCAGCTCTTCCTCTCTATCTCCTCCTGTCATTGACCCTCTGTCTCTGTCTCTACTCCATTTTACTGGCATCAGGCAGAGCCACATTGAGGAAATCTTCAGGAAGATGAAACCGTGTACTTGTACCCTGGACCCCATTCCCACAGCTCCGCTCAAATCCTACATCCCCATTCTCAACCCCCTGATTATCCAAACTGTCAACCTCTCCCTTCAAACTGGTAGTGTTCCATCTGCCCTCACAGTCAACATCATCAATACAATGCAATACAAGTGACCAACATGAAACCAACAGTGCAATACAAGTGACCAACAAATAGTGCAGTACAAGTGACCAACATGAAAACAAACAAACAAAACATATGACACAGCACAAGACAAGCGGGAGAACTAGACTCAAACAAACTGAAACAAAAGACAAAAAAAGCGAAACAGCAGCAGCATCAACAACAACAAAAAAGACTTAGGCTTAGATTTTCTTATTGTAGTATGTGTGTGTGTGTGTGTGTGTGTTTGTGTGGGCAAAAGGGGGAGACAGTATTAAGCAAAGGAAGAAAGAAAGAGAAATAAGAAAAAAGAAAGAAAAATATAACAGCTACAGTGCTCTTGGAAGGCATCTCTGGTTGGGATCTCAGGACAAAGAGGCGTCGGGGTAGATCTGGGGTGGGTCATGTCAGGACAGCTGGGCCCTTTTATGTATTTATTTACTTTTATTTATTTTCCCTTCCTTTTTTCCTTTCTTTTTATTTTTGTTTGTTAGCTTGTTTTATCCTTTTTTTAGTCCTAACTTTTAATATTTAGCTCTTTTCCCTATCTCCTATTCCTTGCTTTTTTTGCTCTCTCCTGCTTTAGGCAGCCCCCACCCCTACAGGAGGGGTCTGTTCAACTGGGTCTGAGGAGCAGTTTTATATTTGGAGATGGACTTAGCAGGGATCAGGTCCTCTGACTCCAAACTAGTCCAGTCCCCCAAGTCCCCCCAGTCCTCAGGGCCCAGTCCGAGGTGGTCCCATCATTCATTCAGATATGCTTGGGATGAAGGGATGAATACAACATAACAGAATAAAACATAACAAAAGCTAGATAAATGAGTATGCAAACAAGTTGTTAAAAATAAATTAATAAATAATAAAGATAAAAGATTTAAATATTAAAAAAAGAAGAGAGAATGGGAATAGAAAGAAAAGGGAACAATTCGGTGAATAGAGTGGGTTGTTGAGTGAGGAGGTTCAGTGTAACTGTTAATTGTATGTCTGTGTATGGCCTGAATATGAAGATGCCTATGTATTGCCACGCTTGCAAGATGGTAGAAATGAAAATAGTTAAGTAAGTTCAGTAACTGAACTGAATTTAGGAGACTAAAATTCATCCTGTTACCAAGTACTAAATTTTCCAAAAAACCCAAACCAAAACAAAAAAAACAGTAAAAAAATACAGCGGAAACAAATAGTAAAGTAAATGGGTTGTTGTGTCAGCAGGTTTGATGCAGTATATAGCCTGAGAATGAAGATGTCTGTGTGTTGTTGTGCGTGCTGTCTGGTGGTAAATGAAACTAATTCTTATCAGATTCATGTCAATAATAATGACAATAGGCAAACTATAACAATAGTAATGATTTAAAGCAAACAACCAAAACAAAAAACAAACAAAAATACCAAAATCTTCCTATTATCATCATCATCCTATTAAAATGTGTAATAGCAATAAAAATAATATGAATAATCATCTGTATAAAAATCAGCATCATCGTAATATTAGAAATAATCAGTGTAATAATTTTTAAGCACAATAGTAATCATCATCATCATCACCAATCTCGACCTACCAATAATAATCTATATAATAATAATACTAATCAACATCATAATCATCATCCTATAAATTGTGCAATATTAATAATAGTATTCTGTTTAATAATAATAATTGCATCATCATTACCCATCTCAACCTACTACTACTACTACTAATAATAATAATAATAATAATAATAATAATAATTAATGATGTATCAGCATCAACATCCTACTTCTTCTCATCCTCATAACATATGTAATAAATATAATAATAATAATCATCAACACCATCCTCATATCAAAAATTATTATAAGAAGGAGTTACAGAATGATGTTTTGGATCAGAGAGTGCAATGCAAAAATAAAGTAAAACAAGATTAAATATTGAATAGTTCATCAAAATAATAAATGTAAAAAAATGAATAACAACAAAAATAACAGTTAATTACCATAATAAAAATAAAACAAAACACAAAGGGAAAGTAGAATTTGGAAGGAGAGTCTCGATTAGAATGAACAAAGCAAAAACAAAAAATTATAAAACGGCAACTAAGAGGAAAAAGATGAGGAAAGGATGGAGGGAAAAGAAAAGAGAGCATTGAAAGTTAGACGGCGTAGGAAAATGTGTATGTGGTAGAAAATTGGGCTAAGGAAGGCAGAATTGATTGTGATTGAACAAGTGTGTGTATGTATTCATTCATCATTGTATTGTGGATTGGAGATCAGGCAATAGTTAGGGCTGTGAGGAGAATGCTAGAAGTAGTGCTGCGTAATTGTAAAGCTGATAGGTCGCCTAAGATGCAGACCTCCGGGGATAAAGGGATGTGGCAGTTCAGTAACATCCCTTTATCCCCTATTTATCCTCTATTCACATCTGTAACTTGGAGCCAAAAGTGCCTGATTGGTGAGCAGTGCGAGGTGGCATGCAAGTAAGCGTCAGCTGTTTTTTTGTTAACAGTGTGTGCATCTGTCTGATTCATTAAACCTGCAGTGCGGAACTTTTACATATAAATGTACGTCCGTTACATTCAAGCCCTTGCCAAACAGGTTCACATAATGCTAATTAAGCCTATCATCGCCAGATAAATCTCTCTGTATTTTACAGTATATGTAATTTTTAAATCTCATATTGGGCACGACATTCCTGCGCTGATCAGACCGAATGGATCAAATTCTGATAGTGAAATGAATCATTTCACAGGGGTTGTGTGACACTGACACTCAAAACTATTTATCCACTGTTTTACAGCTGCAACAGTAGGTTATGGCCAGTGATGTACTGGCATACTGGGACAAATCTCACTGGGCTGGTGGACTGACAAAACATATCCGTTTTTACTGGCCCTCTCTGTGTCCTCCTGGCCCTGTCATTTGGGGTGCGCATAAGAGCATGGTGCATGCCTGTCAGGAAATCACAGTCAAGCGCCCCCCTTTACTCTCACTGCCGGAAGTGGGAGACAACAGTCCTGCACTCCAGCTTTAAATCCCATTTTGTGTAATTTCTTACTAGTGTAGTTTATTCTATGAATAACCTTATACTGTATAAGTTGTCAGTTCGTGTTATTGCTCTCGTTGATGTTATTTTTGCAGATTTGGGTCCAAAAGTCGGCATTGATACTAATCGAGAAGTCTCGTTCCCACTTGGAAACTGGGAGAGATATTGAGGTTATAGTAAAAAGTAGCAGCGCTCACAGCACCAAATCTTGAACAGAGTATCGGGTGCAGCGGTTGTGGCAAGGATAAAACAAACAAAACACTGGCACTCACAGATCTATCCTTATATCCTTAAACAGGAGTTAAAAACTAGGATTTCTGAACATAAAAGTAGCATAAGGAATAAAAATGAAAAATCTCTGGTGGCCAGACACTTTTATTCAGCTGGCCATGATGTATGTTCCCTTAAATTTCAAGGGATAGAAATCGTCCATCCTTTTAAAAGGGGTGGTGATAGGGACAGATTTCTGTTACAGAGAGAAGCATATTGGATTCATAAATTACAAACTGAAAGTCCTAAGGTTTTAAACAGAGAACTGCTGTTGGGTTGCTTTTTATAATCTATTAGGGGCCTTACTATATTATGATTCCATATTTAGATTAGTGTATATGTATTTATTCTTGTCATTTATTCTTGAAATTGTGTCTATGATATTTTATTGTGCTCTCTCGAAAGTACGAAAGTTAGTTGACAGGGTCAGATGAGTTTCCCTTTACATGCTACTTATCCTTACTAGATCCTGTAGATATATTTTGTCTTTACATTTTTTCTATATTTTTCTATATCCTCTTTAAAGGGTTCAAACTATTCAACGGGGTCAGTATAGCTCTGAATTATATTAAACTTTACACGCTATTTGCCCTTTTTATATTTGGATTCTTTATATGTATTATGTGGATGTATTTATTGTTGATATATTTTTTCTATGCTATTTTGAAAAATACACATAGTTCTTAATCTTTTTTCTTTTACATGCTATGTAGAGGTTTTTCAGAGTTTTCTCTATTTACTTAGTAATTCAAGCCCTCTATTCACATTGGTTAGTCATTAATGCATTTTTGGACAGTTTTAAGCATAGATTAATTTTATTACCATTTTCCTCTCTAGAGGTTATATTGAATGCATGCACATTATGAAGGTTATTTCTTTATTATGTTTTGTGGCAACTGTATGCATTTATGTGCATCTCTATTTATTAATCTGGATTCTATTACTGTGTATATATATGGTCTTTTGCTATATGTTTCTGGTCTTGGCCATTCAGTTTTACATGTGTTTGAACCTCACCTGTTTATTTAAATTGCCATTTCTTCTGTTTTTATTACACTGATGATGGCTTCTGGCTGAAATGCGTCTGTGTGAGTGCCGGTGTTTTGTTTGTTTTAGAGATATTGAGGTGTCTGAGCTGCTGAGAATTAAGTAAATTCTTGATGGGATTTTCTTTGGACCTGAGAAATTCAACATTTTATTTATTGGAATTGGATGAATTAGACCGCTAAGAGTTCTATTGAGTTTTGATAGGATGGTTGATTTTAATTGCAGGTACTCCAGAAACTGTGTAATTAGATGTTAAAAATTAGCGAAGGTACTATCTTGAATGACATAATAAAGATTTGTAATTCTTTTATCCTTCCAGGTAGTGAAGTTTAATGTTTTTTTTTTGATAAAGTCTGGGTTGTTCCAAATTGGTGAGTGGAAAGATGGTACAACTGTGGAGATGGTTATTTGAAGTGCTTTCCACCAAGCTGACAGAGTTGAAGCTATGGTTATCTTTTTAAAACAGTAATATTGCTTGATGGTTTGGCTGATAAAAGGGAAGTCTGATAAATGTATGTTGTTGCATAATGCCTGTTCAGTTTCTAACCAGATAGAATCAAGTTTCAGGGGGTTCAGCCATTTTAAAAGATATTTAAGCTGATTGGCTAGGTGATATAAGTCAAAGATTGGGTCTTCTAATACCCTCTGGGATTTTTTTTTTTAATTTGAAGTTTTGGGAAAAATAGGGATAATTGAAAATAAATAGTTGATTTTTGGTAGGATTGACATTGAAATAGGTAGGTTGGTCCAGCGATTAAGTCAACTTGTATTGATTTGAGTCTAGAGGTGAAATTTAGATTGGACAGCTTGCAAGATCTATAAATATTTAATATTGCCTGTGGGGAGGTGAAAAGGTAATGCCAAGGCTGCCACATCCTTTTCATCCACATACAGAGTGGTAAGATGGTGGATTTTGACCAATTCACTGAGTAGCTGGAAAGTTCTGAGAAAGATTTTACAATCATAAAGCATTCTTGCAGGGATGAGTGGGGGTCCTGAAGGAGTAATAACACATCATGCGTAAAGAATAAATTTTGTGCTCTGTAGTGGTTGTCTGAATACCTTTGATGTTGCCATTTTGCCATATTGCAGCTGCTAGAGGTTCAATAATTATAGCAAAGAGGGATGGTGAGAGAGCACATCCTTGCCTGGTCCCATTGTGTAGAATGAAATTTTATGAAATCAACACGTTGGTAGTGATGGTGGCGATTGGTGATGTGTATAGGGCCCTTATCCAATTAATAAGTGATTCTCCGAACCCAAATTTTTGTAAGGTTGCAAATAAGAATTTCCAATTAAATCTGTCAAATGTTTTTTCTGCGTCGATAGAATCAAGGTGTTGGCTTTTTGGTGATTTGATTGCTGCATTAGGTTGAATAGTTTGCAAGTGTTGATAGATGACTGTCTACCTTTAATAAAACCTGTCTGATCAGGATTTATGAAAAATGGGATGACTCCTACAATTCTGGATGTTAAGGTCTTACTTATAATTTTTCTCTCTGTATTGATATGGGATAGTGGTCAATAGTTGTGCTGCAGTAGAAACCATTACTGACACAGTTTAGTTGTGCCGCAGTGGAAACTATTAGTGAAAAAAGTTTAGTTGTGCTGCAGTGGAAAAGGAAAACAACCTTTCTGTTTCTTGCAAGGAGTCAGGAATAGGGATGTTAATTTTTAAGAAAAGTTGTGATGTAGTTTTCGTTATGTTATCGCAGTAGCATAACGTACTCATACTCGAGGTATGAATATAAATAACAATACCAATATAAGGTGACCCTGATTATGAGATACCCCCCACCCCCCTTTTCCAACAGCTGTTTTTGGAAAAATAACGTTACTTTTTGAATATAACTTACATCATAGTATAGTTACATACTCACACACTCTCCTGCCAGGCTCTTGGAAGCGGTCAAAATGATTTTCTCCGGCAGTTAGCATTTATAAGACTGCCTGTTTGTCTTTTTGAGCTCATCTGTGACGGTGGTATTTTGAGGCTTGACATATTCCGTTTCTGCAGCAGAGACACCAGAAGAAGCTTTGGACTCGTTTTCACTTTGTCATGTTTCACTCGTCATGAATTTATTTCCTCTGTGGCAGAAAAACACACAACATTAAAGCTACAAACAACCCATAATGCAATACTCTGTGTAGAAGTTGGGGAGACGCGGTATTGTTTCACTACAGAGATAACGGAGCATATTTTAATAATAGTGTTGCACTCGGTCAGTATTATGGCTCTAGAATTATTGTTCCGCACGTTGGAGTAAGTGGATTATTAAACTATTTTGACAGTAATTGTGTGGGTCACAGAGCATATTCTTCGTACGACTGCATGCACCGAACCATAACGTCTGTACTGCGATGGTTTGGGACAATTACATGTACCATTACACCCCTTGTTTCAAAAGTAGGGTGATCATTGTTGTATTCATAGTTGGAGGTATTTTGGAGATGATTGTGAGTTCTGCTATCATTCTTATGAACAATGGGGAAATGATCATCCAGAAATGTTTGTAGAACTCAGCAGGGAAGCTACCCAGTGCTCTGTTATTGGGCATGCCATTGACTGCACTGTAAAATTCTTCAGGGAATAAGGGTTTATCTAGAACAGTGGTTTTTGGGCCAGCACCCCCCTATCCATTATCCAGGTCCCCCGTCCGACCCCCATCAATTAAAATGTAAGCTAATTGTCTTCCATCAAAATTAATGTTGATTATTATTCTGTGTTATACTGTATCATTAAAAAAGCATGTCATTGGATGCCAAATAACAGTAACAATAATTTGTTTAACTGGACAGAATATCATTATCATTAGTTTCCCTAGGAGCAAAAACACCATAGAATGTGAATAGAAATTATATTTATCAGTGCTAAACAAATGCAATGGTTAGAAATTTGACATTCAAACTTTAATTAGGTCCTGTTTTTGATCACAAACAGCAGCCAATCAGAAAGTGGAAATTTGGTGCCGGTGCCAAACAAGAAACAATCTTATAAATTGTTCCAACGGAAAACAAGAGCAGCCTACCAAGAAAAAGTCTGAGGCCACTGGAAAAAAAGCAGAAGGATATGTATCCATAGCTAAGGTGTTCAATAGAAAACTGGTGGCATTTTTTGTTGTTCTGCGCCATTTTGCTGATATGGTATGATTGTTACATGATGCTATCCAGTTGATTAAATAATACCTGCAGCTGTCTGGCAGAGTGTCAAATAAAATAACCAGGTCAAAGGCCCACAGGGGTTTTGGTTGGGCTTGGGGGTCCTCCCCCAAGAAAATTGAATGTTATTTGACTCAAAGCTATACATTTTCACATATTTTTGGACTACTTATTACAGTATTTACTAAAAAACATACTGTGTGCCATAAAAAATAATAATCACAAAACATTGGTAAAACAGGCTTATAGTGAATGGATTTGAACAGTGATTTCTCATCTTTCCATAGTCAGGCTGTAGCCACTAGCCAGCTGTAGGGACGGATATGGTTAAAATTTTATCTTTATCTTATCCATAGGCATGCACTTTTCTACACTCTTATCGGTTCTTTTTAATTAAAAAAAGAGTTGTTTGTTTTTTTAAAAAAGAATAAATTCAGAAGAAGATTAGAATAGATTTCTGTTTTAAATATGACAAAATATTGTTTCTACAGCAGCAACAGTAATGTTTCCATCAGCAAACTCACTGTATAATCTAATATCTCACTGGAAAGAAATAAAAAATGTCAGTAAAATAAATAATATTCCTGACATTAAAATACTGAATGAAGTTCAGAAAGAATGAAGAACACAGACATCAATCAGTATCTTCATCCTGTCCTCTCTCCTCCTCCCTCTGCTGCTGGTTGAGAGGAGGAGCTGCTTTGAGCCAGTAGATAAGTTTACAAGAATTTGCCAAATTTTAATATACGTTACAAACTAAGCTAAACACAAAAACCGACAAATAGAGCAGAGGAGAGGACAGAGAAACTAGCGTGGCCATAAATGACAGCAAAGTGCTGTAGAGACTCAGCATAGTTTCCTCGTGTCTACACAGAAAGCAGAGCACATTTAGCAGAGCAGCATCAGAGAGAGAGAAAACAGACACACACAAATGCCTCCCAAGAACACATCAACGCCCCCCCTTCAAAAATATTGCTTCCAGCGCCCACCAATGTTCTCTGAACTCCCCCTGGGGGAAATTGGGGTTTTTTTTTGTTTGAGATCGTTCAATTCCAGTTTATATTTTCTTAATTCACAGAGTACTTTTTCTGTATGATTGTTGGCATTTGTTTTCAAGTTCTTTTATTTTTTCTTCCAATTTAAGTTCCAATTCTATGTCTTTCATCTTTTTATAAGAGGAGTATGAAATGATCCTGCCCCTTAATACAGCATTGCCAGTTTCCCAGAGAAGTGTTGGAGAGGTGTTCGGAGAATCATTTATTTCCATGAAGGATGTCCACTCTCTCTTTAAGAAACTTTCAATCTTGGTCTTTTAGCAGAGATGTGTTACACCTCCATCTGGTGGTTTATTTCTGTCGGAGTTTTCTGTTGATTATAAATGAAACTGGTGCATCATTGCTTATAGTGCTCAAATGAATTTGTGTTTCTGTAGTTTCCTCTATAAGTAGTGGAGTATTCACTTTCACCTGGGTGGTTTAACCTCCAACTATTGCCAAGGCGAATGTCCTCCATATACTGCTTTAAAACTACTGTGGATTGCCAAGGTCTAATATTACCTGCAGTACTTGATCTATCTATTAATGGGTCTAGCACAGAGTTAAAGTCACCTCCTATGATTAATTCTGAGCTGGGGAGGCTGTTGAGTAGAGAGAAGAGTTTGTGAAAGAAGGATGGGTCATCTTTATTGGGGCCATATAGATTTGCAATTGTAAACAGATTGTTGTGAACAGAGATATTAATGATGACAAATTGTCCTTCTCAATCTGAGATTGTAGTGTTGTGGGTGAATTGAATTTTATTATTAATCACGATGGCACTCTTTGCCTTGAATTGTAATTGGCTAGAAGGATGTGGGGGAACTGAGATGATTTTAAAACTGCTTCTTGAGTCAGTTAAATGAGTTTCTTGTGATAGACATATATACCTGCATATTGGTGAGGTGGTTCATAACTTAAATTCTTTTTTCCAATGCCACAAATGTTCCAGCTAACAAATTTAATTGATGACATGACTAATTAACACAATTATATTATGTGTGTATATGCATGAGTGTTGTGTGATTAAAAACCAGGAGTGGGTGTGTGGAGGGTTGGGGGTTAACAAGAGGACAGGGGAGACATTTAACATATAACAAAAGAAAAGGGGAAACATGTAACATACAACAAGAAGAAAGTGGAAACGTGAAACATATAGACATGATTACTATGTCGTTGACTGACAAGCAAAACAAGGTAGTGGCTTGAGGAGCACTTGGAGACTATGGTGTGTTTATTTATGTTTCTTGTGACAGGTGTCAGTTCATTGTCATGGAAGAGTTGTCAATCAATGTAAAGTTTATCAATCGGGATGACAGCTTTTCTTTTTTTTTTCAAGGAACTTCCTTGTAGGGAAAAGACTTTTAAGGATCCAGAATTTCTCGATGAAACTGATTGGTTCCTCTCAGTTTCTTCCCTTGTTTTTTAACTAGTTCTTTGTGCTTATAGTGTTCAAATTTGGCGATTATTGGTCTTCGTTGTTTGCAAAACAAAGGAAGAATTATGTCCTTAGCTTTTTTTGTTGTGAAATGTTAATTCAGCAGTGGGGTGCCGCTATGTTGAATCGCACACCAGGTCTCGCGAGAGACCAGGATTCACAGTGTCATCACATTGATCACAGCTGAATGCTCCAATCGATCGAGAGACTTCTTCCAACCTACAGGCCTATCTCCAACCTCCCTTTCCTGTCCAAGGTGTTGGAGAAGGTGGTTGCTGCTCAGCTTCAGGACCACCATAAACACAACAACCTATATGAAAAATTTCAGTCAGGTTTTCGTTCAGTACAGAGCACTGAAACAGCTCTGGTCAGGGTTATGAATGACCTGCTGATGACAGCTGATGCAGGGTCCCCTTCTCTCTTGATTCTCCTTGACCTGAGCACTGCATTTGACACTGTGGAACACTATCCTCTTAGAGCGCCTCCACACCACCATTGGGCCATCAGAATCTGTGGTTTCAGTTCTACCTTACTGGTAGACTGAGTATGTCTCACTGGGAGGATGCAGGTCTTGATCGCTCTCTGTCATCTGTGTAGTTCTGCAAGGATCGGTTCTTGGCCCCATCCTGTTTACCATCTACATGCTCCCCCCTGGACATGTCATCAGCAGACATGGGGTGTCTTTTCTTTGCTATGTTGCTAATACCCAGCTGTACATCAAAACTGCCCCAAGCCCTTCTGCAGCCATGTTACACCTCAGCACCTGTCTTGAGGAGATAAAGGCCTGGATGCGCACAAATTCCCTCCAGTTAAACAGCAACAAAACTTCTTATTGGCATTCCACACCAGGTTCAGTCATCCCCACTACCTCATCTCACCTTTGATGGCCAGGACATCCCACTTTTTCTCCTCACTCGCTAATCTGACTGTTAGGTTTGACCCTCACCTGACTTTTGATGACCATATAAGACACCTGTGCAAAACCTCTTTCTACCATCTCAAAAACATCTCTAAACTCCGCTCCTCTCTAACCCCGTCAGATGCCGAGAAACTTGTCCATGCTTTTATCTCAAGACTGGACTACTGCAGTGTGCTCTTTACAGGGATCCCTGGCAGGAGCATCCAGAAGCTCCGGTACATTCAGAACAGTGCCTCCAGGATCCTGATGAGAGTGCGAAAACATGAACACGTAATACCAATTTTGTTATCATTGCCCTGGCTCCCTGTCTCCTTCAGGGTTGACAACAAAGTCCTGCTACTCACATACAAATCCATCAACGGACTTGCGCCTACCTACAGGAACTGATCACACCATAAAAATCCACCCGCACCCTCAGATTTGCCAACAGCTTACTCCTCTGGGCCCCCAATACAAAGTTCCACACCATGGGGGATTGAGCCTTCTGTTCTGCTGCACCATGCTTGTGGAACAGCCTTCCTAACCATTTGAGGGCAGCACAGACCTTAGATTCTTTTAAAAAAGGCCTAGAAACCTTTCTATTCAGGAAAGCTTTTTCATCTTAACTCTAATTTTCTTTGTGATATGTTATGTTTTTAACGCTGTAGTACGCTTTGAGATTCACTGCAAATGAAAAGTGCAGTACAAATTAAATGCATTATTAGGGCCCAAGCACGGAAGTGCCAGGGGCCCAACGGTCCCTGGCACTGAAAGTGTGATTCTAAATTGCGAAGCTTTTTATATTTCATGGAACACCCTTGGCGTGGCGGGCCGGTGAATTTTGCCAAAAACATATTTGGGGCATTGAACAGGAAGTTGTTGTAACTCCATATTACATTGTCCAATCTGCCCCAACTTTCTCATGTTTGATAAGAATCCAGGCCTGAACACATCTACATGTCAATATTTAGTCATAGTCATAGCGCCACCTACTGACAACAGGAAATCAGCGTTATGTGACAGACGTCATCCGATTTACATGAAATTTACATGGTGTGGTATACACATGATGTATAATTAGTGGGTGCTCTCTAGCACCACATAGTAGACATAGGGAGGGATAGTTATTTCCTATATGCAATGTCCAGTATTCATTAAAATGTATATCCATGTCAGTTTCCCTCTGGTAAATATATTGCTGCATTAATATTTCACTTATGTAGTATTGCCTACATGCAACAGGAATTGGGGCCTAAATGACACATAGTTCATCAAATGTACACACATTTTCTAATAAATCATATCCAGCACCACGTACTGCACACCAGATATAATATTTTACCCATTCAAACAGTTTCCAATAATCCTGAAAATTAAGAGCCATGTAAATAGATCTACAGTACCACAGCTGCTGGTCCCTCAGACATGCGCGAGGTGCGAGGGCCTGCTCATCGCTTGCAGCTTTAATTATTATTATTATTAGTATTATGTATGTGATTTTATTGCAACATGTGATGGGAACATCAAGGAAGAGATGTCAGAACATTAGCTAAAGTTCTTACTTTTCCAGCAGGAGTTCAGCTGGAGATGGTGTGTGCTGACCCATCCAATCTCCAAACACCCAACCTCCAAATTGGGTGTTTTCCCCTTGGATGTATAAAGAGAACTGGATACAGGAAGAGCGCCAGGTTTTGAAGCCAATTTGACATAGCGTCCAAACTGTGTAATTATAAGGTCACGTGACGCTATTGGGCCCAGACAGACCTTTTCCCATAGACTTACATTGTGAAAGAGACGTCTGTAAATCATTGGATACATTTTTTTGAGTGTCACAACCCCCACAAAATAGCCGTTAGCTGTTGCAGCTGGCAGAAATCACTAGTGAGCAGTGTGCGCAGTATGTTTTCAGGAAGTGGCTTTTTTGGCTTAAATGGTAAATGGACTGTACTTGTATAGCGCCTTTCTAGTCATCTGACTACTCAAAGCGCTTTTAACACTACGAGTCAATTCACCCATTCACACACATTCATACGCTGAATGGGTACAGGGGCTACCATACAAGGTCCCAACCTGCCCATCAGAGGAAAGCTAACCATTCGCACACATTCACACACTGATGGCACAGCATCAGGAGCAATTTGGGGTTCAGTATCTTGCCCAAGGATACTTCGACATGCGGACTAGAGGAGTCGGGAATCGAACCGCCAATCTTCCGATTATTAGACGACCCGCTCTACCTCCTGAGCCACAGCCGCCCAATGCGCCACTGAGCAACTTTCATAGGAATAAACGGGGCCCCGCCTCCAACGCTGTATCCAGTTCTCTTTATACATCCATGGTTTTCCCAATTTGAAGGGTGAAACATTCTGCTGTTAACCTCACAATCTTGCATAGCACAATTTGTAATGGAAAATGTTGTAACTTGCTAGGAGTGTAACTGTACACCAAATTTTTTTTCCCAGGATGGCAAAGTCTGCCTCTGATTGGCTAGTACTTGTTGCCTTCAATGGTTAGGTTGGTTAGGTTTAGGCATGAGGAGTGAGATTGGTTAGGGTAAGAATAAGCCAGTCAGAGGCAGATTAGGGCAGGTCATGACTTCACCATTCTGCGAAAAAAAGTATTGCTAACAGTACGTCTATTTGTCCGAACCTTCACAGTATGGGCATTACGGTTCGATGCATGCAGTCGTAGGAAGTGGCAGTGCACCACTTAGCTAGGCGGGGAACTCAGCACGGAGAGTCGGTGAAACACAGAGCTTCTTTTCTTGACTCCTGCCTGCTCACTTTCTGTGATATTAGTTCAAACCAGGACTCCTGCCTATTGTTTTACCTGCCTCCAGATGGAGATTTGGTGTTGTTATTTGTTGTCAGTTTCCCTCCTGACAGTTGGAGGTTTTTTTGTCGGAGTGTGTTTGACTCGTTGGGGGAACTTGGTGTTGTCTGGAGGGATTTTCTTCACTTGGAGCAGTGGCAGCGGGGATTTAATTGGCTGATTAATAAATAAAAAAACCCGTCCTGTGTGAGGAGTGTATGTGGCTGACACAGAAGTACCCCTAACTAACATAAAACTCCTTGCAGGATACAGAAAGATTGTTTTTCTTTTCCACTGCAGCACAACTGTTTCAGTAATAGTTTCCAATGAAGCACAACTAAACTGTGTCAGTAATAGTTATGGCCAATGAGACATTGTTGGATGTTTACATTTTTCAAAATAAAAGACCAAAATGTTATTTTCTACCTTTCTTTTTTTCTGCTGTACTGAAATCATACCGAACCATTACCCCAAAACTGAGGTACATACTGAACCGTGAATTTTGTGTTCCTTTACACCCCTAGTCATAGTAGACATGGGTGTCATTTCAGGTGGGGGAACCATGCATTTCAGGTAACCACGCACCTCTCAGGTGTTCTTATATATTAACTGAAAATAGTTCAATTCGACACCTAGAAAGATCAGCATGCACTAATAAATGAATTGCACTGCCACCCTAGCTTTTAACTAGTGCAACCTCTCTCAGATATGTTGTGTCATGTTAAAGCTGCTTGTCACTCTGTCACAGCAGGAAGAAACCATGGTGTTACCACTGGTGAAACAGGAGAAAGTGGAGAGAGACGACTGCAACCTGGACCTCAAGGTAGAGGTCAACATCAGGGCAGAGTGTGGGCTGACAACTGGTGAGTGTGTCTCTGTAGATCTTTAAATCAGTGTTTCATTGTGATAAAACATTCTAAACTCAAGGTTCTCTTAGTAACTATTTCTGGATCTTTGACAGTATTCCATGGCCTTTTGCAGCAAAGGGGTTTAGAATATTTTATCACAAATATGTGCTGGGATGGAAAGAGTGTTACAATATTTTAAGTCAAAGTACTGTCACTTACAGTAAGAGTCAAAAATTTGGACACATTTTCTCATTCAAGGTAATAGGAAGTTTAAAAAAATGACACCACTGGATGTGTGTTCCCAAGTTCAAGAATGAACCTCTAAGTTTGGACAAACTTGTCCAATAACCTGTCTTATAACATTATAATTACTGAATTGCATTGCAAACATTGCTGGAACAGAGCCATCATTAATGTTGTTAGTTCCGCCCTGTGCTCAAAATATCTTCTATAAAAACGTCTTTAGGATTGTTAAAGAAACAAGATTCTGGTTGAATTTTTCGGCTTCCTAAAGACAGTACTGTATAACAAAAGGGAAGGCCTGCTTGAGAGTGGATGAAATACAATTCACAACAGACATGTTCTCCGAGTCAACAATAGATTCAAGTTATGTTAGCATATTAGTGAACTAATGAATACCACCTCAGTAGCTACCTAATATTAACCTGCTAACTGTATACACATTGAATTCTCATGGTACAAAGCTGTTTTAATTTACTTTGTTGCTAATAAGAGATGCTTTTTTTGGGTGTGGGCTTGCCTCATCCACCCTCCAGGGGTTTTTTAACTTACTTATTTTTAAGTTTTGGCTAAATGTACCTATAAATTTAAACATTGCTATTAGTTTATATAAAACTATTATACTAGTAACGGTAGGCAGTAAAATAAGATGATCTCATGGAGATGAGTGTAGATCAAATTGTCCCTGCATCTGAACTTAGAATTGTTTGTAACTACTGAACTCTTAATATGTAGTACACACACACACACACACACACACACTTGGTGATTGAAAGTTTGTGAACCCTTTTATTTGCTCTATTTCTGCATAAATATGACTTAAAACGTGATCAGATTTTCATGATTCAGTCCATTTCAGTCCTAAATCTAGATAAAGAGACATCAATTAAACAAATGAGACAAGACCTTACCCTTGTTCATTTCTTTAGTGAGGAAAATAATCCAATGTTACATATTTGTGTGTGGCAAAAGTATGTGACCTCGAGGATTATCAATTCATTTGAACGGGAAATTAGAGTCAGGTGTTTCAATCAATGGGATGACAATCAGGTGTGAGTCTGAGAAGCCCAGACTTATTTAAAGAAGAGAAATCTGGGTCTTCACTATCAAAGTCTGAGCTTCACAATACAGGTTTGTGGATGTGTGTCATGGCTCAAACAAAGGAGATTTCTGACGACCTTAGAAGAAGAGTTATTGGTGCTCATCAGGCTAGGTTACAAAACCATTTCTAAACAGTTTGGACTACACCAGTAGACTGCCAGGCAGATCGTGAACAAATGGAAAACATTCAACACCATTATTACCCTCCCCAGGATCGGTCAACCAACAAAGATCACACCAAGAGCAATGTGTGTAACAGTCCAGGAGGTCACAAGGGACCCCAGGGTAACATCTAGGAAACTAAAGGCCTCTCTTGCAGCAGCTAATGTCAGTGTTCATGAGTCCACCATCAGGAGGACATTGGACATCAATTGTGTACATGGCAGAGTTGCAAGGAGAAAGCCACTACTCTCCAAAAAGAGCATTGCTGCCCATCTATGGTTCGCTCAAGAGCACGTGGAGAAGCCAGAAGGCTATTGGAAGAATGTTCTGTGGACAGATAAGGCCAAAATTGAACTTTTTGGCTTGAATGAGAAGCGTTATATTTGGCAATGAGCAAACACTGCATTCCAGCATGAGGACCTTATCCCATTTGTGAAACTATGAATTCTGAGTTGTACCAGCAAAATCTACAGGAAAATGTCAAGGTATCTGTCCGTGAACTGAAAGTGGGTCATGCAGCAACACACCAACGCTAAACATACAAGTCGTTCTACCAAAGAATGGTTAAAGCAGAAGAAAGTTAATGTTCTGGAATGGCTGAGTCAAAGTCCTGACCTTAATCCTATAGAAATGCAATGCAAGGAAGTGGGCAGTTCATGCAAGGAAGCCCACCAACATCCCTGAGTAATACTGTTCTGTAAGGAGGAATGGACTTAAATTCCTCCAAGCCAATGTGCAGGGCTGATAAACAGTTACCGGAAATGTTTGGTTGAAGTTATTGCTGCAAAAGGGGGTCACACCAGTTACTGAAAGCCAGGGTTCACATACTTTTGCCTCACACAAATATGTAACAATAAATAAATGAATAAGTTTGGTGTTTTTGTCTCATTTGTTTAATTGGGTTATCTTTGTCTAATTTTAGGATTTGTGTGAGATATATATAAACTTAGCACAAAAAGTAAAGAAAATTTGTGTTTGGTTGATTATTTCTTTGTTGTAACAATACAATAAATCTTATACCGTTGGAAAGCCTGTTTATTTCCCTTTTAAATGGTGCCACATTTGTAAAGAACATACATTTGTGGGATGAGCAGCAGAGCTGAGTATGTGGGTTGCGCCCATGAAAAATTTGCCAAATCTCTGCCATTGCCAAACAGCTTATTTTGCTGTTGCTATTGACACTTGTTTTGAGCTTCTGGTACCCCCAGGTGAGCATGGGCCCTGCTACAGTGGTCAGTAGGTGTCTGCTCCAAGAATTGGCATGCCACGTTTGACTGATCTGGATAGGGCCCGTGCGATAGGGCAACTTCAAGCTAGTGTTCCGCAAAACCATTGCGGTATTATTTGGAGTGAGCGTTACTCATGTGAGTTTGACCGTGGGATCATTTGTGTTTATTCACGTTGCTCGCGCAAGTTTGACTGCAGGATTGTTTGTGTTTATTCACGTTGCTCGCGCAAGTTTGACTGCAGGATTGTTTGTGTTTATTCGCCTCAAACAGCCAGCAAGCAATATCACGCATCAACTAGTCCCCAACCAGCATGGTGATGTTACTAAAGCTCATCCTGAATGAACCCAAACTAAACTTAAATTTTGCTGTGATTTAAGCAGATCAAATGGATGCCGAAATAACTACATCATGATGCCGATTTGTAAAAAGTCTGAATTCATGCTTTGTCAGGTCTGTCCGCAAGATGACAAGCAAACAACTTTGCAACAAATTCTTGTCTTCTGAATGGAGTTCAGATCGATCAGAGCTATGCTAACATTATAGCTGCTTCATCCAAACTCAAAATAACGTCATCTGAAGGCATAAATACGGCAGCAACATTATTGTTTATACACATAGATATCTACATATTGTGTAACTTTAAAATTATATAAACTCATCTGCATTTAAAATGTGGAGCTGAGGTGGTGTGTGACTCCAGTGTTACTATAGCTCTGGCTAGGTTCATAAGCGATTTTGAAGATAAATCCACTTAATCCCAAAAGTTTAAAAAGTAAACTTCTCCCGCCAGTAAACTTTAGGACCAATCAGACACCTCCCTGATGGTATTGCATTATGGATAAGAATCTAAACATCTGAAGTGCCTAAAACTTTTGCACAATACTGTATCTATGTATATGTATACATTACCATATACATCATATCCTCAAGGTATTTCGTTTAACCAATTTCCTAGAATTAAGCTACAGCAAAAATGATGACCTCAAAATATACAAATAACTACCAGGGACCAAAAGTTTTTTCATTTATATTTTTATTTGAATGAATAAAATCTAATTGGGACAACTTTGATTTTCTCAGACAGGAAAAACTGATGTACAACTGAGGAGAATATCTCTGATCTGATTTAACCTAGAGTCAGATTTATTTATATATTTCATTTTCCTAAATTCACAGTCTTCCTGTCAATCCTCATCCCCCTCTCTTTCTCTCTTTAAAAAATACAACTGAGTTGACATCAACACAGTTATGCAGTAATGTTTTTTGACCCCATTCACCCTGATCCCTGTGCCTGTCTCTCCTTCTGCAGCCCTGGAGCCCAGTGTGGAATCCGCCCCCAGTGATATTGCTCTTGACACCAGTGTCACCAACATCACCTCCTCCATCACCCAGCCCTCCTCCCCTACTGACGCCACAATGGACCTGACCTGCAGGCCTCGAGCAAAACGCAAAACCACCAAGCCTGTGGGCAACAGTTTGACAGTGAGTGGTGGGGGAATCCCAGCCCCCGAGGCAGCACGCAGGGACCTTGGAAGGAGCCTAACAGACGGAGCTCTGAAGCCAGAGATCCAGACTGATAATACAACAGAAGATGAACTTCACCCTTCTCAGCTGTCAGCCCCTGTAGCCTCAGATGAGCCCAGCCCCGACCGCCTCAACAGCCTGGGCCTGGACCTGGCGTGGATGCAGGAGAGGGTCAGCCATCTTGGTGCTGCATATGCTGTAGCACAGCTGGGCTTAGGGAACACAGAAACTGGCCACCCTTCAGCCTCCTTCCCCACACAGGGAGGAGGAGACAGTCTAGATGGCCCTCCGACCATGCTCTTCGCGGGTGGTGCTCATGAAATGGCAGCTTTTGCCGCCTCCTTCGACATGGCCGCTGCCGCCGCAGCTGCTGCCATAGCTGCACCACCTCCACCCCCTCCCCCAACAGCTTCTTCTGCCACCACCACCAGCCAGAGGCGGCCTTACAGGAGCAGTGCTGCTGCTAAAGAGCCCATGGTGTGTGCTGTGTGTGGGCGTGTTTTCCCCAGTGCAGCCGCCCTGGAGCTGCACCAACGGGTGCACACAGGGGAGAGACCCTACACCTGCCCCCACTGTGGAAAGGGCTTTGCCCAGCCAAACAACCTGCGGGTCCACCTTCTCATCCACACTGGGGAGAGGCGTTATCGATGTACACTGTGCGGGAAGAGTTTCATCTCATCCAGCCACCTAAAGAGGCACCGCACAGTCCACACGCAGGAGAAGCCCTACAGCTGCTCCCGCTGCGGACAGTCCTTCAGCCAAATGTGTAGCGTTCGCAGACATCGGCAGCAGTCCCAGTGTGGTCTGTAGATTGAGAGAGAGAAATGGATGGCATCTGGAGGTTGGACTCAGTAGGATCAAAATCCTTCAACAGGGGAATTCATGCATCTTATGTAAGCATGAACAAAGGAGAACCAAGGTTGTGTCCTGTGATATCATGACATGTAGAGATGATATTTGTTCTAGATTCTAGCAGTAATCTGTGAATTCTGTCTTAAAGTGGATTTTGCCTTTAAGCCCTCTCAATCTTTATTTACTCTTTGTTTCAAACTGTGAGAGGATCACTCAATGGACTGTAAAAGAGTGCCTGAAACAATGTTGGAAAGAGTGTGTGATAACAATCCATCCATTTGTCAAAAAGAATTAGGTTTGCTTTGATAGACTATCCAGAAAATATATACAGTATACTGTATATACATATATATACATAAGGTGATCCTGGAGGAGAGGGTTATGGTTCATATTGGATCTGTCCAGTGACCATCTGTTGAAGTAGGATTATCAATATTTTGAACTCTTGACAGCTCCATAATATCTAGATAATCAGAAATCCATGAGGAGTTAAGCACTTTGTGTCATCATAAATCTATATTTGCCTTATCTTACTGTAATCTTTACAACCAGATTCACATTTCCAGACACTTCCAGCTTTTGTTGTTTGTTTTAGGACTGCTTGCACTACAAGATTTCATTTCTCACACTGCAAAGACACTAATATGTTGATATTAAAGGATGCAGAAAAGTGGAGTTCTAATTAAAGCATTCACACTTTTTGCCTGGAGGCAGGGGAAACCTGTTAGTATGGTCAACCTAGCTCAGTACAAAGTTGCAAAACTACAGATTCCAACAACTCCAAAGCTGTCTTTACTGATATATTGTATTTTATGTAGTCAACATACTGTATGTAGTAATGAAAAAGTAGAACTTGTGATTTCAGGAGCAGATATCTGTGGAGAGAACAATGACTACACGCAGCAGCATTTCTGAAGTCCAGTCTTCATAATAGGGTTGCGATATTTGAGCTATGTCTTTAAACCTGGGCTTGGGATAGCTTAGGATGTGTTGATGACTATTTTGCAAGCTAAAAAGATATTCAAAAAGACATCAAAATAAGACAGCTTTGGAGTTGTTGGATGTGATGAGGTAGCTAGCTAACAAGCTAACTGTTTCTGTCTGCTTTCAGTCTTTGCACCAAGCTAGGTTATCCATGTCCTTACCTATCTGTACTGGACATTCAGATATGAAATAATATTCATCTTCTTTTCTGTCTGAGTAATACGGCTATTAAATATATTTTCCAAAATGTCAGCCTCTACCTTTAAAGCGCTTTGAATGTTCCCAATGTTTCCTTAAAGACAATGGCAAAATTTGGGGGCAGTGCTGATACACAATTTAGTCATGTGTTTTTCATGATGTCATTCATGATGTATAGTCGGTGTTATTCATTTTGCGACAGGATCATTAATGAGTGGCCTTCTCAAAGCAGCCAGGTCTTGAACATTAGCCTTGAATGGTACATTTTGGCACAATTAAATCTTGTAGTGCAGGCCTGCACTTCTCACATGTGTGTACATCATTATGTCTTTCACACTGATTGTCGAGTATATTTATTTGTTCCTCATTTCTTAAGAACAAAGGGAAACGTGTAATGTGCTGTCCAGAAGATTCACCTCTAGGTCTGTTTTCAGATTTGGGAAATTAAATCTCTAAACCTTAAGTTTTAGTTTTTGGGTGCAAGGTACAATGTTTTAATCCCCCTCCCTCAACTTTTCACAGATTGAACCCCTGGGCTTTAACTACCTTAATGTCAGTCATCGTTTTTCCCCAATTAAATATCTATCAAAGAACAAAGGACTGTAAAAATGTAAAGTAAAATATATATATCAGAGAGTCTTGTTTGTATGTGTAAGTGTTTGGATGTAATTGGCACTAGCTGTAGGTTGCACAGCTACAACTATTTTGCCTTTTAGTATTCTTTCATGACATGTTCCAGTGTTTAAAAATGTATGGTTATCATTAAACATGTAAAAGGTTTGTTTGCAATGAACTTCTGAATGGTCTGCTGCGGGTCATTTCTGTGAAGTAATCTTATATATAAATTACTGAAGCCCCTTTAATCTAGAATCTCTGTGGGAATGTTATGTTTTCATCCATTTACATATCAAAAGACATTGATAGGAGTTTAAGTTGTTAGTCTTAAAATTGACAAAGTAAAGAAGGTACAGTATGTGTGAATTGCCTACAGGGTGATGAGAGGTAAAGAAAAATATACAGTCCCAACAGTTTTTGAACAGTTGCACATTTTTGTTCTTCAGGCTTTGCTTCAGCACATTCAATTGTCAATTGTAAAAAATGGATACTAAATTAAAGCACCAAGACTCAGCTTTAATTTGAGTAGGTTTACATCAGTATTGAAAGAACTGTGTGGGAGATATAGCCCTTTTAACACATGGTGCCCAAAGTTTAGGAGTTCAAACATAATTGGACACTTGTCTACTAAATGTTATTGGGCAGCTGTGTGTCGTTTAGTTCTGCACAAAAGAGCTCATGTGTGGCTTAGAGTTGAGAGTTGCCTTTTAGATTGAGGTGGAGTTGTCTGTCAATACGAGGAGTAAATAGGTGACCATGCAAGAGAAGAAGATAATGATGAAAAAATCTACCAGTAAGACATTAAAGGCAGTTGGTTTGCCACAGTCAACAGTTGGGTACATTCTAAAAAAGCAGGTGCACACAGGAAAACTAGAAACGAGCTGGTAAACCGAGGAGCACAAGTGTTGGGGAAGAGTGGAATCTTTTGTATTTTGAAGAAAAAGCCCTTTATGATTGCACAGCAAGTCAGGAATGCTCTCCAGAATGTAGGCAGACCTGTTTTCTTGTCAAGAGAAAACTTCATGAGCATAACAGGATTCAGCACAAGATGCAAACCCCTGGTAAGCCTCAAAAACAGAAAGGCAGGCTGCAGTTCACAGAAATGTAGAAAAAGAAAGCAGTAGAGTTGTGGAATAAAGTTCTATGGACTGATGAAACAAAAACCAACATCTATCAAAATGATGGAAAGACAAAAGCATGGAGAAAAAAGGAACAGCAGGAAAGGAACATGACCCAAAGCATAGCACCTAATCTGTCAAACATGGTGGTTCTGTTATGGGCATGAATGGCTGGCAGAAACTGGCACACTTGCATTTACTGATGATGTCACTGCTAACAGAAGCAACAGGATGGATGCAGAGGTATACAGGAGCATTATGTGCTCACATTCAGACAAATGCATCAAAACTCATTGGAGCACATTTCATCATTCAGCAGGACAACCATCCTAAACATATGGAAAGCAACCAAAGAGCTTTTCAGGGTAAGGAGGAGGAGTATTCTCGACTGGCCGAGGCAATCACATGATTGACACAGTGCAGACACTGGCCTAAGATTTAAAAAACAAACAAGCAAACTAGAAACAAAAACTGCAAAGTTCTAAGGCAAAAAAACATCTCAAAGCATACACACCTTAGTGAATAATTTACAGACAGACATATCTCACTGTACATGCTTACAAACTAGCACAAAATCAGGACAGGAAAACCCCATCTGTATACTATTAGAACATATTATGTTCCTGGTAAAATGACTTTACAACCAGTAAAACTTCAGACAAAATACAGACAAATTCTGTATGTTTGGAATTTCTTGTAAGTGGAGATGGGTTTAAGTCAGCCCTTTTGCTTTTTGTCGTACAGAGATTACTTTTAATCAACAAAGCAGGATACCTGTGTCAACCCACTGTTGAGGTGCTGCTTAGGCATACTGCATACAAGACGGCTCCTGCTGTTATAGTTAAACTGAGCAGATGTCACAATGAAGTCTTAAGGCGATCAAATGCACAGTTGGCACCTTACTGATGAACTAGTAAGTGAATAATGTAGCACTGTGTCTTCTTTGGAACATGCTAGGGACTTTGTTTTGGTCACTTGGGGGCAGCTGAACAAGCTGTAAACACAATGTTGACATATTAACACCTTGTATCTTATGCCAAATGTGTTATTTATACATCCAGCAGACACAGAGCAACATTAGCATTCATTTGAAGTCATGTTTCTGGCCACCTGATGATCAACTCCTGAGAGAAATATCTGGCTCTTTAGATGCTAAATGCTATGTTCACCAGCTAGTTGCTAATGTCTGCTGTTTCGTGCTTGTGTTGTGTTGCCATCTGAGCGAGTTATGGTCAGTACGCATTATAAACTCCTTCCTTAACAAGTGGTCCTTAAAGTACTTTGTAAATGTCACCACGACAGTCTGTTGTGACTGGGAATAGAATTCCTTTAATGCTGTCAAGGTGGCAGTGAGGGTAACGAGATAAGACGTGCAACTAGTCTGATGTAGGTCTAGTCCTGAATCAAGATGTCCACTGATGTGACCCGTCCGTCCCTTTTACTATCTTGCCAATGGGCCACTGGGCTTGGGGCAGTTGAGGATCCATTACAATTACAATGTCCTCTTCTAGTCGCAGTTAGCTATTTGTTCAATGATTGCAAGGTGGGAAGGTAGTCATGAATGAACTGTGACCATAACTGATCCGCTAGGATTTGGCTCTTGCACCAGTGGTGCCACTGCATGGACTCAGGAGCGTAGGTTACTTGAGGTAATGTGGAATCACGCTGCCCCATTAGAAACATGTTGGGAGTAAGTGGGTCCAGGTAAGCAACATCTGAGGAGGTTAAGGATTCCTTCAACTTCTATCAGAACAGTGCTAAGTAGGTCCTGAGACACTGGTTGGTGACCAACTGTAACTTGAAGTGAATTCTTCACTGATCACTGATCTCTTTCTCCCATATACCTCCAAAA
Source organism: Scomberomorus guttatus (assembly GCA_038419695.1). Lineage (NCBI taxonomy): Eukaryota > Metazoa > Chordata > Actinopteri > Scombriformes > Scombridae > Scomberomorus > Scomberomorus guttatus. The sequence continues at coordinate 35,331,043 of CM076447.1, read as the reverse complement.
TGAGAGGAGCTTGGAAGATTGAACTTAAGAGTTGGTAGGTGCAGAGTTTCTTCTGTAGTTCTGGTTCCATAGCCTGAAATGCCCCTTGAAGCTCTTTTTCAGAACCATGGAAATTTGTGCCCTGTCAGAATGCAACTCCATAAGTTTACCTTGGCGGGATTTTAACCCACTGAGAGCAAGACGAAATGAATCCAGAGAGTTGAGGAATTCAAGATACACTGCCTTGGTGGTCATGCATTTGAATATCACACCCCAGCGTTTCTCAGTATGCCATCCAATTTTGACCATGAGAGGGCTGAAGCAGTCCATTCCTGTGGAAAGGAATGGAGGGATCAATAGCCTAAGATGGGTCAGCCATAACGGGGACTTTAGGCTTTGGTCGCCACCAATTGCAGGCAAGGCAGGATGATTGATGGTGTTTTATGGCTTGCCTCCCACAAAGAATCCAGTAGTGAAAAGACACGCTAAGGGCCAGAATAAAGAAGTCGCGCAACAAAGTCTTTAATGAGCAATTTGGTGGCTGGGTGTGAAGGATCCAACACAACAGGGTACACAGGAATCTCAAGAGACCCTTGACAGTTCTGAAAATTCTTGAAGGTGTGTCAGCTTATCAAGTTCAGGGGCAAGAGCTCTGAGCTCGCTGTTGAGATGAAGAGGCTTGCTAGTCTGCAAGGATTTCAACTCCATTGGTAAACTTTCTGTTTGACATTGTTTGAGCAAGCTGATCTTAGCATCTATAGATTGGTGCTGGTGAACTCTCAGAGGTTTGCATGTTGAGGTCATCGTAGGAAGCTTGTACCAGGTCTTTCCACAAGGAGTACTGAGTGAGATTGAGTAGCTGTGGACTCTAAGTTTTAATGGTTGTCAGGCTGCAAAAAGACACCTTTGAGTTCAGTGGGGTCTGGCTGGACTGTGTGTTTAGGCCACACAGGCCAACTGTCATGCAGTTGCTTAGGGAAAGCAGGCCTGAGTAAAAAAAATAAATTATTAATATGAATTAATAATACAGGGCATCACCTGGAAACCGGGACCAATAACCAAACAATAAGGTAGTCTCATTAACAAGGTTCACTTGGAATGCTAATATCTGAGGGACATTAGCATCCACAAGTGAACAGTGAAGGCTTGAATTCGAGCTCTGACCCTCTCTCAATCAGCCACCTTTTACAATAGATGAGCACAATAATTACAAAAGACTTCTCTTTAAAGATATAAACAGTGTTTATTAAACAATAGCAAAGTTAACAAATTAGCAAATGCTTTGATCAATAAATCACTCCTAAAATCTAATCCTACCTAAGCAATAACACAGCTATGTACAATGAAGACACATGCAAGCCGGAGCCTGCACATGTGTGTGGGTGGTGTATGGGAGTGTAGATGGGTGTGTGTGTCTCTGTGGGTGTGTTATCAAAATGGCGACCGTGATCTGGGAAATGAAGTCGCGCGAGAATTGGAGGTGACTGGCGTGATCTCGTGAGATGACGTCACGCGGTCTCAAGGACAGCGGGCGTGATCTCGCGAGATGGAGTCACTTGATAACCAAATAGCAGCTATGACCGCAGTGTCGGTTATAACAATAGCAAGATGGTGCTACCTGGGGGTCGGCGTCTCTGCATTCACCCAATTCAATGTATCAAACACGTGTCTAATGGTGGCAAAGCGGCGCTGTGTCCCACGTTATCTGACCGTCAGATGTGTAAGAAAAGGTGTGTGTAGGTGTTAGTAGCAAGAGGGAAAGGAGGAGAAGAAACTCCTGGTGGTGTTGGTGGGTCTCTGCCAATCAGAGACCTGGGTTTGAGCTCCCTGCTGTGAGTTCTCACCTAGGTGCGAACTGGCAAAGCATCATGGGAGGCAGAATCTGTGAGCAGCATTTTGGTGCTGTTCCTTTGTTTCAGGGGACAAAGGACAAAGGAAGCCTCATGGTCAGGCTTCAGGTTTTACATGTAGGCCTGTCTTTGTCTGACCCCATAGTTGAGGCCCAACACGATTAAGCTGGGATAGGTCAGCAAGGGTTTTTCCCCTGGTAATGTCATCAGCAGGGTTATGGAAAGAATCCATGTAATGCCAGGAATTAGGTCATATTGTTGAGCAAGCACTTGATAGATCCTTCTCATGGTCACTGGGGACTGTTACAGGGGCTTGTGCTGATAGCTCAAGATATTGATGGAGAAGTTCCACTTCAGGCCCAAGGCGGATTCTGCTGGTTCAACACAGTTCTGTGAGAGCCATAGTTCTAGGCTCTGTGACTGTGCATCTGGGAGTAAATGCACTTGGAAGCCACCTTTGGCCAGAAGTTAGTTTGATCAACTAGGCATTTTGCTTCTGGAATCCTGAGGCAGCTTGTCAGACAATTATGAACAACAAATGCAAGAATACTGGGACATAAACAATACAGGAAGACATCTTTATACAGAAACATGATGGGTTGGGAAGAAGGCTGGGCAGGAACTGAAAGGAAGAGGCAGTCAATACCCATCTCAGGATAGGACATACTGGATTTAATAAGACACTTCATAAAATAGGTAAACACCCAACTGGTAGATGCGCACGCTATGGTTATCCTGAATCTGTCCAGCATGTGCTGCTGGAGTGTAGGGGCTGTGAGGAGCAAAGGAATTAACTGATATCAGCATTAAAAAAGCTAAGATAAGTTTCACTGTAGGGAACCTACTTGGAGATGCAGCATGGGGAATATACAGTCACCTAATTAAGTACCTGAAGAAAACAGGGTTAATAGAGAGAATTTACGTTGTTCTGCCAATCTACTGTTCCACACTCCAGTCAGGTAGGTGGCGGTAATGCACCTGTAAACTGGTTTCCAATCGCCAATCAAAACAAAGGAAGAAGAAAGCGCTAACCGGAAATGACGCCAAATGTTTGCGGTCGGAGCTTGCGGTCAGAGAAGAAGCTACTTGTAGCTTAGCTATTAATACCTGCTCAAAGTTTTCATGCCTTCCACTATTGCTGTAATGGCTTGAACAAACAAACATACAACATTTCTTGAGCCTGCAAGAGGAACCAGAAGGTATTTTCAAAACGACGGAGTAGCCAGCGAGTTACCGACTGAAGAAACAATGTCCAACCGTCTGGCCTTCCAGACTCAGCTGGCCTCCATCATGGAGGTCCTTGCTAATGCAGCGGTGGCGGAGATCTGTAAGCTGGTGGACGACGACTATGCGGTGGTGAGTTTACAGATGTCTCAGTGCCAGAGGGAGAACAAAGCCCTGAAGAGGAAGCTGCATCTGCTGGAGCTTAAGATGGCTCGGGGAAACGCCGAGAGGAGGCTCCGGGAGAGCGCCTTGAGCAGTAACGTTATCCGACCCAGGGTCCAGATAAACAACGACAGGCTCGGGGAGCCCTCGCCTGCTCCCGGTAAGATGATAAGAATAGTGCAGGGCAGTGGAGATACTCTAAACATGTGTCAGTTGATTCATTGAGCAGCTGAATAATACTTGTTGGGCTATTTTCTTTTTAAATCGTGTGTTTTGTGTGTTATAGGGTGTAACCGTTTATCCTATTAAGTTGAAGAAAATAAACAGACAATTGCAGCCAACTTATAATGCCAGGACCTAAAGTCAGCATTCACATGAGGAAAAAAATAGTAACTCATTTTCATTGTTTGAAGTGATTTCATATTGATGGCTATCACATACCAGAATCTATTCCATAATGTATTTTAGTGGAAGAAAGTTGTTGAACCAGCTGTTCGAATTTGATTGAAATGAAAACTGGCAACTGAACACTTCCAAGCTGAATAAAGGTCTTAATTCATATCTTATTAAATATGTTAGGCAAGATGGCCTTACATTGTCAGAATTGTCAATGGAGTTTTGCTTGACACAATCTCCACGAGAGAACAACACACAGTAATTTATCTACATAGTAATAACTGACTAATTATCTACTCACTCAGCTCCAATGATTTGTTACATTAGATCAACGGTGGCCTGTGTAAAATATATAAAAAATGTTACTACCCACCCATCTTATGACATCACTTATCTTAGTTACATTCAGAACATACCATGTTCAAAATGACATCAGAAAATAAAACCAATGTATAATATAGCAGCTGACACATAAAGCAATACTGTCACATTGGTGAAGGACTGTTTCATCCTTTTTGTTTCAGCACTGTAACTTCAGCAGAATTAATCAGTGGCAGGCAATGTTCAGCACCTGGGCTGTCTTTGTGTTTATTTTCTTTCTAAATAATAACATTTCCCTCTACATTTTTATATACCCAGTTTGAATTTAAAGATTAAAGATCTGAAAGAAAATGCCAAATGTGAGTAAAGGCATTAATATCATGAATTGAGTTTTTACGCTTACCTTTGATGGAACAGTTGCAGTAGTAATAAAACATATGGTGGAATAAAGGCTGATAGAAACAGATTTTTTAATTAGACATATAGGGCCTGTAGAGGGGCACTAAGGTGACAAAAACATGACAAAATCTGACAGGCTTGTAAAGTTCTGTTACCAAACAGTAGCCTAATTACACGTTCAGCAGAACCTGAGCAACATTAGCATTTATTTCAAGTTTCTGCCAGTAGACAATAACAAAAGCCAATACAGTGAGCTGAAAGAGTTGGGTAATCATTTCTGTTATTTCTACATAATGAGCGACCCTTCATGTTACATATCATCATTTGATTCAGCTTGGGTTTATTTTGATACTTAACAACCTAAGTTTCTCTGCTTCCACCGTAGTGACACTGTCAGTACTGACCATGGTGTTTCTAAAAGACTTTTTTGTGTTTGTTTTTGTGTAGGTGGTGTGTTTGAGCAACAGTTGGATGTGGCTCTGTGGTCTGGCAGGGCTACTGCAGAGGACACAACCAGCGAGCCGATCCAATCTGACAGCATCCAGAGTAAAGTAAGCATACCACGAGGGCTGTCAGGGTGACTGTTGAGGTCTGGAGATGTTGTGCACACAGAGAAGCTCGGAAGTCAGAGCTCGAGGAACAAACATACAGGGATGGGACACGGGGTAAAGTTCTGGTATAGAGCTGTTTTAAATTCAATTAATACTTAGTTCAATACATTGTACACATTTCCTCCTAAAAAACTTCTCAGGCGCACAAATCTTTTCTTGCTTTAATCAATGGGGACAGACTGCTGAGCAACTTGTCCAACACAGCAGCTCAGCTGTAAACAGCAGAGTGTTGTGTTTGATAGCTGCTCTGAGTGAGTGCGCACACTGTAGCTGTATGAGTATGAACCAGATCTTTGCTGACCAAGTGACAAGCCTGCCTTGCTGTGCAGTCACCAGATGTGGAGCTGGTGGAGCCGGAGGCGCTGCTGGTGAAGGAGGAGAAGGTGGAGGCAAACATGTCACAACATGAAGAAATAGAAGATGATGTGCCACTCATTAGAGATGATGGTGAGTCTGCAGAGACAGAGAGAAGGTACTGAAAATTGATATTAATGCTTGGTCAGATTCCTGTTTTCTTATTCTTTAACCAGATTTTCTTTTTCTTATTTAAAGGGGTAATCCACTGATTTTACTCTTTCCCAGTTTATTAGTTATGGGGTTATCAGCCTGTGTAAACAGTTTTATAATGTCCCCTGTGGCTCTGGAGGAGTGTTGACAACTGAGAAAATAAACCTGATGATGTCACAGTGATGTCTTCAGGGTCATGGCTTGGGCTTAGAGACATTTTTAACACAAAGTTGTTGTTTTAAACTGGAGCTGTGGAGGTGGACTGTCTAACAAAACACTATCAAGTTGCGTAATGGGAAGTGTAGGATCCAGTGTTTTTGAAGTACCCTTACTAGAGTAGAGATGTGCTGGTATCAAATTTTCATGCTACGATTATTGTAGGTAACAATATCACGGTAAATGGTATTATGATAATTGGGGATGTAACGGAACGTAGTTGATCTGTGATCCGTACGGATCGCCCTGCACAGTAACTGCAAAATTTAATGTCTCATTGGAGACAAAGTAAACAAACTGCTGTAAATACAAATCATGGACAGACAGCGTGTCGCTAACAGGAATTTTGAAGAGCAACGACCAAACCAGCATCTAACAGGTTCGAAGTGACATCTGCAGGTATGTTTGCATGCTGTTTAATGTGCTGCGGCTGAGCAGTTAATTGGCTATCTAGCTGCTAACTGTACGTTAGCGGTGCACTTTTCCCCGGTGAATGTTTGTTTGGTGGCTGCAGGACAAGACGTATGTTCATGTTTGTCATCAAGTTTTGATAATGTGGACACAGGCTATTGTTTCATTCACTACCATGTATAAAGGAGGAAGGTATCATGCCTCATAATGTACTTTAATTTAACAACTGAGTATTGAATATTTTATATATTTTAAGATTTTATTTATTTATTTTATTTAAACACTGGACATCTTGAATGTTGTTTTCAGTTAAGACCACGGGCAAAAGTTCCTTGCTTTAAGTGATTTTTACAAAATAAATGGTAAGCAAAGTTAAAACCGCGATACGATCCGAAGTGTTATTTTTGTCCTCCGTTGCACCCCTACATGATACATGAGACTATATTTAGTCTCTTGCTCCAGTATATTGTGTGCCAAAGCATTCATTGGTGTCCTCAGCCCACTGAAATGCAATATGAAAATAGTAGTTACCTAAATGTAACAGTTCTATGAGTACGTGCAGAGCCCTCTAATAGGCTTTGGTATTGGTTTACACCTAGGAGGTGCCACCTTGCCACTTGAGAAAAGATCTTTGCCCTCACCGCCCAATCAGGAGGTAGTAACTGCACAGCATCATCCCACTATAAGACCCCAGTGTCTATTCTGCTCTTCTCCCTTTGAAACTCAGCAGCAAACGACTGGGGCCAGCTGGGCTTGTAGTTGGAGAGCTTCACACGTACTCATAGAACTGGAGTTATTTCCAGGTAACTATTTCTATTTCGTACGTGTGGAGCCCTCTAATGTGCTTCGCTGTCTGTTGTCACCAAAGACGAAGGCCGTTAGGGATGAGATGTACTCCCAGCTAGGGCTGAATGATTTTGAAAAAATATGATTTGCGATTATCTTGACTGATATTGCAATTGTGATGTTGGAGGGAATGATAATTTTTACATCATTATTCTCATTTTCATTGAAAAACATGAAAATAATTTTACAGTGCACATAACAGTGCACCAAGTAGGGCTGCTAGATTATGGAAAAAATCATAATTGCTATTATTTTGGTCAATATTGACATCACGATTATTTATTGAACTTATAAAAAACCTGTCTTTTTAACAATGGATTTTCTTCAACTTTAAATATAAGTAAACTGAAAAACCAATAATATGTTATAACCAATAATATAAAAATATGTTAAAAACAGATAAATAAATAATATATACAGTATACACATATATGTAATTAGGGATGAATATTTTTGACCAGTTACGCATGTTAGTCTATAGGTTAATTTGCATACACACTCTGCTAATGGCTAGACAATTACGTGTTCACAGCATCAGATATTCTTTTTGAATGGATAAAGTACCGGTGTTGCATTATGGGTTGTTTGTATCATGTTGCTAGGCTAGTGAGTGTCTGTTTATAGTGAGTGTGTTAGAGTCAATCAGCCCTGAAAAAGGTTTCATTAGTCCAGTTTAACCTGCAAGAGTTTCTGAAGGCTCGTGTAATGTGTTTTCCTGCCACGGAGAAATAAATTCATGACAAATGAAAACGAGTCCAACACGTCTTCCAACGTCTCTACTGTAGAAACAAGATATGTCAAGCTTCCAAATACCGCTGTCACATATGATAAGGAGCTCAAAAAGACAAACAGGCAGTCTGCCGAAGAAAATAAATTCTGGCCACTTCCAAGAGCCTGGTAAGAGACTGTGTGAGTATGTAACTATACTATGGTATAAGTTATATTAAAAAATAATCCAAAAATAGGTGTTTGGAAAAAAGGGGGTCGTCTATATCTCTCTCTCTCTATCTATCCATCTATCCATCCATACATACATACATTGTGTGTGTGTATATATGTAGAAACTTTCCTCAGAGATTTTGGTCCATATTGACATGATAGCATCACGCAGTTGCTGCAGAGTTGTCGGCTGCGAATCTCCTGTTCAACCACATCCCAAAGGTGCTCTATTGGAATGAGATCTGGTGACTGTAGAGGCCATTTCATATGAACTCAATGAACTCATTGTCATGTTCAAGAAACCAGTTTGAGATTTTTGTGCTTTGTGACATGGCGACTTATCCTGCTGGAAGTAGCCATTAGAAGATGGGTACACTGAGGTCGATTGTGACGCCCCTCCCACTGTCTTGGATGCTGCCTTCTGGATATTGGCTGACAGTGAAGGGTCATCAGTGTAATATGGTTCACCTGGGCCTGCCAAGCTATAAAAGCAGGCCCATGTTGTCACTCTTTCTCTCCCTTCCCCCTGCCGACATCCACCCTGCATCATCTTCTTTGTTGTTAACTTAAGTTTTAATATTATATTTGTTTTAACTATACTCTTGTGTGGACTCCCTCCTTGTCACATTCCTGAGCCAGTTTTTGACAGGGATGGTCATGGTCAGCAACAATACTCAGGTAGGCTGTGGCATTTAAATGATGGTACTAAGGGGCCCAAAGTGTGCCAAGAAAATATCCCCCACAGCATTACACCACCACCAGCCTGAACTGTTGATACAAGACAGGATGGATCCATGCTTTCATGTTGTTAATGTCAAATTCTGACCTTACCATCTGAATGTCACAGCAGAAATTGAAACTCATCAGACCAGGCAACGTTTTTCCAATCTTCTATTGTCCCATTGTGGTGAGCCTGTGCGAATTGTAGCCTTCAGGGTTTGACATGTTGTGCATTCATCCATTCTTCTCTGACCTCTGCCATCAACAAGGCATTTTTGCCCAGAGAACTGCAGCTTACTGGATATTTTCTCTTTTTTGGACCATTCTTTGTTAACCCCAGAGATGGTTGTGCGTGAAAATCCAAGTAGATCAGCAGTTTCTGAAATACTCAAACCAGCCTGTTTGGCACCAGCAACCATACCACATTTAAAGTCACTTAAATCACCTTTCTTCCCCATTCTGATGCTTGGATTGTACTTCAGCAGATCGTCTTGACCATGTCTACATGCCTAAATGCATTGAGTTGCTGCCACATGATTGGCTGAATAAAGTGAATACAGTGAATATTGTTGGCTGCTCTGACAATTAAAAAAATGCATACATGTTTATGGATAGTGATTAATACTAAAATGACTTAGAGAAACAAGAGGTTTGACAGAAATCATTGACTTGTATTACCTTGCAGTGTGTTTACATGCACTTGAGTAACCAGGTTACAGTTGGTTTTATCCAGAAGCTCACGTGAGAAACCTGTTTTCTGTAATCGGAGTATGGGATTAGAGAAACCTGGTTTCCACAGGTAGATTTTACCCAAATTCTCTGCCATGCATATGCGTAACCAGGTTTCTAATCAGCTTTTTACAAGTAAGACACATTTGCACTGAGGAAGAGCTCCACTCAGCCTGTCTGTCTCACTGTGCTGTCCGGCTGCTCCGACACATGATGCACTGGATTTATAACACAAGACAAAATGCGAGCATCATTGCGAAATGTAATGTGGCACAATAACCGTTTTATCTCAATTATCTTGTTTTCATAATCGTTGGAAACCAAAATCGTAATTGAAAATAAGATTTGATTAACCGCCCAGCCCTGGCACCAAGCACTGAATGCCGTGAACACCACAAGCGTGGGAGACGCAGCAGTTCAGCGACGCACATGTGCTGCTGAGGTAGATGCAGCCAGTGTGGCCCAGGCGTAAGGTGAACAGGCCGGGCAGGTCGTCCGGGGGGTAGTGATGGGCTGCTGGTGGGCTGACTCGTTGGCCTCCACCTGGTGCAGGCGATCTGTTTTTCGTGGCTGAGTGAAAATGGGGGAAGAGCAGCATAGATGCTGTGATCTTATAGTGGATGGATGCAGTGCGGTTGCTACCTCTTGATTGAGCGGTGAGTGCAAAGATCTCAGGTGCAGAGGCAGAGCCTCGTAGCAGTAAACCACTAGTGAAGCCCGTAGAGTGTGGAGCACGTATGAAATAGAACTTAAGATAAATGGCCTTGATGAAGTCCATTGTCAGCAGAGAAGAGTGTATGAGAGTATGCAGCTTTTTGATTTTTAAAAAGTTAACTGCATTAATTAGTTAATTTGGAAGCATCTTAAGGTGGTTGTATAATACTGTGAATCAATTTTTTTCACCCGTCCCTACAGTATTAGAGACAGTCTTTTACTTTTAATTTGCCCGGTCTTACAAGCATATTTGATCATACAGTATTTTAGTCGAGCTGCTTCCATTTGCTGTGACGCTATTACTGCAAACTCAACACTTCCTTTTTGTTTACTTATTGTAAAACTACTCTTACTTAATAGATTTTTCACATTAAAAGCCTTCCAGTGGCTCAAAGTACATAATCCTACCCCTACCTCCTTCTTTAACAGTGATTTTAAAAAAAAAAAAAAAAAAAAGGCAAAGGAGAAGAAGTTTGGATTAATTACTGACTGAACACAGTATTTCTGTTTGAGAAGAGAGACTCGGAGCAGCAGATTTGTGAGCAGGACATGCCTGTTTGTTGTGGAAATGTATATTATACTGAATTTTAGGGGTGGGTAAAAAATCAAAGAATCGTGAATCTTATGTTCTACCATTCTGAATCGATTCAAAGATTCCAAAAAAGATTTTTCTATGTGATTTATAACGTTATGTTGAGGGAATGAAAAATGTGGAACTCAACTGTGAGGGCACAATGCACATCTGGACAGAGTACAGTGCACTAGTGTTATCTTGTAGGCCATCCTCAAAAAAGGTTTGGACTTTGTAATTAGCTTTGTGAGACAAAGGTGAAGTATTTTTTGTTGCAACGATTAATCGATTGACAGAAAATTAATCTGCGACTATTTTGATTAATTGTTTCAGTCATTTTTTAGAAGAACTGCCAGAAAACTGCCTGTTGCAGCTTCTTAAATGAAGCTTTTCTGTGTCATACATGGTGAAGTGAATGTCTTTGGGTTTTAGACTGTTTGACCTTTGAATGCATCTCCTTGGGTTGTGGGGAATTATAAGAGGTATTTTTTCACAATTATCTGACATTTCTAGTCTGACCAATTTAATCTGGAAAATAATGGGCAGATTAATAGGTAATGAAAATAATTGTTAGTTGCAGCCCTATTATTTTGTGAAAACATTGTACTCCATCGCCCAGAGACTAAGATAATGGAGCGGAACACCAAATTCCAGCACTAACAAATGAGTTGACCATCCAACACACTCCAGCACTTCACAAAAGTTAAACTCTGTCCAGTCTGTTTGATTTTTAAAGCTCTGCACCCGACAGCTTTCCCTGGAAGGGAAGCCCCCCCCCAATCATTGTCAGTTAAATATCTTTGGGTTGTGGACTTTTGCTCACACAAACAATCTATATCAAGAGACAAAAGTATTATTTTTATTAACTCTGTTTTTTTTCTCCATCCTTTCCCCCACATTGTGTCTCTGAAGGAGTGGTGGAGTGTGTTCCCTGTGGAACTGCAGGACAGAGACCCTGTCTTGAACAGCAGGACACCCAGTCCACTTCCAGCCAGGCCCAGTCCCAGAGCCAGAGCAGCAGGACGAGGCGTAGTAGCAGCAGTGGCAGCAGAGGAGTGGAGGTCAGTGGCTCCTCTCCTCTCCTTAAGTGTGAACTCAGTGCCTCTGTAGAGGACCGAGACTCGCAGCAGGAAAACGTAAACTCTCACCAGTATATTGATGATGGCAGCAATGACTCACAGTTTGACGTGTTGTGTGACAATAAAAGTGCTAACTCATTGGTTGAGGAGTTTTTTGACGAGACTTCTGTGGCTGAAGTGGAAGGAAGGAGGCTGTCTTGTTCTTACTCAATGGCTGCAGCTGATTTCCCATCAACCTCTTCCAGTATTAATGGCTGGGCTCATTACGGCCCCAGTTTCCCCCTGGCCCAGCCCCTCAGCAACGGCAGCAAAGCCTGCCATCGGGCCAGTACCAAGGAAAGACTATTTGTTTGCAGCTACTGCGGCAAAGCTTTTAACCGGCCTAAGAAACTGGAGATCCACCAACGCGTCCACACGGGAGAGAAGCCTTTCAGCTGCTCCACGTGTGGGAAGATGTTCTCAGAGGCCGGGAACCTGAGGAAACACCAGAGAGTTCACACTGGGGAGAAACCGTACAGCTGTGGGTTGTGTGGCAGGGGATTTGCCTGGATAAGAAACCTCAAAACACACCAGCAAAAGAGTCATCCTGAAATTTATACTGAAGAGGAGACCTGGGAACACAATTGAACTGTCTTCTTACCTGCAGTCTAGAGTGTAATAAGAAAAGAAAAAAGACCTCTTGAGTCAGTGTTGGCAGTGGAAAGTGACTTTCTCCTCAACAGAATTAATTTGTTTTACACAAGACCTTCATAAGAACTTTCTGAACAGATTTCTAAATATTTCACATAATAGTTAACAAGAAAAAGTGTTTTCAAATGTGACTTTGTTTTCAAAGAGAGAAATCTTAGTTAAATAAACTGCAATTCTAATTCCTTTTATCTGTGTCCTATACGCATGCTTGGGTTGACCAACTGCACACACCTGGAGTGGATACTCTGCCTAGTCCTGGACCTCATTTCCCAGAATTATCTTTAAAAAAATGGCATTGTATATTTTTCTTATTGTCAACTAATTCCATGAAAAAAAAGAAATCAAAAATGTGTTAGTCTGTCTCTTTCTCTTTCCCTTTCTGACTTCCCTACCCTACCTGTGGTTCTTACTGAGGACACAAATCTTCAAAAATGCTTCACAAATACATAGTTTCATTTTTTTTAAAAAGTTTAGTCATTTCCAAAAACAGCTGGTCACTGTAGTTTTTAGCAAATGTTACTCACACAGGAGGAAACGGAAACATCTGTTGGAGACTATTTTCGGTGGTGGATTAATCCATGTTTCAGGCTCCAGTGAGTATTTCTGGCAGCAGAACGGTGTGTGTGGGACTGAGTCAAAACAAACTACAGTGTGTGTGTGTGTGTGTTCATGGTGATGAAGGAATATGTCACCCAGTGCAGTGTTGTGGCTCATTGATGTGTATTTAATAGTTTTTGGACAACAATGGAGCTCTATGATAGAGGAAGAAGATATATCAGACACAGACACAATACTTGTTAATAGGATTGAGTCATTGTTCACTTGGGTCTTTTCATGGGATTTATATGTAATATATCACCAGACTTCTCCTTTAAAACTAAAGGAGCATGTGATGGTAAAAAAATAGTCATTACCGATTGCATATTAAATTGCAATTCTCGGACAGAGCTCTCTTTCAGTATCATAACAGTGTGTCAGTCCAACATCCAACGGTCCCAAATCGAAAAATTTATTCAGCTATTTTTTTTCTTTTTTGGGCATTTTTGTCCGTATTTAAAGGTGAACAGTAGAAACTGACACAGTGATACAGTATACTGCATGGTATGCATCTTAATCACTAGGACACCCCTCTTTAGCTGTTACATGAAATAATACAGAAACATGTAGTGGGGCCGTATTAACAAAGGATCTTATCTTATGACTAGAAGTCCTAAAAGTTCCTAACTAAGAGTTTCCTCTTAAGACCAATTCACAAAGCTGCTGAGAGACACTTTCAGGAAGGATCTGAGAGAACTCCTGAGCTAAGAGAAGGGGTGGGGTTGACCCTATTGCTATGGATGACATAGCACTATCTCCACAGTAATTGGTTGACAGGTGACTGGGTTGTGTCAGTAAATGTTTAGGTGAATATTCATCAACACACAGCAGTGTGATAAGATACATTTCATAAATGAAACAAGGTAACATACTTGATTAATACTTAATTACTTCATTTTGTAGATTGTATCTGACAAACGCCATCTTCCAGTTGGCTGAAAAAAAATCATTAATTGATTGGATAACTCTACATATAGTGCCTATTTAACCAGGTAGTCCAGTGATGGCTGTGAAATCAGCTTTATTCATTTATCTGTTGCAGTTGGTGATTATTTAATGTTCACTTCAACTGTCAAAAGCATGAAGAGTGTATTTTGGCGTGATGTATAATTCTGACAGATGGTGGTTATATTGTAGGTTTATCAGCACCAAACTGTTTTTTCCGATGGAGAATTGTTTAAACTGGTATTTCTGGTCTTATTCTGTTTTTTAATATATAGGTACACTGATTAAATCCTTATTCCTGCCATCAAAATATATTTTACAAAGTTCGTTATTGAATTTTTCCAAGATCCTGAAGCAAGGAGGCTTTCTACCTGTACCTTGTGAGCAGGTCTCAGTAACTTATGAGTCCTCTGGATTTTCTGACTTCTCTCAGACTGAGGAGCTAAAAACTAAAATGCTTTGTGAATTACTCTCAGCCCAAAACTCCTAACTTGGCTAGTTAGGAGCTACTTTAGCCTTAGGACGTTTTGCCCCTTGTCTTTACTGTGTTGCTTTTAATGGGATATAATGGGATGTTTGGTATAAATAATAACTACTTATGAGTAGTTTAGTCTTGGCCAGTATTCAGTTACTCTTACTGGATCTGTAAAATGGTTTCTTGTAAATGTTTGAGGGCACTTTTAAGGAGTGGTCATGTGTTTTGATGAAATATGTCACTTTTTGTATGCAAAAATGTCATTTATGGAATAAATATGCTTATTAAACCACTGAGAAGTCTTATTTTATGACCATCTTATTTTAAAATGAATGCTTGTCATTCTCATGATTGTCACTCAAACTGCAGATAAAACTGTCATGCTAATGCATGGGTCACAGGTATGGCATATGTTTTAATAAGTGAAATGTGTCAAACTGAGGATGAAACAAGGCAAGGGAGAGATCGGAGACAAATATGTATATATATATATATATATATGTGTGTATATTTTTTATATATATATATATATTTATTTATTTAAAAAACACACACACACCTATATATAACACCCAGCACATACCTCAAACTTACAAAGCTGCTACCTGTCAGTGCTATTCACTGTACATGTGTAATTATGTTGCATGTCTAACATCTGCTATTTTCTCTTTGTGTGTGCAGAAGGAGGAGGAACCAGACGTGGTGCTGGTGAAGGTGGAGGAGGTAGAACTAGTGACGAGAGCCCAGAGCCAGCCAGGCCTCAGCATACAGGAGGGTGAGCGAGTGGACCTGTCATTTTAATCAACAGGAGTGTCTTTCATTCTTACCACAGCTCAGTTACATCAGCCTGTCGGATCTGGTGATCCCCAAATCATGCTTGTAGCTGCCTTGCCAAGCATGTAACAATTTGTTACCCATTTCAAAATAAAGCACTCGCTTCCTGTATAGTTGAAAAGAAGGTTAAACATTAAAGAAAAGGGTATTACTCTTAAACCTCAACTTGTCTAGGTTACCGATATTGGTAACCTAGACCAATTGTCACTTTTATTTCTCACATAAAACATCAAACATGTTACGTGATGTAATGTTGTCCAGCTGGTACAGTTAGAAGTGTCTGTAAGAGAAAATCTTTCTCTCTGTATCCAGGGTTGGTGGAGTCCAGCACAGATGACTACAGAGGAGTGCTGCCATTTGATGAAACCACACAAACCTCCACCAATCAGCTGTCTGACCTGCAGGAGTCTGGGCGGGGCTTCTCAGAGGTCAGCTATGGCCATCCGTCGCTGTGGACTAACGGGGGGGATAATTATTGTCATGGCGACAGCCCCCCAGGGCCATCCTCTCACTGCGCCCCCCTCTCATACCTGCCTGGCACACTCATTGGAGCAGAGCCTGGCAGCTCTGGGAGGGGATTGGCTGTTGATAATTTACCTGGAAGGGGATTGGCTGTTCAAAGCTCTAGAGGCTTCCTTACCTCTGTGTCCTTTCCGCAGGCTCCTGTTATCGATCTGTCAGGGGAGTCCAGCCCCATTCAGGTGTCAGGTCAAATGCAGGACGTGCCGCTTTCAGGTCCTGGGCCCCGACAGTTCCTAGACCACGGTCAAAGTCAGGTTCAGGGCAGTTATATCAGCGCAAACATGCAGAAGAAAATCCCCAGGAAGAGGGTTTGCATCTGTAGGTTCTGTGGGAAAGGCTTCAGCTCGCCGGCAAATTTAGAATCCCACCTCAGGACTCACACTGGCGAGAGGCCATATGGCTGTAGCATCTGCGGCAAAAAATTCTCCCAGTTCTGGAACCTGAAGATCCATCGCAACATCCACACCGGGGAGAGACCGTATGTGTGCTCACTCTGCCCAGAGAGGTTTTCTGACCCTAGCAACCTGAAAAAACACCAAAAGAGACACCACCCACACATGTAGACATATAGTCAAGAGTGCTTACATGGAAAATGGTGTTTGTTGCTGGTGTCAGATTTCAAAAGTCCTAAGGAATCACAATAACAACATTGTAGTCAGTTTTTACCTTTATATTTCATAATCAATCCCAAATTCAAAATCAATAGCAACATGAGGAGCAAATCTAGCTTGCTGTCCTGTAGCCAAGACATTTATCTTCTCATCCCCAATGTTAGTCAAAACAGTAGGTTTTTACATATATTGTATGTACACAGTACCAAAACAGCTTGAATATGTAATATATTTCTCCCAACTAGCATAAATTTTCAAATAAAAGTCGTTCATGAACAGATAAATATCCATATTTAAAGTGTGTAAATGTATCCACTATGTCCACACAAATTCCACAATGGAACGAAAAAGTAATGTCCATGAGCACAACTTTTGTCTTAACAATCTCACAATGCACTGCATCTACAGCTGTCAGGGATGACACAAAATGATGATGATTATGAAGCGTCAAAAATCTCAATTTACTGTTCACTATTCAATAACTATTGAGTATCTAATATATGGGGAGTATTGAATAGTTAATTTCCTGTCATACTCACCATTCTGCTGCTCTTGAGTGTCTCTGTTTACCACTAATCCAGTTGATCTGTCAAACATTGCACTAGACGTAATGACTACTTGAAATATTCAAATTTCGAAACCTGGAATTTGCAGGTGGGATAAGCCTAATCTTTACGTCACATTCATCCTCTTATTCACATATTATTTTATTACGATTTAGCAATTATTCATTCTGCCTGAACCATTCTGCCTGAAGTTGCTGTCAGTGAAACTCAACCCTTCCTGCACAAATTTTGAATTAAAAGCGTACCAGGATTATGCCCTTTGAGCTGATAGATGGCTTTTAATGTGAAATGTCTCTGCAGGAAGTGTTGTTTCACTGACAGTATCTTAACATCACAAAAAACAGAAAAGTAGAGTGTATGACATGACTCTACTTGGCCTTTTTTTTTTCTTTTTAGATCACTGTTACTGTCTGAAAAATCAACACTTCCTACAAAGATGTTTCACATTAAAAACCTACCAGGAACAAGAGCCGCTATAAGGCTTTTAATATGAAACATCTCTGCTGGAAAAGTTGGTTTCATTAACAATAGCTTTACAGCAATCAAAAAACATCAAAGTGGAAGTGGTTGGAAATAATTAGTGACTTAAAAACAGTTGTGGTAATAAGAGCAGCAGAGTGGTGAGTATGACATGACTATGTTGTACTGAATAGAATTAATGATGTGGAAATGTACATTATACTGAATTCATCAAGACAAGAGTTAAAAATGGAGGAAGTTAGTTATTAAAATTTATATTTTATCAAATATATTATATACTGGCCCTAAGCCACTATTTGACCATCTGCAGTATCACAGTGTTACTGTGGTGTTACTTATATTCACACTTGCAAAAGTAAATTACAAGCTACTTGGCTGTATTTTAACTATTTGAGTGTTGATATGGAAACAAAACTACACAACAAGCCAAACAACAATTTCAGACACAGTGTAGGTATATAATAATCTTTCAGTTCACATGTTTAGGGAATTTTCAGTCAATTATGTGTGCTTTTTTAATGTATTTTATTCCTGTTCTTCCAATGAAAATGAATTAAGTTTGTTGCTAGTACAGGATCTCTGATCTTTATCAGATCTTTATCTATAAAAATAATGAATATGTAATTATTATGTAAAAGCATAAAGATATATTGTAAATGTAACACTAGACTAGCCTTTTCTATTGTGTCACAATTTTGTAAAATCCTGCTCAATGTCTAAGGTTTGCAATGTAAATAATTAAACTTTTTAAAAATATAATTGGTGAATTTGTGTTTTTATTTTGAAATAATATATTACTCCAGCATATAAGGCAGTATAATGACAAAATTGTGACACAATATTATCACAGAATCTATAAATCATACAGTGCATAGTCTTAACTGAAAGATTAGGCTAACTACTGCAGCAGTTGTACCTTAAAAAGTTGTAGATCAAGCTACTCTGCTCCTCAGAGAAAGAAAGAAACATAACCCTAACCCTAACCTGAGGAACTAGTCCTTTAATTTGCTCTAATATTGGAGTGAAATAGCTATGGTAAGACACCGAGACCCTGGTGCTTCTCCTCACAAATTATTAATTTTAAGAACGAGCTCTGTCTTACTGTACAGTGAGGCAGACTAGAGATAAACTGTATTCAGTCAGTTTTAAGATGTCTACCTCAGGGTTCATCGACCAAGCAAACATCAACATTTAAAGGAATAGTTTGGCATTTTAGGAAAAATGCTTATTTGTATCTAGTATCAGTTCAACATATCTTATTTGTTAAATCTGTACACAAACAGTAATGTAAAAACAATTTGTGGTTTTAGAGGGGTTAGAATGCTGGAACTACACTTGACGTCAAGAAAAAGAAACTCTCATTATCAGTTACAGTAAAATGTGCCAAAAGTTGGGTGAGCAGTCCAATGGAAGCCCAGCATTCATGTTAAATTATGTTTTGACCTATCAGGAGGCCCTGTAGTGGTGGGTATCAGGCTTTGCCATCATAAATCTACTGGGCTCCATGAAAGGCGACACCATTCTCTAACCCTGACCTAATTTACCTTTAAGCTGCCTTTCAATCCTACTCTCACCCAAGCAAAGACTAGATACTCGGCAGCTTGACCTGGCCTTATATCTACATTGTATCTGCTCAGGGTAAACTGCTGTAACTGGCTTGATAGGCAGTATCAACTTAATGGTCCAGCCATCATCCCTACATATCTAGCTCCACTGGTCTTACAAATAGTTATATCAGGAAAGTTATATCAGAAAGCGCACTTGAATCCTACTCTCACCCAAGCAACGAGCAGATAAATGGCAGTTGCTACATTTGAGTAGAGATTTTAAATCATCAAATAGTCTTTAAGAGTTAAAGTTTTGTCTTGTCTTCTCCATGACAATAGAAAACTCCATTTCCTGTGAGGACCGTAAGTTTTGTTTGAAAGCTACTGAAAAAGCTAGTGAATGGACCTTGAGTTAAGATTATTTTCTGAAATCCAGAAGGTTTTTTTTCTCTCTGGATGTGTTTTTGTCCTTACAGTTCTGAACCCTTATATGGTTTGCATCATTAACATGG
The DNA here is from genome assembly GCA_038419695.1 of Scomberomorus guttatus. NCBI lineage: Eukaryota > Metazoa > Chordata > Actinopteri > Scombriformes > Scombridae > Scomberomorus > Scomberomorus guttatus. The sequence goes on along the minus strand of CM076447.1, from coordinate 35,311,590 downwards.
TCTTAATGCATCTCTCTCAACCTCTTCTGTTCTTTCTCTCTGCTCTCTTCTGTCTCAGCAGTCTGCAGCACCACAGTCGACCCACAGGATATCAGAAGACTCCAGCAGTATGGTGGCAATCCAGCTGAGGGTACCAGACACCAACACACCAGCCAGCCCCAACATGCAACAACAGAGATCCAGCAACAGCAACCCACTCAACTCTGAATACTCCCTGTTTGAACTAGAGACATTTTTCACCCGCTGGGCCCCTGATAATGACTCTGCATCAGCCCCTGCTGCTCCTTCATGTTCTTTCACCACTGATGACTCTGCAGAGTTTGACCAGAATGGAGTTATTATCGTAGACACTCAACCACAACCTCAACATGTGCTCCAACCACCACAAGGTTCAGCCTCTTCAGCAGTGAGGAGTGGAGGGCAGAGCAGCCAGAGTTTCTCCTCAGTGTCCAGCCGCACCAGAGTTCACAGTCAGCCAACTGTGTCACAAGGTAAGTGGTTATCTTGTACCTTTTTTAGTGACTTTATGTAGCCACTAGATGATTTTGAAGCGCTAGGAACACTGACATTTCCAATGACTTGTGACGAGTGTTTTCTCAGACCACATCCATACTAAGCCAGCAGAATTTGAAAATACATCCACTTGCTTGCTCTGGAGCTTTCGACTGTATCACGCAGTCCTCATCAGCAGTTTCAGTTTCTTTTCTCTGTTGTGGCCTTCCATCCACACAAATATGCTCTCCAGAGTGGATAGATGAAAAAAATCTGGTCTTGCCTTTAAGTTGGATCAGGTTTCCAAATCCTTGATGTATGCCTTCCCAGACATGGAGGGCATACATGTCTGTGCTCAGTTATGCAGAAACAGAATGTCACTAGCGCTATGTGATTGACTCCGTTGAAACACAATATGTACTGTATGCTCTATTGTCCCAGCAGATGATGGCTGTAATGCACAGTTTTGTTGTTTTCTAACCAAAAGACAAAGAAGAAGACATTCTGTCTACATATGATTACTGGTACAAACACCAGTTAGGAGATAAATTACAAACCAGGAGGATCAGTTTAAAGGCTTATTACACACAAAAACTGTGCAGCATTGTAGGATTTTACAACCCTGGAGAGTTATGGCAGCAGTGATTTGCTCCTCCATCTTGGCTTATGCAAGATTAAGTTGAATTACCACAACTAGTGCAGTGCCTGTTCAAAATGTACCTGTTCGGAATGGGCAGATTTCTCAATACCTAGAGAGAATAGTGCCCTCTAATGCAGACTATAGGTAGACACTATAATTTACCAATGATCCCTAAACGCCTCAAATGCAGGCTATTGGTAGACGCTATCATTTACCAATGCTCCCCAAATGCCTCACACACAGAATATCTGGAGACTACAATTTTGAGTTGAGCTGAAGTTGTTTAGGTGAACTGTAGTGCCCGTTCAAAACGTGCCTGAGACATTCTGCACTATGTCTTGAACATACATACAAAGTTCCCGCACGTGAGGAACTGGAATAGAGCTTAACTCTATACTTTTTCAATTCATTCTCTATGGTAGTTCTTATCACTATGGATGTAATCCCATCTCTGACCACAATGTGGGTTACAAGTGACGCTGTCCGTATTTCCGCTCGTTGAATCCACATGAAGAATCAAAGCAACTTTGTTTATGAGAGGTGTTTTTATATATTTCTGCCTGAGACATTCAGCACTATGTCTTGAACATACATGCCAAGTTTCGTTCACAGTACACGGTTCAATAGTAGAGCTTAAAGCTATAATATGTAACTATTCCACATTAAAATGTCTAAAAATGACTAGACCTATATTATATATTTTGTTGAGTTGTGTAATTATATTATCCCAAATGTTTCTAACAATTTTCAAACCCAGAGAAAATCTGTAATTGTATTCAGGGTAACGATCCGTTTCATTTGGTCGCCCGTCAATGGTGTCATACACCCTCTACCAACAACTATATGCACACAAGATGCATGCTTCGGCATTGTGGTTGTCCGCCACAGTGACGTCTACCAAAGAGTATACGCAAAAAAGATAATACATCGGCGTTGTGGTTCTCCGCCAGAAACTGCCATGAATTGACTTTTATTGAGTTTTAAGCCACATTTTTCCGATAAACTTTTTAGATCTTGGTCGTTTTTAATTATATCTTTTAACTGAATGAAGCATGTTAGTCATCAGACATCTGGTTCTTAAGTTATCAGAGAAACAAGCTGAGCAAACGTTAGCAGCAGCTCAGCTAGCAGCCCCTCGGCTAGCAGCCCCTCCTGGACATCTTGTGCCTGCCGAACAGCATTGGAGAAACACAGATTTTTTTACGTGAAACTGCTTTATGCAGTGTTTTACCAGTTTTAATCACCACGTCTGTTTGTTCTGGAGAGGACAAGACCTCTGTGGATAATTTGGTTCCTGGTAAAAACTGAATGATGAACACTGAAGTAATCCTAACCTGGAGAAGCTAGCTGGTTATGAGGTATTTTTTTTATATTTCTCAAGAACCACTTCTTTGATTTCCCAGCAATACATCCGCGAGGTATGAAGTAGATTGCATGAATGGTTCTTGAGATATGTGAAGGACAAACACACATACAGACAGACAGAGAGAGATTCCTTGCTTTATATAGAGAGTTGCAACAAGGTATTCTGCCTGGTATTTGCACTTCACATAGTTACGTGCTTCGCCAGAAGTGAGGCAAGACTTTGGCTTACTACTATGACATAACCTGACTCTTTCTCTCTTCTTCTCTGCTCCTAGCCTTGCCAGCAGCAATATCTGTGTCCATACCTTTGCGGATGCAGGCTCCATCTTCCCAGCTTTCATGGAGCAGAACACCAGCCATGATAAGAAGTGCCCAGGCTCAGCTGTTGCATCATAACAGCAACAGGATCTCCCAGCAACAACCTAACATTCACTCTGTACAACCCCCGCTGTCCACTACCATAGCTGCTATCAGTAATACTAACAGCGCTGATAAAACAGGTATCTCTAGTATCAGTTCAACCAGTAGTAGTCACTCGCCTCTACCAGTGAGGGGATCCACAGCAGCGTTGGCGAGTATTGATGTGGCCATTGCTGCACACCATCGAGCCAGCCTCTTGGCTCACCACAACAAAAACCAAGCTGCCAGCATGGTGCCCAGTGATCGCCGCAGAAAGAGCTACATATGCCGAGCCTGTGGCAAGGCTTTCTCCGGCCTGTCCAATCTGGAGGCCCACGAGAGAGTCCACACGGGGGAGAAACCTTTCTGCTGCGACACCTGCGGGAAACGCTTCTCAGAGGCCGGGAACCTGAAGAAGCACCAGAGAGTTCACACTGGCGAAAAACCATTCAGCTGCGACCAGTGTGGGAAAAGGTTTGCTTGGATCTGCAACCTGAGGACGCACCAGCAGTCTGCCACAGGCTGCGGACAACAGGCCAGGGGAGGGTTAGGACTGGGCTGATCAGTGGTGGAGGACAGGACTGTTAATGCTAGTAGTATTTTATTGGAAAAACAAAAACCTCCACACAAGGGCATACTGCTTTTTCTTCATTCATAATTAGTTGTATGGCAGCAATAAAAAATGTGACACAGTATTTTAATTTTTCTCTCTTTTTTTTCAAATGTTTTGTCTCTTTGACACAGGATGAATAACTGTAAGACTTTTAGCTCTCAGTTGAAGAACCAAACCAGTGTTTTGCATGTTTTAGCTCATTAGCTACACATCATGCATACTTGACATTACTGCTGACCATTTTCCAAAGTAGACTGTATTGTTGAATGTGTTCCAACCTTCCAGGCAGCCATAGCATTTAAGGTAATGCAGCTGTGAGTGCAGAGGGCTGTGGACGTCTACGCCAATCGGACATGTAATGCACTGTGATGGGTTGTTTATGTACTCAAGGATGTTAGAGGAAAATATATTAAAAACAGACTATGAGTTACATTACTCAAGGATGTTAGAGGAAAATATATTAAAAACAGACTATGAATTACATTACCTGGTCTGGTTCGCCTTATATTTGTTCTTGTGTTTGAACAGTTTTTAATTTGGTAAAATATTTGTTTAATTGTACATTATGGTGCATCGTCCAACAAGCATTTGCTACCATCAGCTCACTTTATTCAATTGAAACCATGCTACCGCAGATGTTACATATACATATGGTAGCCGGGGAAAGAGAGACTGTCTACTGTCGTCAAATCACATCTCATCATTTCCATCTCTCTATCTTCTTTTGGCAGCCAATCACTAGGGCCTGTCTCCAAAACTCTGAGATGGGTCTGATTGTAGCCACGGTGGGGCATTCCTCTCCTGTAGTACAGGAATCCCCAAGTAGATCATTGGTTCTTGTAGAACAGGAACGCCCGATGAGATTTCCTGAGTTTACAATAAAGTGACAAGTAAAAAGGAGCAATATATATTTTTATAGGTCAGTAGAAACATTTTATTGTTCCAGACTTTCTATTTCCAGTCTGGTTTTAAAACAGAGCTTCTAACAAACGGAGAGATCGTTTACGACACTAAACAGATAATGATGATTTTAGCTGCATTTTAACTGTGCAAAGTTTACTTGATCCCCCGAGTGATAGCTGACAGGGTGGATGATTTTACACTCTGATTCCATCACTGCAGCTCCGAACAACATGAGACAACTGTGTGATGATAACTGGAAATAAAAACAAAAGATTCTCTTTTATTAGAAAAATAAGCCACACGCTGTTAATTGGCTCCTATGATTATAAATGCAACATTTCAGTCAGATAGACCTCATCCGTCATTACCTACTTTTCCAGTCTTTGCTTTGGTTGCAGAAACAGTCTGGCATTACTTTTAATAATACAACAGGTAATTACTTACAGACTTAGCGCAAGCGTCTGGTCCTGAGTGCATCATTGTCGTGCCAATAATGATGGTAAAGCATACCCTCTACTGTAATATCGCTTGTGTTTTTTATGTAACATATTCAGAATGGGTTCTTCATCATCCAACTAAATAGCAAAAAATACTCACTCTAGTCATATATAATAATACGTACATGTATTTTAAGCCTTAGCCTACTTTTAATATTATTTTAATATTTTTTTCTACATCTTCTTATTCTGTTGTATGATTACAGGCATCATTTACATTTCACTTCATTGAATATGACAGAATTTTCTTCACAGGTACTTGGTATCACCGTTTCATATCATATCATATGAGGTACTTCATTCATGGTTCTGATGATGTCACTCACAATTACCAACCCAGTCTCTTTCACATGAATGTGCTCGTAGCTGGATAGGAAAACCCAGAGTTGACTGAGCTAGTTGATAGCCAGCTTCATAGTACTGGTTATCTGGATGGCCAATTAGGCTCAGTGAAGCCAGCTAACGAAATGATATCCAGGGCATGTTGAACTTGCTTCATAGTACAGGCCACTGTTGTTAATTAATTGATATTGACACCAAATTTATAAAAAAATCTGCATTTCATGGGTTGAAATGGATGAGAAACCTGTCACCTGCTGTTTGAAATCAGCCCTGAAAAGGTGGGGCCAATGTTGACAGTGGACCTTTTGGAAGTTCTCTACGTCATGAAATTTATATAATTGGTAGAATGATAACGCCCACCTCCCCTAGCCCACACCCCCAGCAGCTGACAGCGGTGCTGGCCTGCTAGAGGAGGTCTCCCTGTCTGCAACTGTCCGCAGGAGGAAACAGTACTGGCAGCCACAAAAACAACAGAAATCCTCCTCACATCTCGCCCTGCAGCTCTTCAATTCTTTGGCTGTCTGTTCCTGCAGTTATCAGCTGGTAAAATCTTGTTTTAAAATGTTAAATCGCGGTGTAACTGGAGCTCTGCCAAAACTGAATCTGTCCACTGCTGGAGCAGCTCTGCCGAAACTGAACCTGTTCAATAAATTTAAAGGAGATGTGGTAGAATGTCACTTATCTAAGGAGGGTAGATGGATTATCCTGGTTCTTAGAATGGAGAATGTGGTTCTGGTGGTGAATAATATTTATGGATATAATAATGCAAAAAACATGTTTACCCAACTAGCAGTAGAATTAAAAAAGATGGAGAAATACAAAAATGCTCATTTGATTATTGGCAGTGACTTAAACGACGCAGCAGATGACCAAATGGATAGATTACCAGCAAGAATACTCCCCAACTCAAGATTTAAAGTAATATCATACTTATGTGAACAACTTAATGTTATCGATGTTGTTGCCTCCACAACTCAGCCATATTATCAGCTCCCAGTGGTGGAAGAAGTATTCAGAACAATTACTTAAGTAAAAGTACCAATACAGCAATGTAGAAATACTCCATTACAAGTAAAAGTCCTGCATGAAAAATCCTACTTAAGTAAAAGTGCATTAGTATTAGTATTAACAGCAAAATGTACTTACACCTGGGCCACACAGCCTACCTCTAACTCAGCAGCCTGTGTGTGTCGCTGCCAGCTCTATCTTTCTACATAGAATTTGACTTTGATAATGGCCATCAATAATAGAATGTTTCATATCATTTAATTAGGAATTTTATTTATATTTAATTTAGACAGAAAAAGGTTAGGAAGCGTGTGCTTAATGTGCCCAAAGAAAAATAAATAAATGTAAGGTGAAAACGGCTTTCTTTCTGAAGGGCATGGTGGGGTCTGGTTGGGGGTACTTCTGTCAGTCACATACACTTCCACACAGGACAGGGTTTTTTTTATTGATTATATTGATTATTCTGCCAGTTAACCCCCCGCTGTCACCGTTCCAGGTGAAGAAAATCCCCCCAGATTACATCAAGTTCCCCAAACAAGCCAAACACACTCCAACAAACCTCCAAACTGTCAGGAGGGAAACACATTGTTAAAGATGAAACCAGTGGTTTCCAACTTTTTCGCTTTTGACGTGTTATAAAAGCAGTGTGTAGATGGGGTCACATTTCAGATGTATTTGAGCTGTTAACAGCTCCACCAAATAGTGATTTTCCCCTCTAAACTTCTCACATGGTTAATTTCAGTAATTGTTCAAATGTCATATTATCCATTGTGTCAAATCTTCATCTTAAAGTAACTGTCAAATAAACATAGTGGAGTAGAAAGTACAATATTTCCCTCTTAAATGTAGTGGAGTGGAAGTTTAAAGTAGTATAAAATAGAAATACTCAAGTAAAGTACAAGTACCTCAAAATTGTAATTGTAAAAGTACAGTACTTGAGTAAATGTACTTAGTTACTTTCCACCACTGTTGGCTCCAGAAACTCCCTCTATAGTGCTTAGTAGCAATGTATTGCCCCTGTTCTGACCTCTCACCTCCCCCCAAAAGTCAATGACATTGTTACAAAGTAGATTTTCAGCCATATAGTCCACCCTCATAATTTGTTCATGTTTGCTAACATAATATTTTCCCTAGCATTAGTGAGCTTTGCACTGAGGTAGTTTATGAGACTACCTTATTAACCAAATAATAAGGTAGTCTCATAAACAAGGTTCACTTGGGATGCTAATATCTGAGGGATATCAGCATCCAGTGAACAATGAAGGTATGAATTCGAGCTCTGACCCTCTCTCAATCAGCCACCTTTTATAATAAATGAGCACAATAATTACAAAAGACTTCTCTTTAAAGATATAACAGTGTTTATTAAACAATAGCAAAGTTAACATGTTAGCAAATGCTTTGATCAATAAATCACTCCTAAAATCTAATCCTACCTAAGCAATAACACAGCTATGTACAATGGAAACACATGCAAGCTGTAGCGTGCATGTGTATGTGAGTGTATGGGAGTGTATGTCTCTGTGGGTGTGATCTGGGAGACGACGTTGTGCGAGAATTGGGGGTGACTGCCGTGATCTCGTGAGATGACGTCACGCGATCTCAAGGACAGTGGGCGTGATCTCGCGAGATGGAGTCACGTAATAACCAAATAACGGCTATGACCGCAGTGTAGGTTATAACAATAGCAAGATGGCGCTACCTGGGGGTCGGCGTCTCTGCATTTACCCAATTCAATGTATCAAACACGTGTCTGATGGTAGATAACGAGGGCAGAGCGGCGCTGTGTCCCATGTTACTTGACCGTCAGATGTGTAAGAAAAGATGTGTGTATGTGTATGTGCGTGCGTTAGTAGCAGGGGGGAGAGGAGGAGAAGAAACGCCGGCTCACGGTGAAATCCTACGATTGTGAGGGGAGAGCAGCAGTTGTTTGTCCACAGAGAGCGTGCGTGCAGACGGCAGTCTGTAACGCACGTTGTCTGATTTTTGATCGACAAACAACTTGCTTTCTCATTCACAATGGCACAAACACAGCAAACACAAAAACAGTCTAGCGTGGTTAACACAAACTAAACAGGCAGCAAACTTTAAATACTTAGAGTATAGCAAGCAAAAGGGACTCGGCAGTCCGTTAAATCAGCAACAAAATAGCAATTAGGCTTAAAGCTAAAAGCTAATAAACACACAATTCATTCTGTCTCTGTCCAGATATAGCCTCTTACATGCTCGCTTCACAAAGCGATTCGACGTGTGTTTCTTCCGTCCTGGTCTGGTTCGGATACTGACGGGGCCGTCGGCACTCTGTCGGCGGGGTTTTGACAGCAGCTGATCCTCGGCGGCGTGGCAAGGGAAACAGCGGAGTCGACTTGAAGAAGAGCGGGGCAGAGAAGTTATCCGCGTCTCCGTGAAGAAATCCTTTTCTTCCTTCTGCAGGCAGTGAGAGCGCTGGGTTACAGCAGCAGTGGTCTCTCTCGGATCCGGTGATTGTGTTCGGTTGAACACGGAGAAGTTCAGCTCGTCCAGCGAGGGTGAATCTTCAGTCGAAAAAGTCCACGTGCACAGGTTACCTCCTTTAGTAAGCTGACTCACAGAGAAAGCAAAACTTCCTCCAGCGCTGTTATGGTGGAAAGTAGAGTTGTGACGTTCACGAACAAACCAAATCTTTTGACCGGCTCATTAACATGAACGATGGGAACCGAGTCGCGTTTGGTTGGGAGCCGTTCTTTTTTTTTCTCTCCCTGAGTTCACACCTATGGTTGAAGGAGCGAGAGCATGGGGAGGAGTTGTGCATAAGTGCATAAGTTGTACACGCTCCCTTCACGTGAGTGCCTCAGTGAAAAACAAAGAAAAAAAAGCGTGTTTAGGTGTTGCATGAATAACATAAGTCAAAGTAGTTTTACACACATACACACACTTTATACAAAGGGTAAATAGTGATCTCACTGTCAACTCAGAGGGATATGGCAGTGGAATATTTACAATGAATCCATATCAGACTTTAAAATCTTGCCCACACATGTCAAATGAAGCTATAATCAATATTTCAGAATAATTCAAACTCAAATATTGGTGGGAAATCTGAGTTTGAAATTATTCTGATCCAAATCTCAGCCCATCATTCCTCCCTGTGATTATTTCCAGGATAAAATGAAGTAACCCCAGGCTGGCTCCTTAAAAGTGAATAAATATAAAAATGAGCCAAATGAGCCAGTCTTTTGAATGGCTCTTTGAAATGAACGGATCCCAAAGATCCGGCTCCCTCCAAAGAGCCATAAATCCCATCTCTAGTGGAAAGGCGACGGTGAAGTCGCGCAGCCACTTCTTAAAAGGGGCGTTGACGTCACGGCTGTGTTGCCATGACTCCCGGTGGTGTTTGTGGGTCTCTGCCAATCAGAGACCAGGGTTTGAGCTCCCTGCCAAGTTCTCACCGAGGTGCAAACTCGACAAAGCATCATGGGAGGTGGAGTCTGTGAGCAGCATTTTGGTGCTGCTCCTTTGTTTCATGGCTCCTTTGTATTGATGGCCATTATCAAAGTGAAACTCTATGTAGAAAGATAGAGCTGGTAGTAGCAGCACAGCAACAGCAACGCTGCCTGTGCGGACACCGCAAGCATGCAAGTTCAGCGACGCACATGCACTGCTGAGGTAGAGGTAGCCTGTGTGGCCCAGGCGTGAGACCAAGTTCGTGGTGCATGAACCTGGCTATGTATGTGCCTTTTATCACATGCTGGTATGGGAGGGTCAGGCGCCATCAGGAGCTTTAGAGCCTGAGTATTTGCTGTTTCCTTCTTTTATTTTCTTCTCTCTTCTCTTGCTGTCTTTGCTCAGTGTATACATACATTTATGTATATTTGAGCTGCTTTATTCATAATGGAAACTCTGCATATCTCACACAACAATGCGTTTCCCCTGACAAAAACAGGATTCCCAAACCTGTGTTTAAAGGTTTTGAAAGTAGCTAATGTGATTGGCCATGATTGCACATTCTTTAACATGCCCACCTACAATGTATGATAATGCATTCTTTATCATCCCATCCTGTGTCCAAGTGTGGATCAGGTGTGCCCAGTGAGTCTGGCCATGAATTAACCAAAGTGCACTGGGCATGTCCCTGACACTGCACAGGGTGCACTTGATTGAGGTCTTCACCACGCCGCTGGGTTCACAAAAATAGAGCCCCTGGTCTGTAACATGTCAACAACATACAGCCTGTTATTGAGTAGTTTTACATGTACACTGTTTGCCATTATCAGCTGTTTACTCAAATGTTCAAACCCCCAGTGTTATGGATCTGTTATTAGCCTCTGCTTATGGAATACCGAGGCCCTCACTTCCTGTGTTTCCTGTGTGGTGATATTGCAATCCTGAAAATGGCTTTGGATAATCACCCCCATCTTACTGAGCAGTATAAATATCAGGTCCTCTTGGAACATCTTCAGCACCCAGGAGCTAACAAATTGGCCACATCCAGCATGCATGGTGCAAAACCATATTCCACCACTCTCCTAGCACTCCAAGAGAAATATGGTCAGCGAAGGCTGCTAGTTCAGAGTGAAATTGGAGCAATATTGAATTCCCCCATTATTTGCATAGGTGATATAGAGGCCTTTGATGATTTTTCTGTCCATGCTCTGGTGGGAATGTTGCTGCCACTAGAGGGCCCTAATGGGTCTGAATTAAGATGTGGCTCTCATGTTGACAGACTCCTCAGTAAACTCCCTGTGCAGTACAGAGATTGATTTGTTAAGCACTGCATTAATTGTGGCATTCTGACTGTGCAGGCAAACCAAATTTACTCCCTCCTTGACCTTTCAACCTGGCTACAGGTCAAAGTTGAGAGTCAAGCACATATCAGAGAAACCTGTTGAGCTCCACAAACAGGAAAGACCATTATTATTGTGTCACATATTTGTAATGGTTTGTTGGCAAACTAGAAACGAGACGCTGATTTTAGTTAGCTATATTTCTGGTATAGCCTTATGTAGCCCATTAATATTGTATTTATTCACATCTAGAATGCCAGCGATGATGGCTTAGTGGCTGTGTGGCCAACAGTTTGATTCTTATGGTTTCTCACCAAGTGGGAGACATTATAGCTGTCAGAAATCCACATATCTCAGACTATAAATTACAATCAAGAGACTGACATTAACAGTTTTTCTCTGTAGGGTCAACATATGGCCAAGGTGCACCAGCTTCGTTCCCCTCATCTCAACCTCAACCCTGTCATCTTCATCAGAAGTAGAAAGGAAGATGATAAAGAACAAAATGAGAAAGCAATGCAAGAAAAACAAATAAAGAATTCAATGCTATTTATTCCTGTAAAAGTTTTTTTTTTTTTAAATAAGAAGTATGTTAAATAAAGGTTTTAAGTTAAAGATGGAAGAGTTTGTTTTTAATATGATAGAAGATGTACAATGTACACTTAAGACTACAGCCAGCATATCCTGTAGTTACCCTGTAACTACATGTAACAAGGAGGGATTTCGGTGCTTTAGATTATAGCCCGCATAACCTGTACTTACCCTGTAACTAAATGTAACAAGGAGGGAACCACCACCGTATATTCATAACTCTTTGTAACTACAGAGAACAATGTGAAAACCTGGAAGAACAAACCAAAATTAACTCCACAGTTTGCAGTCAAAAGAGTATACTAACCATATATATGTGTTGTGATTCATGCGTTGTGTTTTATCACGCTATATTTGTATTTATTTCCTGAGATGAAAGCAGGCCATGCACAGAGCTGAAAAAAAGGTAAGCTTGGACCTTGAGGAGCTGTAATGCTGGTTGAACACATTTGCCAGGGAGAAGACTTTCAACATTTTAAGGACTTCAAAATTGTCCAAAACCAAACCAAAACACAAGTGACTGACATCTAGGATAGGGAAATTCTGGCAGGCAGAGCCACAAGGCCATAAATGAGGGTCAAGTATTGAAGTTTGCTGGTGAGGTGAATGACAGCTGAGACAGTCTTCAGAGGCCAACAGCATCCATTACAACACACAGTCCCCTGGACGTTTGTTCTGAAGTAAATGCACAGATGTAGCCCATAGTTACTTTAAGTACCCCAAAATTATAAAGGAACAATGTTTGCCTGTTTTTGGTAATATGTTGGTAGTATGGTCATTTTGAAAAAAAAAAACATACCAGATTTATGTGCTGTATAAGTGATCACACAAACGTCCAGATTTTTCTCAGTTTCATTGTCATACTGTACCTGTAATAACAGAATAGGTACCTGGTAGTTAAAAATAACTACAGTATAACTTATTTGTAAGTTCTCGAATTGTTACCCCCTTGTTCCATAACTTCACATCTTGTTCCCCTGTACCTACATATATGTATTGGTACGTACTGCACTGGTACACTGTTAGTACAAAAGATTACACCATGGAGTAATTACACTGTACGTTGCGGGCTGTAATCTGAAGCGTTACCAAACATTTGCCCTTGATTTCATTCAATTTCATTCAAGCCTCACAAACTTGATTATCTGAAGATGCTAATAACGCCACCCTAACTGCATGTGGCAATTAGTGCTGGTCTTTGTGAATTAGACTGTTTTTGCAACAAGGCTTATTTGCATAGAAAGGGGCTAATTTTGTACCAAATGTATGAATATTACCTAATTTACATACAAGTGGAACAGGTGCACCATGATGCTATTTGCTTGGCAGTGCAGTTTGCAGTGAATTTCACCCTTTGCAGGTGCTTGGTGAATAACACGCTATCTTTTTATCTAATTTGCACCAGTTTAGCAGCCGCAAAAGTTGCACAGTCCTTTTGTGGATTTGGCCCTTAGTTTTCACTGGACAGGAAGGGTTTGAAAATTTGTAATCTGAAAGGTAACTTGTAACTATAGATGTCTTGTAGTGGAGTAGAAGTATCAAGTTGCATAAAATGGAAATACTCCAGTAAAGTACAAAAACCTCACATTTGTACTTGAGTAAATGCACTTTAGTTGCATTCCACCACTGTCAATAGTCAACATAGTAACAACGGGCCTACGTTGCGGACATGCTCCACTTTGGATTTTAAAAAATGGCAAAAATGACTGGAACCATATTGAAGACGAGCAGCAACACCTTGCTCATTTTATGAGGTGTATATTAAGGATGTTTAACTTGTCAACTCATGGTTTAAAGTGATCATTATATTTAAAATACGAAACAGAGAGTTTACAGAGGAGCAGCTTCCCTCATGACGTTAGCCTAAGTAATGTATACCAGCGGTAGGTCCTTTTCAGTTTATGAATTGACTGTTGTTTAACCCTACCCAAACCAAAGTCCTAACCAATGACACTGGCGTTTAACCCCGCCCAAATTCGACAGTCAAACCAATCAAACCACGGTGGGTGGGATTAAAAATTTGACGTTGAACCCATGGATATATAAAGAGAATTGGATACAGCGTCGGAGGTGGGGGGCCCATTCATGAAAGTTGCTCAGTGGCGCATGAAGCCAAAAATCCACTTCCTGCTGTAAGGAAATTACCTGGATGAAAACATACTGCACATGCTCTATGGGCCGCATGCGCCCATGGAGTATGCTCACAAGAGAATTACGCCGGCTGAGATAGCTAACTTATGGTTTAGCCCTCTGACTAATTTGAATGGGGATAAAATAATTCTATTGTGCAAGTCTTCTAGCCTTTCGAAATGTGATCGGATCCAATGAATCAAATTCTGAAAGTTAAACGAGTCATTTCGTGGGGGTTATGCCGCTCAAAAAACATTTATTCGATGATTTACAGATGTCTCTTTCACAGTGTAAGTCTATGGGAAAAAGTCTTTTGGGCCAGTGTGCATCATGTGACATAATTACATGGTTTGGCTGGTATGTCAAATTTGCTTCAAAGGCTGGCAATGTTCCTGTATCCAGTTCTCTTTATACATCCATGGTTGAACCCCACCCCATTCTGCAGGCTGCAGCCAGGTATACTTGACATCATTGGCTGCTGCTTTATGTTGCTGCTGTGCGTCTGCGTGTCCGCCATACTGGGGCGGTCAAGATTCGCTGGTAAACAAATACAATCTGTATTGAGAGGTGCAGACTTCACTACGAAAATTGACCGTAACTCGCTTAATTCTGAACCATTTTCAAGAAATTTGCTTTGTTATAAATGTTAGAAATTGAACATGATACTGGTTACTTGTAGGAATAAATTCAGTTACTGGGGGCGGATCTAATCAGCTCTATGCCAAAACATTAACCTTCTAAATAGCAACTTCCTCTGGGACATGCCAGTAGCGCCAAGATTGAAAAGTGGCTGATGGTATGCCACTTTTGGTTCAATGGCACATACTGTTTCCTAACAGCAGGTGTCACGTGAAAGTGGTAGGCCATTGTCAGACTGTCACACCAGTATCGTTGTTGAAATATCTGCAATGCTTTTGAAATGACAGTAATTTCATATATACTTGACAATGTACCCAAAGCTAATATTAGAGCTAGCCTTAGCTAACATGGCTATTGTTAGCCTAGCCACCATAGTCAGTCTGACTAATTCATAACAGAAATTTAGAGCCAACTAACCAAATAATACTTGTTATTGCTATTATTTTTGGCATGTTTATTTTATTAGTAGAATGCGATCACACATTACATAAAACTCCACGTCACGGAACATTAACCAGGCATACGTATGGCATATTATTTATTATTCACCATAAATACTTTGAATAACTAATCGTCTATCATCGTGGCATAAATAAACATGCCCACACACACACATCTGCACAAAGCTGTGGAGGTGCACAGCAATGCCTGATAATGGTGCCACAGCTGATAAGTAAATATATGTGTATCATGGGAGTAAAATAAAAAAATAGAATTACCGTAGTTTTAAAATGTTTTTCCATATGTTGTAATGTATGAAAAGACCCAAAATGAACACTGTAAGTGGACTACTTGATTACTATAAGAGAATTATTTAAACAGCATTTGTATAGGAATGATGTATGTACTGTATTAAACAGCTCTAAAATAGTACACAAAATAGTATATATGTATAGGCTGGTTAGGGTTTTACAGCTACATTGTCATCATCTTTTCAAATTAGCTGAAAATCATATTTTCAGAAATCAGGGAAAACCCTGGTATCCCATTTTCACAGCCAAACTGTCATGCTGCATTTTCAGGTGGGACAGTGGAGATGTTGCCTTGCTGCAACAAGCCAAGAGGGAACAGGTAAAATGGGAAGGTGTCCCTGGCATCACTGAAAAACTAGTGGACCAGCAGATCACCAGGGAAGAACGAACCAGGTGTGCTCCTGTACACTGAGACTGGCACCACCACCAAGGAGGGCACTGTTCTGCCAAACTACAGGTGTGCCAGAGTCCACATTGCTTGAGTTGTTCCACTTGCAATTGAACAGGTTTATTCCAGGTCAGTATGAATCACTATTCATCAGCAAGATTAAATATTTACAGTTTAACATTTTATTTTACTTTTATTATTATTAATATTATCCTGGGAACAGTGACACAATGAATGTCTTTCAAGTGACCAAACACAACAAATTAACCTACAGTTATTGCTCACATTGGTACAAGAAATGAGTGCCAACAGCCTGAACTTCCAGCTGTTTCTCCTGGAAGGCCTTAACAAATGGAACCAGGACTGTGAAGCTGCATCCCTGGCAGTCAAGCCTCCCTCACTGCTCAGCTACCCAGGGGACCTTGTTTACTGTGTCAGCACCAGTGTCAAGGTGTTTGGAAGGAAGCTTGTCCCCTCTTTTCAGCCACCTGTCTGTCCCAGGGGAGCTAATAGGTATAGATTACCTATACCACCAGACAGGAAGGGGCATGTAGGATATACAGACCCTTTCCAAAAAAATAGAATATCATAGAAAAGTTTACTTATTTCCATAATTCCATTAAAAAGGTTCAACTTTCATAGATTATAGATTCAGGGCTCACAATTCAAATGATTTCAAGTATTTATTTGTTTATTTTTACATAATTTGGGCTTCCAGCTCATAAAACCCACGAAAACAGGAATTCAAAAAATTAGAATACTGTGAAATCAGCCCAAATTTTGCAGGGCATGAATGTTTTAAACTGAGTCACACACTAATCATCTACTAAACTCAAAGCACCTGCACAGGTTTCCCTCTGTGTCATTAAATTGCTTCAGTTTGGTTCAATTGTCTCAGTTCGGTTCAATATGGGGAAGACTGGGAAAACTGGCCAGAAGACCATCATTGATACCCTCCATAAGATAGGTAAGCCACAAAAGTTCATAGCTAAGGAGGCTGGCTGTTCACAGGGTGCTTTCAATGGAAAGTCTAGTGGAAGGGCAAAATGTGGCAGTAGAAGATGCACCAGCATAAGAGATGACCGTGGGCTTCAGCAGATTATCAAACAGAGAAGATTCAAGAATCTGGCAGAGATCCAGAAAGAGTGGAATGAGGCGAGAGTCACAGCTTCGGAAACCACCACATTCAGATGCAGATGGGCTACAACTGTTGGGTTCCTCGGGTCAAGCCACTTCTGAGCCTGAGCCAACGTAGGAAGAGTCTCAACTGGGCCAAGGAGAAGAAGGACTGGACTGTTGGCCAGTGGTCCAAGGTCCTCTTTTCTGATGAAAGTAAAGTGTGCCTTTCATTTGGGAATCAAGGTCCAAGGGTTTGGAGGAAGACTGGTGAGGAACAGAACCCAAGCTGTTTGAGGTCAAGTGTGAAATATCCACAGTCAGTCATGATTTGGGGTGCAATGTCCAGTGCAGGTGTTGGTAAACTCTGCTTTCTTAAATCCGAGGTCACCGCAACAGTCTACCAGAATGTTTTAGAGGACTTCATGATTCCTTCTGCTGAGGATCTGTATGGAGATGCAGATTTCATCTTCCAGCAGGACCTGGCCACTGCCCATACCGCCAGAAGCACCAAAACCTGGTTTAATGCCCATGCCATCACAGTGCTTGACTGGCCAGCCAACTCGCCAGACCTAAACCCCATTGAGAATCTATGGGGTATTATCAAAAGGAAAATGAGGGGCACCAGACCCAAAAACAAAGAAGAGCTGACGGCAAGCATCAAGGAAATCTGGGCTTCCATAACTCCCACGCAATGCCACAGGCTGATTGCCTCAATGCCACGGCGCATCGAGGCAGTGATTAAGGCAAAGGGATTCCCAACCAAGTATTGAACAATGACATATCATTTAGAAAATACCATATTTTGATTGATTTGATGTGATCCTAATTTCCCTTTTCTTCTGCAAAAACTGAGAAGTAAATGGTGATTTCTTCACAGTATTCTAATTTTCTGAATTCCTGTTTTCATGGGTTTTTTTCGTTTAAATTGTGGGCCCTGGATCTATAATCTATGAAAGTTTAACTTTTTTAATGGAATTATGGAAATGAATAAACTTTTCCATGATATTCTAATTTTTTGGAAAGGGTCTGTACATCCTGACTCAGAGGAGACTGACCAAATGCTGGAGGATGTGGGCACTGAGGAGGAGTTGAAAGATGAGGGCTCTGAAGATGCTGGCTTGGGCTACTGTACCTGTCCTCTGGCTCATCACCTGTCACCACCTCAGCCAGCATTCCAACTCCCACCTCTCTCCAGGCCACTGCTAGTCCTTCTGAGCCTGCATCTGATATCACTCCAGCATCACCTGAGCAACAACTGATAATTATTCTTGTCACATGTTTTTAATATACCATGTCAGTGGACTTACAATTTGCTCATAATAATTAGAATTTTGATTTTTATTGTATTACATTTTCCAGATTGTGCCCAAGTGCATAGATATGCCCTCTGGCCCATCCCTACTCTCCCTGGTGCTGCAACTGCTGGTCCTTCGGCTTCACCACCCATCACCCCAGCAGCACCTCAACAACAGCTGGTAAGTGTTTTTGTCACATGATTTATCATCTGTTTTACTTGTGGTATGGTGTGATTTTTTTATTTCTATTGTATTCTTTTTTTTCCCAGGATTTGCTGACCAGGGTGTCCTCAGCTGTCACCACCAGCTCAGCCTCCATCCTTCCTCTCGCCACCACCCACAGGCTGTGGATGAGTGCAGTGTCCCAGGGATGGACTGAGTAGACAGCCTGGCAGAGTACTTGGTGGGGCTGAGGACTGCAACTGGCCAAACACTTAACTACCAGCAGGCCAGTACCATCATAGCCCTGTGGCAGAACCTTCTGCCGTATGACCTTTGGCAAGTGGCATATGCTGCACGGGACCAGGTATGTCTGACAACAGGGATGCTTCAGGTGTTCCTGAATTTGTGCCAGGTGTGGAGAGCATAACATGTTGTGTGTTAGGATCAACAGGATCCCCTGCCCAGTGGACTGTTGTCATCTGGTAGAGTCCATCTTTGTCAAACTCTGTGACATCCATAAGAGCCCCAAAACAGGGCAATTACACACTAACAAGATGGACTCTGATTCTCAGGGACTACAGTAAGATCAGGCAGCTTGTCCTGGGTAACGGTCATGCAGAGCACTACTCTGCAGTTGTTTGATGTCAATCAAACAACACTCATTCAGTGGCACAACAAGTGACTGAAGAGGCAGGAATGTAGTATTCTGCTGCAAGTCAACTTGCCTGCTGCTATTCCTGTTGTTCCTGCGCCTCTCCCACCTGTACAGGTACACCTCTTAGCTGCACCCCCACAGCCTGGCCCCCAACATCAGTACCACTTGCCTCAAAGAGGCAACAGCAGGACAGGCAATGGTCAAGAGGAAGTCTTCAGCTCCAGCCCAACATCCCCATCTTCCACAGTCTGTCCGCCCAAGGTTGCCAGCTCAGAGGCAGTTATTCCCTCAGTAGGCACCTCCACCTACCTCTGCCCCTTTGCATGTTGTCCCTGACCACAGCCCTGCCATTGGTCCAGTTGTGTCTTTGACCACACAAGTCCCTGCAGCCAAACAGATTGCTCCTGCTGGCCCCCTTCCTCCCCCACCAACTGACACCATACTGACAAATGTTGTGTAAGCCTTGCAAAGTGTTTTGATTTTGTTTTTAGTATGTTTTTACCAGTAGAGCAGCGTTTCCTAGCTTTATTTGTTATTTTTGTATTTAGTTTATTTATCTATTTATCTATTTTATATGATACTGCCATTCATTTATTTGTGGGTGTGTTATGGTTACAAGTGTGTGTGTGTGTGTGTGTGAGAGAGAGAGAGAGAGAGAGAATTAAGGTGTATGTTTTGTAATAAAGTTGCACTATATTTCTACAGCAGTACTTTTGACTTATTTCTTCCAAAAATATCTGTAAAAATGGGAGTCAAGTAAAGTTCAGCTTTTTGCACCCTCAAGCAGACAATGAAATGACAAGAAAATGTACATCAGCAGAACAGTATTGCAAACACTTCCACATTGTATGCAAGCATGCAAACCCATCAGTTTTTCAGAGAATATAATTACATTGTTGCAGTGCTTTCAATACTTATTCCATTCATTGTTAATTAAATTGTATTAATGAATTGGGTCTTTTTTCTAAAGCAAACATGTAAAATATATGAAATACAATAATAATACAATTACTTACATTAGTAACAAACACATTATGTGAACATTAAACAACACAAAGTTTTACTATTTGGCTGTATGGCATTCACAATAAGCCACTGTCCTATTTGTATCACTTATTAAGTGATATTTGAAAGATTCATAACGCACAAAGCATTTGGGTTAAGAGAGACATGTTCTGGTTGGGGATCAAACTTGTGACCTTTTGATCCACAGCTCCCCATGCCATACTTCAGTTAAGTGTTGTGTTTAGACATATCTCCAGTGGTGGAAGAAGTACTCAGATCCTTTACTTTAATAAAAGTACCAATACAGCACAGTAAAAATACAAGTAAAAGTCCTGCATGAAAAATCCTACTAAAGTACCTAAGTATTAGCAGTAAAATATACTTAAAATTTTAAAATAAAGGTACTTGTTAAATCCTTCTGACTGATATATTATTATATATGACATCATTAGATTATTAATAATAATTCATGTGGTCATAAACATTTGCACATTACATGTACTGCTTAGTGTTTTATACTGTGAATTTTTACACATTCCCAGTCAATTTCTTGTACAGTTCAATAGCTCTCTTCACTTAGAATATGTTTTTACTATATTTACTTTATTTCAGATTTTAATTGTAACATTTATTGATATAGTTATATCACCTATCTTTGTGGTAGTGGTATTTTTCTCTTACTTTGTAGGTACTTGTGTTTTCTCTTCTTTGATTGTTATGCACCACAACACCAAGGTACATTCCTTGTATGTGTAAACCTACTTGGCAATAAACCTGTTTCTGATTCTGCCGGAGGTGGAGCTAGTTTGAACTACTTTATATACAGTTAGCTAGTTTAGTCCAGTAGTTCCCAACCTAGGGGTCGGGCCCCTCCAAAGGGTCGCCAGATAAATCTGAGGGGTCGTGAGATGATTAATGGGAGAGGAAAGAAGAAAAAACAAGGTTCTGATACACTAATCAGTTTATGTTAAATGCTGGATCATTTAGACATTTATTGAAATAAAACCATGTGAGAAGTTTAGAGGGAAAAATCACTATTTGGTGGAGCTGTTAACAACTCATAGACATCTGAAATGCGACCCCGACGACACACTGCTTTTTGTAAGATGTCAAAAGCCAAAAAGATTGGCAACTACTGGTTTAATCTTTAACAACGTGTTGTATTTTAAAAGCTTGTTATATTATCCATTGTGTCAAATCTTCATCTGAAAAGTAACTGAAGCTGTCAAATAAATGTAGTGGAGTAGAAAGTACAATATTTCCCTCTGCAATGCAGTGGAGTGGAAGTATGAAGTAGCATCAAATGGAAATACTCAAGTAAAGTACAAGTACCTCAAAATGTTACCTAAGTACAGTACTTGATTAATGTACTTAGTTAAACACTTTGTTTTCTATTTATGAGTTATGTTAACGTCACGTTGGAAGTTAATTATATAAATAATAATGTTGCGTAGAAACATTTGCGCCGGTTAATATACGTTTTTCGAGCACCAGTTGCAGATCACACGTATTACAATGTGTAACTAGCCACATATGACAAGAAAACATATAGCAGAGGATGGTTTCGATCCATCGACCTCTGGGTTATGGGCCCAGCACGCTTCCGCTGCGCCACTCTGCTTCTTCAATCCCATTTTGGACATCTTCCTATTGATCTTGTGGCAGGGTTCAGGGAACGACTGGTTGATAATATGAATAACTTGAATACGCAACAGTAATAATTTCATTACATTCTGACCCCAAAGAACGATTCACTAAAATACATTGGCCGCAAGGACAGCATTTCAGAAGCGAGTATAGCTGCATCATGAGATAAACAACTTAACACTAACGTTAACTACTTCTAGAGTTTGAGTTCACATCTGTATCCACTGCTTGAAATATCTTCCAACAGAGCAGATTATCATGTGAATGAGCATATATTAACAAAATATTTTCCTAATATCCTGTAATATCCAGTCTGAGCAGCTTGCTGTCCATTTCACGTTTAGTTCCACCTTCACACCACTAGAGGGCATGGCGAGATAATATCTTTGTATTGGTACAGTCCATGGATGTATTAGGCAGAAGGTACAGTCTGTGGTGTTTGCGGGAGGCGAAAGCAAACATAAAATATATCTAGTTAAACATTATATAGGGATAAGCTTTCACTACATTTGTCTTGGAGATTTGAATTATGAGTGTTTGTTAATTCTTAAGCTATTAAAACGGAGAGTTTTAATAGCTTACTGGAAAAGTACTAAATATTAATATTTAGTATTTTCCCAGTAATTGTCACATGCCTGTATCTTCAGAAAACTAAAATAAAAGAACCAGCTGGAGTCTTTCAAATATTATTTACATTCTCTCACACAGTTCACTTGTGACTGTTTGGCTGGTGAACAGCTCCCAGTTTCCTTGACCAGCAACCCTTTAAAAAGTAGAGAGCTTCACTTTATTTTAAACACACTCATATGAAACCAGAAATAGTTAAAGACAACTGATGTTGCAGAGTTTAAGATAAAGTCTAAATACAAAGTCATTGTTTTTACACTGTATGCTACATCAGCTGCCCCAACCCAGGGAGTGTGGGTGTGTAATGAGTCCACCAAAAAACTCTCATTTCAGTGTTGTGGTTCTTGTCCTATTACAGCATTAGTATAATAGTAGAGACAGTACAGGTCAGTGAGGCTTGTGTTAAATGTTAAATGTGAATGCATCTATTCTCCATCAGTGATGTGTGTAGTTATTGAAAAATACTAAGAATTCAAATATCTGTACCACAACACTTGAACAAGTATTTCCTGTATGGACTGAAAAAAGATTTTCAACATTACATGTGCTGTACAAGAGGACGGGAGAGGTGCTTCATCTAACTTGTCAGAACCAAGATGCCTCCTAGGGAGAAGCACTTATCTGTTACCTTCCCCCACTTCAACAGTAGTGCCCTGGATATTGCTTGTTTGAAGCATAGTCATGCCAGTGTACCTGCCATGTAAAAGACCAGAGGCTGTATTTTATCATAACAGTTATCACAAAGGAGGCTGACAGTTCTTAACTAAGACTTTTATTTTAAGATGTCATGAAGCTAGGAGGTAACAGTTACTATGAAATGGAGAGAAATTTAGAGCTAAGACTTGGCGCTATGGTTGCTATGGATAACATGTTTCATGTGGGACCTTTCTCATGTACACAAGTATTAGATCACAGGTAACCGATCTCTTAATAAATATAAAAATACTGTCGAAATGTGGCCAGTATATCTAGGAAAGATATCTAAAAGGAAAAATATACAGTATCTAATTAAAGGGGAACTCCACAGATTTTCCACATCAGTGTGTGTTTCCAGGTGTTATATGTGTAAAAAGTTGTACAAAGCCATTTGTGTCTCCAGAGGGAGCTGTGTGAAATCTGATAAACTGCCTCAAGTGATGTCACTTGAGTCAGCATTGGTTGGGGCTGAAGACTACAAGTTTGAAAAGTAAAAAAAATCTGAAAGAAGTGAGGTTAGCAGATTTCTGTAGCCCACTCCTCATCTCTGCTAGAGGCTAGCAGCTAACACACACCGATTTCCAAATGAACTGTCAACAGTCGAGTTGCATTGTGGGTGATGTGGACACCAGGTTTTGATAAGGAAGAAGAATGTATTGAATAATAAAGATGATATATTCTGCTACAATGAATTTTTAACCTTATTTAAATACTGTCCATTGTGAGTCTGACAATATAGGAATGCTGAAGCGCTGACTTTTACATGCAAAATTGGTGGATTGCCCCTTTAAAAACGTAGGGGTCTCAAAGCTAGGTCTGACCTACTCATTATTTTTCCGAGTTTGGTGAACTCCCTGCATCTATGCTATAACAGTTTAAAAATGTGATGTGTAAACTGAAAGTTAGACAGGAAAAGAACAAATAAAAGCTTTATCACTGAGACAAACACCCCACCTCCATAGCCATAGTCTCACAGTCACATAAATGAATATCACGAAAAGACAAACTTTAATGAAAGCGTACTTCAGGATGCAAAGTAGAACCCAGAATCCAGATCACACACATTTTCGGGTTTTTCCAAAACACTGAGCTTGGCACTGAGGATATGAAATGAAAATTTCCTGATTAAAGTGTAACAGCAGCCACATCACATAGCACTGTATCATTTGACACGAGTCAAGTGATGCACTTGTAGCACACAGCTGACACAACATCAGAGCAAGTGATCAATGTATGGTGGCAGTGATGTGCTGATCTAGGGAGTGAATGTGATAAAACTGCTGTTTTCCTGAGGAGTTGATGAACGTTGATGGTTGCAGACAGGACACTGGTGTGACCTGACATTTACACACTGTGACTCAATCCATGATGACATGCATCCAGATGTCACTGCCGGCATGTTGATTAACATAGAAAGCAATAGGAATTCCATCCCACCACCCAAAAACAATGTAATGTCCCTTTCCACTGGGTAACAAATAAATACCAATAATGACTTCTCCTTTTACAAACAGTGGTTTTTTTTTTGGCCGACCATGGCAATTCACAGGGCCATGATGAACAAAGGTGAACACGAGTGTGCCAACGCTGCCCATGAGATCACACAGAAACAGGAAACATTCTTCAATTCATCAGTTGTACAGTCTTCAGCTGAAGTCAATGGAGAATGAATATTAACAGGGACTGCACCTTTACCCTTCAGAGTTTTAACACTTTAGACTGTTGTTTATCCCAATAGTAGCCAAAAGTTTAAATTCTTTATCTATACTCTCATGTCAGACATACCAGTGAACTTTTCACTTAATTTTTGACTGCAGTTTATAGCTTTCAAATGTTTCAAAAGCAGCTTCATGTTCTGGGCCTGTCAAAATGAAGATTAGATTTTAGCTGAAATGTAGCTTGGCCCTTGCATATATCAGCAAACAATCTCTACTTCTTTAACATCTTCTTTATTGATCTCCTCCTGCTCCCACTTTAGCTTGTCTTCACCTTCGGTCTCCTTCCTCTCCTCCAGCTTCCTGTCCTCTACCTCTTTCTTCTTCTGCTCCTCTTCCTCTTCTTCCTTTGTGCCTGCCTCAAGTTGTTCTTCCCTCTCCTCTATTGTCTTCCTTCTCCTGTCACGGAGGGCGCAGGGGAGGCAGTTTGCCAGGAAGAGGATAGCAGAAAGACAGAGCAGAGAGAGGATGGTGCCCATGCCAACCTCCAGCTCTTGAGCTCCCTGCCCATGCTCCTCCTCTCTCTCTCCTTCTTTCTCCTGACTCGGGGAGAAGTACACAGCGCCCTCCTCCTGGCTTGGCATCAGCACAGCTCTTTCCAGATTGTTCTGACTCACCATCCCTCCGTTTGTGACCTTGTTCCAGTTTCTATTAGTCATCCTCCCACTAATTTTGTCATAGTAGTCACTACTGGTGCTCACATTCTCACTCTCTACATTTTCTCCACCCTCGTCTAAGTTAGATGAGTAGACATCACTGTCTGACTCAACTAGCGTGTCTGAAATGTCAAACTCAAACTCCTTGCCTTCTTCGTCCTTGTTTCCTACTGGCTGCAGGAAGCCCAAGTCCAGGTTGACTCTTATCCAACCAGAGCCCCTCGCCAGCCTCCTCGTCCCGCCTCCCCCTCCGGTGTCTGTCACATACACGTGGCCCTCACTGATAGAGTTTGAGGTGATTGACTGGTCAACACATGATGAAACCAGAAGCTCTGCACGCAGTAGAGGCCCGCCTCCGTCGCCCTGGGCAAAGATACGTTGGCTTGGGCCAGGCGTCACCACGACAACGGTCTCAGCCAATGAGGAGAGACGCAGGAAAAAGGGAAGGTCGCTGAAGGAGGAGAGGAGGGAGGCGGTGTCATCACTGAACTGGAGCCAAATGCTGATGGATGCCTCCTGGAAAGAGAGACAGAGAAAGGATGAGGGGGAAAAGATTTAGTAGACCAGCCAGGTGTCCCATTATCAGTCTCAGCCTACTATATGTTACTAAAGGTTGCAAGGCCTTTATTTTATCTCAACAGCAGAGAGAGAACCTTATTTGGTACTTTAACCTTTATTTCTAATGTATGTGTTTTTATAGGTATTTTTGATCATATCTTAAAAAGCTGCGTAATATGCTCCAGTTTTAATTTGCTGTTTGTTGCTAATGTTTGCTAATTATTTCCAAACACTTCTACTTGTGATGTTTTTTGATTGCTGTAAAGCTATTGTCAAAGAAACCAACTTTCCCTGCAGAGATATTTCATATTAAAAGCCTTATAGTGGCTGAAATACTTCAAACTCTCCCTTTCCTGGTAGGTTTTTAATGTAAAACATCTGTGTAGTGTTGAGTTTCATCAACAGATACTTAACTGTCGATTATAAAAAGACGGCATAGTAAAGACAACCAGAATTGATTATTGAATGAGAACAGTAGTGGTAAACAGAAAAACTCAGAGCAGCAGGATGGTGAGCATGACAACCAATCAAAACAACAACAGTGTCATACTTTCTAACAGAAGTACTGTCTTCGATTCTACTTTGCTGTTTTTTTCATTCAGTGTTAAGCTACTGTCAATGATACTCAACACATCCTGCACAGATATTTCACACTAAAAGCATTCCAGCAGCTAAAAGGGCATAATTCCTCCCTTTCCTTGTAGTTGTTTCATGGGAAACATCTGCATGGACTGTTGAGTTGTATTGACTGTAGCTTAAAAGTGTCAATATGCTTGAAACATACTAGTTTATACCAAATATTGTCCAATCCAGTGTTTATAGCTGTTCTGAATGATTACACTCAGGGGTGAAAATCCTGCCCTCACAGACACAAGAAACTGTACAGATGGGGGTTACAGTGCACACTTTCGAACAGTCTGTCCTTGCATTCCTGGTGTTGCACGTGGTTGTACGCATGAGAAGTGACAAATAGATGTGTGATGAATGAAAAAAGAGAGCAAGTTTAGTTTGAAGCATACTAACACCTTAACATTAAATGAGAACAGCAAAGAGAAGTGAATAAAATTTCTGTATTTCTGTAACAAGACTAAGAGTCTACAGCAACGCTAGCAGCTCTGTGATACTGTGATGAGGCACAGTGATGCTTTGAGATTAATGTGAGCATACTAACAGGTATAATACTCAACAGCATGTGAATATAATCTAATATTTGCTTATAAGTTCTTAGAGTACAGCTGAGGCTCATGGAAATGTTATGTCAAATTCATAAGAGACATTTGAGACTGTTACATTTGGTGGAAAAGAGTAGAGCCTTCATTAAATCTTAGTTAAATGAACAATATGAAAAAACAGTACATAAGGAGGAGGTTGGGGTGATGGAGGGAGCTGTGGCAGCAAACATAATAGTGAGAAGTGTCAAGTAATAATGACCACCTTCATGAATGTGACTGACTGTTACAAATCAGCTGGTAGCCAAATGGCTGATGAATGGGCCACTCATGGTGAAACAGCTGATGCCATTTAACTAATGTAAAGACAACTTCAGTGCCCCGAACTAACACAATTTTTGACCAGGTGATGGCTTTAGGGGGACCTGTGGGAAAACATGAACACCTGCACCAATTCTTTGCCACTCCATCATGTAGATACAGGGCTCCGTGCTAACTTTTTTCAAGGACTACATGTGCTCCTAAATGAAAAACATTAGGAGCACACAAATAAATTTAGGAGCACAGTGAAAAATGTTCAACACAGTTTATTAACTCAGATAGGGGCCAACTTTTTCCACAGTTTATCTTTCACACTAAGTCATTACTGTGTCTTACTGTCTTTAGCCCATTGCCAGTTATCACCTGCTGCTGTTTCTGCTGTGTGTGGGTGTGCTCAGGTCTTTGTCAAACAGACTCAAATTTAAATACACACAGGGCAGCCTGATGCAAGATCTGTATTCTGAGAGAACACCATTTCTCCAAGGGGAGTATCAATGAGAGAACAGGAACTGAACTGTCATTCACCTTTTTGTGTTGAACCACAATTTAATTGCAATTGAATTGATTCAGCTACTTTGACGTACCACTACTAGAGCGCCACTACCATGGATGTATAATAAGAGCTGAATAGGGCGCCGCCACCCAGCCTTGCAGCCAATTTTTCCCAGTGGCCACTCATGGTATTGCAGCGAAAAATACCCCTGTGGCCAAAAAAAGTCTATGGGCTGAATGGAAACTTGTGGGCAGTGCCAGCGTGGGAACACCACTGCGCCTATTCAGTTGGCCGCACAACGCGGAAGCAAACCCAGAAGCCAGAAACTTTTTTGGCCAGCCGAGCAATTCTTGTAGGACTGAATGGGCGCCATTTTTGGTCCAGTATCCAGCTCTTATAATACATCCATGGCCACTACCCCCACCTCCTTATGGAGGTGCTGAACAGACTAGATGGACAGCAATTGTAGGCGACAATGAAGAAGAAATGCAAGCAAAGTAACCAGCCATGAACAGCTGCTGTCAGATGTCCACGCTGGAAACAGAGTGTGCTGGAGCTTTGACAGTCACTAGAAGCACATTCACGGCCCTTTGTAAAAGTTTCTGTGGGGTACCTCTGTTGTAGCTTAGCTATCTGCTCTACTATGAGAGGCCCTCTGATGTGTGTGTGTCTGTGGTGGAGTGTCAGTACGTAGCTGTAGTCCTGCTATTTATCATATTAACATTACTGTCATCAACCCTGAAAATCTTGTTATGCTCTGAATATAGTTATCACAGTTAGTTATTGGCGGGTTGTGTGCTGTGTTTACTGCCACAGAAAGATACATCTTTGGTACATCTTTTGTTTATATGAGAGATTACGGTAGGTTGTAATCTTAATTTACGCACTGTGCTTGTAAATTCTTTTTCCAGTTTGCACATGTCTGTTTTTAGGAGCAAATGCGAGTGACATGCTTGCACTGTAGAGCCCTGAGATACCAAGGTATTTCACTGGAATCTAAAACTTAAATGGTGCTAGATGAACCATGGGGTCCATAGTGTCTGTACCACATTTCATAGCAATGCATCTAATATCTGATGTAGCAAGGCGTGATGTCAGCTGTTGGTTTGCATTGGAGCCGGTGTGAAGTCCAGAGTTGCTGCTTACGGTCGACGCCATCTTTTCTGTTTGGAGCCAGGACCTTCCAAATAAAGAGTGCGGGGTGTTGCCTTTCACACTCTGGAAACACACCCCACTACCTTGGACCGAAGCTAACATTAGCTTACTGGGAACACCGAGCGCTGCACGCTTGGACTAATATTAGCTAACTAACATGGCAGGTATCAAGTTACATTAAAGGCAACATATTATACTCCTTTTCAACAAGTTAATATAGGTCTCCAAAACATGTCCTTGAAGTGTTTTGCTGAAAATACCACTGAGAATATGCATTCTAGCATGCCTCTATATCCCTTTGTTTCTGTGCTGTTCTGGATGAGCTGTTTCTGTGTCTATGCTGTTTCTGTGTGTAATCATGTATTTGATACATGCATTAATACTTTTTGAATTCCTGCACTTTGACCATTTCCTGCAGGAATTCCTGCAGTTTGACCATTTCCTTCTCACACGTATTTCGTATATATATAGTATATTTACATAATGTTACAGCAGCAACACACACATTCCAGCAAGGATCACGGAGCAAAACATGTAACAACAAAGCTAGCTGAGGTAGCACTGCAGTTCAAAGTTCCACAAAAGGCAACAAACTGTTACAACCATCCAACCTGCTACTGTCATTATTTAGCTGGCTTCAAATGAGGCTTAACATTCACACAGCTTCTCTTGACTGTCCCTCAATATTACAACATTAGTCATTAGCCGTGCAACATACTAATGCCAAGTTCAACAGGCTAACCTGCTAAATAAACAGTAAAGCAGCAAAACATGGCAAAACTTACAGCCTCCAAGTTTGAACAGTTTTTCAATCCTTGTGGAGTGAATCCAATGGGTCTTCACTTCCTCAGGTGATGGGAGGACATAAAGACTGATGTATTGGTTCTTGCAGTAAACAACAGAACTTTGATTCAGTTCAAAAGTTGATTCATTTGGTTTCAGTAGGTGGGAACCGTCAGCCTGGAGGGGGAGGTCTATGTTCAACAGATCCCTTTATGACATCATAAAGGGAGCCAAATTTAAACAGTGTTTTTGCACACACATTTACTGAGAGATGGAGCAAGAGAAAAAGAGAGAGGATGGTCTTTTCCAGAGGTGGGTAGAGTACTGAAAATCTTTACTCAAGTAAAAATACAATTACTCCCATAAAAAATTGCTCAAGTAAAAGTAAAAAATACCATTTGACAAACCTACTCAAGTAAAAGTATAAAAGCTATTTGTGTTTTAATATTGTTTAGTGTGTGCGGGCCAGAGATCTTCACAAGTCATTTTATGCAAATCCAAGTCAAGTTTCAAGTCTTTGAGCTAGAATCCAAGCCAAGTCTCAAGTGTTTGGTCAAGAGTGTAGGAGAACCAGTTGATCTTTGTCTTTCATGCAATCTCCACAAAAGCCCAGAGAAGGTCTGGGCTCAATCAACAATAACCTCTAACCTCAAAAGACAGGGATGTATATTCAGTCTTGTCTGGAAATACGTTCAGGTAAATCAAAGAACCCTTTCTTCACATTAAAGTGTCAGTTTTGACTCTTTACAGAACCATCCCATCACCTCCAAACTCTTTACATTGTAGATTCTCTCTCTGAGGAGTTCATCTGAGTCACCAACCTCAGAAATCGCAAGTTAACAGCAGCTCAGATCAGAGACCAGATGAATGCCACGCAGAGTTCTAGCAGCAGACCCATCTCTAGAACAACTGTTAAGAGGAGACTGCGCGAATCAGGCCTTCATGGTCAAATAGCTGCTAGGAAACCACTGGAGAACCACTGGAGAACCACAGGAGAGGCAACAAGCAGAAGAGATTTGTTTGGGCCAAGACACACAAGGAATGGACATTAGACCAGTGGAAATCTGTGCTTTGGTCTGATGAGTCCAAATTTGAGATCTTTGGTTCCAACTGCCGTGTCTTTGTGAGACGCAGAAAAGGTGAACGGATGGATTCCACATGCCTGGTTCCCACTGTGAAGCATGGAGGAGGAGGTGTGATGGTGTGGTGGTGTTTTGCTGGTGACACTGTTGGGGATTTATTCAAAATTGAAGGCACACTGAACCAGCATGGCTACCACAGCATCCTGCAGCGACATGCCATCCCATCCGGTTTGCGTTTAGTTGGACGATCATTTATTTTTCAACAGGACAATGACCCCAAACACACCTCCAGGCTGTGTAAGGGCTATTTGACCAAGAAGGAGAGTGATGGAGTGCTGCGGCAGATGACCTGGCCTCCACAGTCACCGGACCTGAACCCAATCGAGATGGTTTGGGGTGAGCTGGACCGCAGAGTGAAGGCAAAGGGGCCAACAAGTGCTAAACACCTCTGGGAACTCCTTCAAGACTGTTGGAAAACCATTTCAGGTGACTACCTCTTGAAGCTCATCGAGAGAATGCCAAGAGTGTGCAGTAATCAGAGCAAAGGGTGGCTATTTTGAAGAAACTAGAATATAAAACATGTTTTTAGTTATTTTACCTTTTTTTGTTAAGTACATAAGTCCACATGTGTTCATTCATAGTTTTGATGCCTTCAGTGAGAATCTACAATGTAAATAGTCATGAAAATAAAGAAAACACATTGAATGAGAAGGTGTGTCCAAACTTTTGGCCTGTACTGTACACTCACATTCCAAAGCACATCCTCCCCTGTTGCTTTCACCCTGGTGTGATTTCAGGTAAGGGTAGTCCAGACCTGTGTCGTAAATCCAGTTGTATGATATATAATGTTTTCTTATTGTGATGTCTTTTAAATTGATATTAAACTCTATATAACTCAGTAGGAATTTGATACTGTTGGGCCTCAACCATTGGGGTCACACAAAGGCAGGCCTACATGTAAAACCAGAAGCCTGACCATGAGGCTTCCTTTGTCCTTTGTCCCCTGAAACAAAGGGAGCAGCACCAAAATGCTGCTCACAGACTCCACCTCCCATAATGCTCCGACGAGTTCGCACCTAGGTGAGAACTCGGCAGGGAGCTCAAACCCTGGTCTCTGATTGGCAGAGACCCACAAACGCTACCGGGAGTCATGGCAACACAGCTGTGATGTCACCGCCCCTTTAAGAAGTGGCTGCGCGAATTCAACATTGCCCTTTCCACAGTAACAGCGCTGGAGGAAGCGTTGCTTTCTCCGTGAGCCAGCTTGCTAAAGGAGGTAACCCCGTGCACATGGACTTTTCCCCCTGGAAGATTCATCCTTGTTGGACGAGCTGAACTTCTCCCTGTGTTCAACCGAAAACATTCACTGGACCCGAGAGAGAGACCGCTGCTGTTGCAACCCAGCACTCTCACTACCTGCAGAAGGAAGGAAGAAAGGATTTTCTTCACGAAGACGTGGATTACTTCTCTGTCCTGCTCTTCTTCAACTAAATCGACTCCGCTGTTTGCCTCGCCACGCAGCCGAGGATCAGCTGCCGTCAAAACCCTGCCAACAGAGCGCGAGGACGGCCCCGTCAGTATCTGAACCGGATCAGGACGGAAGAAACACACCGTATCGCTTTATGAAGCGAACACGTAAGAGGCTATGTCTGGACAGAGACAGAATTAAATGTGTGTTTGCTAGCTTTTAGTTTTAGCCTAATCGCTATTGTGTTGCTGATTTAACGGACCGCCGAGTTCCTTTTTGCCTGCTATACTCTGAGGAGTATTTAAAGTTTGCTGCCTGTTTAGTTGTGTTAACCACGCTAGACTCTTTTGTGTTTTGTCCCACTCGGGACTGCTGCTGTGTTTGTGCCATCGTGAGTGAGAAAGTTGTTTGTCGATCAAAATCAGACAACGTGCGTCACAGGCTGCCGTCTGCACGCACGCTCTCTGTGGACAGACAACCGCTGCTCTCCCCTCACAATCGCAGGATTTTGCCGTGAGCCGGCGTTTCTTCTCTTCTCTTGCTACTAACACCTACACTCACGCACATACACACCTCTTTTCTTACACATCTGACGGTCAGATAACGTGGGACAAAGTTATCTACCATCAGACACGTGTTTGATACATTGAATTGGGTGAACGCAGAGACACCGACCCCCAGGCGGCGCCATCTTGCCATTGTTATAACCGACACAACAGTTATAGCCACTATTCGGCTATCACGTGACTCCATCTTGCGAGATCACGCCCGCTGTCCTTGAGATCGCGTGACGTCATCTCACAGATCACAGTCGCCATTTTGTTCACACCCACAGACACACACACACACACACACACCCATCTACACTCACACACACACACATGCACACTCCAGCTTGCATGTGTTTCCATTGTATATAGCTGTATTATTGCTTAGGTAGATTTTAGGAGTGTCTTATTGATCAAAGCATTTGCTAACTTGTTAACTTTGCTATTGTTTAATAAACACTGTTATATCTAAGAGAAGTCTTTTGTAATTATTGTGCTTATTTATTGTAAAAGGTGGCCGATTGAGAAAGAGGGCTAGAGCTCGAATTCATACCTTGGATGCTGATATCCCTCAGATATCAGCACCCCAAGTGAACCTTGTTAATGAGACTATCTTTATTGTTTGGTTATTGGTCCCGGTTTCCGGGTGGTGCCCTGTATTATTAATTCATATTAATAATACATTTTTTATTAATTAATAATTATTGGATAATTATTAATGACTGCTAATAACCAGCTTACAATCAATGCACCTCCCAACAAGTGGTGCTCCTGTATGAGGCTCTCTCACAACACCACCCCTGGTCTAGTAGTTTGGGGGTCTCTAGATACACTGGGGACAAATATTTATGTTGAAAAGACATGAAAAAGTGCATTTTACATAATTTGTGAAATATCGCAACAATAGTCTGACTCAGTGCAAGTCCCGGAGCCGGGGAGAGCAGCAGGTGAGATAACTGTCAGTCACAGCTGTCAATCAATGCCCACACGGCAGACATCAAAGTTAATATTTGTCTTTAAATTTTATTAACGGAGCAATCATTTCCAAAATCATCAGCAGCACACTCATTAGTGGGTGCAAATTTAATGACTGAGACCATAATGACTTGTTGAAAGTTTATTGACTTAGTATTTCATGAGAGAAGTTGACGCTTTTTGAATGGGAGTCTACTGGAGCCAGGGATTTTTTGGAATCAGCAACTAGTCGCCATCGGTGGCATTACACTTTAAGGGACTCCCGCATTGGCTTCAATTTCAAGCCGTGGTTGTTGCTGACCAACTGACAATGCCATTTTTTTTTCTTTACTGGCAACCTGCATTGTGCTGGCCACAACTCAATGCTAATATTTGAGGACTGGCTTTTTTGGAAATTTTTAGTGCCTGCACTAAAATATTTCCTATCCAACTGCTGAGTGATATCATAAATCACCTGTCTCTCACCTGGTGATGGTTGTAGAGGATGTTGTAGGCTGTCACTGTTGTTGTGATGATAGAGGGGTGGGTGGCACTGGTCGTGACTGACATGCCAAGGCCGCTGACCACCTGCACAGACAGGTCACCGGGGGTAACAGTGTCAGAGGTCACAGTGATGTCACAGCTGCCCAACACACCATCCCATTGCTCAGAGACGACCTGAGAGAGATGATGTTGATGATGATATGCAGTAGGTAAAGATGTCCAGCTGATTTGCTCTATAATCATCACCTACATGGAGAGATGTCTTTCCAGGCCGTAAACCAATCAGGTTGTTCTGGGTGCCAAGGGAAGCCACCCGAGGGTCCTCTACTCTCAGCCAGTTACGGACCAACTCTGTCACGTCCACGAACCAATCGGATGAGCCCAGGAGGTGTGTGGTTCTGCTCTGGGAGTCCTGAGCTGTGAACTGAGTCAGAACTTGGACTGAAGAGCGCTGATACACCGGCACACATCTGAGGAGAATGGACACATGGGAGGAATCAAGGACTAAGCAAAGTGCACGTGAACAACTCTGCAGTAGCAGTTTTATCTATGAATGTAGCAAAAGTTCCAAAAGTAACCTTGGATCTCTGAGTATAGTTAAAGCTCTCAGCCTTAATAGCCTTTTCAGACTTAACACGTATTGTGGTCAAATCCAACTTGTGCATTGAAGTATGTCTGCATATGTGTATAAATCACTTGTGGATTATCTAGTCTACTTATAGGGGTGGTGGCTATGGTTCAGGAGGTAGAGCAGGTCATCTGTAATCACAGGGTTGGGGGTTCGATCATACCATGTGATAATGAACCACAAATTGCTCCCAATTTGCTGTGTGTGAGTGAGTGTGTGTGAATAAGTAGCATCATCGGCTTTGGACAAAAGTCCTATGCAGCCATTTACCATTTATAGACCTTATAACCACCTGCTAAACTATATTTTGTAGACTTGGATCTCTAAGAAATGAGAAATCACAACTGTGATGACAAGGGGATTAATTCAGAACACTCTCCACTGGACATTCACATTGTTCCAACATTACTCAATACTGTGGTCTAGATTGATCGGCATCATGGATGTAACCTTGAGTTCATTTGAAGTAGCTTTTTATTTACAACCTCTTTGGTGAAAAGGCACAAAAACAGGGGAATATTCTTATATACAGTATATTTTCCTTTTTTTGGCCAAAGGGTGTGTGACATTGGTTGGTAAGGTTTCACAGTCTGTACATGAAAGAAAACAAACATGGTAGCCTTGAGAATATATTGAATTAAACACATTAAGGAGTCACTGGGGCTAAAAAGGACTTTTAGGTAATTTCTGTCTTAAATAAGGCACATAAATAAGGCACTGTCAAATTAATCCATAAATGTAAAACTTAAATCTTTTCATATTATCATGTCTAGGGTGAACCTCTTTACATAGAGAAACTCATTAAAACAAAGTGTAGGGAATCAGGGCTGTCTCATACCCTTTCTCTGTGAAGTGGTTCCAGCCATCGATAGCATTAAGAACAGGGTCTGCCAAGGAGACACGCAGGGGTACCAAAGGAACCCACACCGCCAGACACACCGAGCCACTGAGTGAGCCCAGTAGAAACTCCACCACTGCACAGGTGTTACCCAAACCTGATTCGCTTCCGTCCACAAAGAGGGTGGAGCAATCACTGGACACCTGTGGTTAGGATGAAGACAGAGGACAAGCAAAAAAGACAATTACACTGCCATTGGACAATATGTATATTAGTTTTTCTCAATTGCTTACACACTATAACTAGGCCTATTAACTAAACACCCCAGACCATGACGCCATCTACCAAAAGAGAGACCCATTTCCCAAAACTATAAACACTATTCCTCAGTTTTCACACGTGTTCATTTAGAAAGCACTGGCATTCAATATCATTAACTCAAGTCATCACAGCTGGAACAAAATTAACACACAATTCCCCAGGTGGAAACACTAAGAGTCAAAATTGTTCACACACCAATCAGAACCTCAGGATAGATAGATAAAAAGGCCATAGATCAGTTTACTTGTTTTGGAATAATGGATCCACAAAGACCTGAGGCAGAATAAATGTGATTTCTTTGTCAATGTACAAACATTGTTTTCCATTGGTTTATATTGGTAAATGAATGGAAATTATTTTACTGTATTCTACGTTCTTTATCAGTTGTGTATTTTTACAGTACATTTACTTTTTTACTCAATTTCAGTTTATTTTACTACAGTACAATGAGGAATTAAAAATTTTGAAAATGTATACAGCTGTTGTGTCTTTATATTGTGTTGTTCTGGGGGGGAAACCATAAGTGCCATTATTCATTGCAGTAACAGGTTTTTATGGTAGTGTTTTGAATTGATCTTACCAGTGTGTAATGGTTATTTTGTAGTGTGTGTATTTGATGGTTTTTGTGTTATGTCTGAAGGCAAAGTTTGGTTTAAATGTAAGATTACATCTTACATTACATTTTGAGTGAGAGAGTTGAGTGGAGGTTTTGACATGGAAGTTTGAAGTTTGTGAAGATGAGTGTGTAGTTATGCATTTGTGTTTAGAGTTTTGGGAAATGGAGCATAATTTCAAGAAATGTGTCTTAGCAATCGAGAAAAACTTTAAGTCAATAAAACATTAGCTGGGTTTAATTTATGCGTTTTAACTGAACGTTTCTGTCAGCTTCCGGTGTGCCGGAAGATGGCTGCACTGACGAGAGCTCTGAGTCAACTCAGCACACTTGTGTGGATTTCCTTTTTATTACTGGCTCTTTTTGTACTCACGGTGCTATCATCATCATACTTTTGGAGATACGATTGTCAGCCAGTTCGGACTTAAAGCCAACTTCTGACACAGCGGATGACAAACTCCCCTGGGTCTTTTGTTTACTTGCACGTAGTCAGGGAAGCACACCAGGGTTCTATGCAGAACCTGACAACGAAACAACAGACCTCCTCTGCCCAGCATTCTGCTGGCTAATGTTCAAGACAACTGGCTGACCATCAGAGTTAGACCTTTCTACCTCCCCAGAGAGTTCAGTTCAGTCCTCCTCACAGCTGTTTACATCCCCCCACAGGATGATGAATCTTTAGTCCTGGACCAGCTGTATAGGATTGTAAATCAACCTGAGTCAGTCCATGGTCCCCACCCCCTTCAAAGCATCCACCATCATTGCTGTACCCAAGAAACCAGTGGCCTCCTGTTTAAATGACTACTGCCCTGTCGCACTGACATCAGTCGTGAAGTGCTTCGAGTGACTAGTCAAAACCCACATCTGCTCCTCCCTTTCTGACACCTTGGACTCTCCTCAGTTTGCATACAGACCAAACAGGGCCACAGATGATGCCATTGTCTTAGCGACACACCCTGTGCTTACCCACCTAAAAAAAAAAAAAAAAAAAAAAAAAAGGGAATACATATGTAAGAATGCTCCTCATTGATTCAATATCATCATTCCCTCAAAACCCGTCTTTAAGCTTGTTGATCTTGGACTGGAAACCTCAATCTGCAGCTTGATATTCAACTTCTTGACGGGCAGGACCCAGGTGGTGAGAATTGGCAGTCACACCTCCTTCTCACTGATCCTCAACACAGGCGCACCACAGGGCTGTGTGCTCAGACCCCTCCTGTACTCTTGTTCACTTACGACTGTGCTGCCAAGCACAGCTCCAATGTCATCATTACGTTTGCTGACGACATGACCATCCTGGGTCACATCACGGACAACAATAAGATGGCCCACAGAGAGGAGGTGAAGACACTAACCAGCTGGTTCCAGGACAACAAACTCTCTCTCAGTGTCAGTAAACCTAAAGAGATGACCGTGAACTACAGGGAGATGGACACCTCCCCATCGACATTGGTGATGCTAAGGGCCAAAAGGGTCGTCAGTTCCCTGGTGTGCACATCATCGAGAACCTCTCTTGGTCACTACACACAGACACGATGGTCAAGAAAGCTCAGCAGTGGCTCTATTTCCTGAGGAGACCTGAGGAAGTTTGGCATGAATGCCAGCATCCTCACAAACCTCTACAGGTGCACCATTCAGAGCTTGTTGACGGGCTGCATCCTAGTCTGGTATGGGGAACTGCTCTGCCCCACAGTGACAAATCACTACAGAGAGTGGTAGAGGCAGCACAGCATATCACTGACAACAAACTCCCACTCATATCTTCCACCAGTGGTGCCTGTGGAAGGCACACAACATCATCAAGGACCACAGCCATCCAGCACGCAGACTGTTCTCCTTGTTACCATCTGGCAGAGGATACAGAAGCATGGCCACATGTACCACCAGACTTAAGGACAGCTTTTACCAAGCTTACCAGCTTTTTAGCAAGCATGACTGCTGCTATTGAACCAGGACTGCTATATACCCAATGTGCAATACTGTTGTATACACTCATCACTTTGTATACACTACATAAATCCTCATTTTTATATATGTATATGTTATATTGTATTCATATCTCATCCCATCTTTTAAAATTCTTTTTATCTTCTATATTTTATGACTACTGCTCTTGCTGAGCTGACCTGTTTTCTTGTCCAACACATTTCATTGTACTGTTGACCCTGTGTTATCCTAACCTGACACGCCAGATGGTTTGTTACTAAGAACCATCTGAGAAGTCGTCCTTGGCAACTGTTTGGAAAAGGGTGGGCACTTTCAAAAAATACTTGGCAGGTGATTGGATGAACCATTTGTCTATCACTGTCTTACCTCGGGAGGCAGCTGGATTCACGAGATCGTGAGAGAATCCTTATAGGACACTGATTGGTCCAAACTAGTGGTGGTTCGGACACAAGCACATAACTTGAAGTCTGACAAGATGGATTCTTGCGTGATCTCGTCATGTTGTGATGTTGCGAATCCAGCTGCCTCGCAAGGTGTTAACCTACATATGACTAATAAAACTGAACTGAACTGTTTTAGTATATTAATGTGACTTATTTAAAGGTCCCATATTGTGAAAAACTCACTTTTTCAGTTCTTGTGCACATATATTTGGGTTTCTGGTGTTCCTACTAACACACAAACTGTGAAATAAGACAACCCAGTCAGTTTCTTGTGGGCTACCTAGGTCAGTAAATATGTGATTCAACAAGCCATTCAGATTTGCCTCCCCCTGCTACCTCAAGTGGGGGACTCATTTGAATTATACCAACCCCCCACCCGAGTATCTCCATCTACAAGGTACAGAACTACCTTCCAGAGGTCCGCCATTTTTTCTTGCAAATGCCAGAGTCACTAGCACTATGTCGAAGCTAACAGCTAAAAACGCGAACTGGTCTGTTGTTTGACCAGAACCCTACATTGGCCCCCAGCCTCTGAGGACAGAAGAGCTGAGTGGATAAAGTTCATTTTTGATGGCAACATCCCAGCTACAGTTGGTAAAAACCTGTATGTGTGTGCTAACTACTTCGTGTCTGACTGCTTTACCAACCTGGGTCAGTACACCGTAGGACTGGCCACGAAACTTTTTCTGAAAGAGGGATCAATGCCAGCTGTCCGTGACAAAGGTGGACACCTGGACATAGGTGTTTGATTGTCTATGAAGTTGATAGGGATGGTGCCATAAAAACATATACCACACACTACAATCAATAAGTAGCGCAATGCCATACAAGGAGTAATGTAAAGATTGTAACAGTTTTCACAGGGCACTCTGCAAAGTTTGGAAGCTACACCATGATGGACCCCAAGACCACCACTGTTGACAAAGGTCACTTGGTTCAGGTGAGTGGGATGGAATCAAATTGTTACAAACTTTTACGTTTTTACAATTTTGTCCATGTAACACTTTTAACAAATAGACACACACGTTTTTGGACAAAGCAACAAGGTTGGTGGAAGTTACCACATGGAAAAGGAAGGCCTGCAGAGGAGCCTGGCATTGTTGGATGCATGAGGTGTGACTCTGGATTGCATTGTCACCGACCGTCATCCAGAATACAGAAATTCCTGAGGGAAAGCAACAGCAACCAATTCTATGATGTCTCACACATGGAGAAAGGTATATTTCCTTATGTTCATTTGCAAACAAGAGGGAAATTGCACAAAAGCTTGTGTTAACTGTATGGGTGATCAGTTTTTACCTGCAGAAAGCGCCATGTAGCAATGGCCAGTCCACACACATAGCTGCTGTTACGACATACTTAGGCACATAGCAAAATGTGAGTCTGTATGATTACACATATTGTCTGTGTTGCATATGAGAAACACTTTGTGTCCGTACAGTTACAGTGCAATGCAGTGAGTGTGATTGTACTTTTAGAATTGATGAACATATTGATTTTGAAATGCTGCATTGCAACAGATTACTCAGTTTGTCCTTGTTTGGGTTAGCTTTTATAGAAAAGAAATGTATTTAATCTGAATTGTAGGAATTTCAAAGCAACTGGAGATCGGCAAGATGAAAGACTGTGAAAAATTACAGAAGTGGATGCAAGCTATCAAAAATCACATCTACTGGACTGTGGCATCATTAACCACCGGGCCAGAGAGAGTGGCTAAATGGACCTCCATCCTGAACCATGTGCAGGATATCCACATACACAAGGACCTCATTTTCACAAAGTGCTTACATCCACTGGGCCAAACCAGGGACAAGAGTAAATGGCTGTCAGCAGGTGTGTTTGTCGTATACAGGCCAAAAATTTATCACATTACTCTTTTTTTATAATCGACGATGTAATATACATATTTCTACTAGCTGGAGAAGGTGCTTGACAAACAAGAGAATCCTGAAAGACATTGCAAAACTCAGTCCCCACCACCAGACTTCACCTTTGGAGGCTTTCCACAGTGTCATCCTTTGTTTTCCTCCCAAAAATGTTGTTTTTCCATTTCTTGAAATGCTGTGCAGGTAAATTAAACTGTGGTCACTTAGAACTTGTGAACATGTGTACAATTTCTGCAATTATTTCCATGTTTGATTTTCTCTTTACTGTACAAGACTCTACCTGACTGCCATGTATTACATTGAATAGCTGACCAACCACAAGCCACCACATCTGTTGGAGACCCTCTCTTCAACGTGCACTTCCCAAAGGCCAGGAAGGGAGAATGCAGAGCCAAACCAGTGAAGACTGAGCTGACATTCCGTCAGTGTTTCATTCCTTTATTTTTTATCAAAAAACCTATGTAATGTACATGTTGTATTAATCATTGCACTTCAGTTTTTAACACTTTCAACACACAATAAGATAAAAATACACAAATATACCTGAGATTAAATATAAAAGTGTAACATACCATTATACGAAAATTTGAAACAGACTTTCACTCGTTGTTTTATGACACACACATAAAAATAAAAAAAAAATCTTTGTGTGTGTCAAATATTGCACAGGGTATGTGGATGACTTGATGGACCTCATCTTTGAGAAAGTCTTTGTGCAGTCTTTTGCAGTTTGAACCCTGCATATCTGCCTTGGGCGTCGGGAAGCTCCAGGCGAATACAAAGAACCACACATGATGGGATGATGACTCCGACATCCAAGGAAGCCTCAGCACCAGCCCACAAAGCTTTGTTAAGCTAGATACCTGTAGCGACTGAAAAAATTGAAAAAATTATTTCATCAATATTGATGATTGATGCATGACATGTTATTATCAGATATTGTGACAAAACAGTACAACACTGCATAGTACAACTATTTATGACTGATGACAATAAATGCTTTTCAGTTTTTGTAAAATGTTTCATGTGAATTCATGTTTAATAGACACAGTATCTGCTGATGAAAACTTGGCTATATACTCAAAGACAATTACGATCTGAATTTGGGGCTGGGTGTGACGGCCCACTGTGCGGCTGGCTCGGTAACTTCCCCATCTTTTGTTTTGTAACAGGTAACTTGTTGCATGTTATGTGGACATGGAGAAAAATATAGTTTACAAAACACTGCACACTGCCTTTAATTCTAAAAACTGACTAGAGGACAATGATACTGACTTGAAAAATATAGTATGTTCCATATAACATATTTATATTGAATTATACCGGCATAAATGTATAAAAAAAGGGTAACCCCACATAAAGGATGCTATTTTTTATAGGCATTTCTGTTCATAATATTGCAAAAAAAGAAAATAATTGATTGTCAGCGTCAATCAAAATATCTGTAACCAATTGCAACATGTAACTGACGTAGCGCTTAACTGCATTTCCCTAGATAATTATAGACTGAAGATGGTGGAGTGGAGAAAGTTAAAGTTAGCATTAGCAACCTAGCTACATATTAGCCACCGTACCAACACTCACATTGACTAAGTGTTAAAAAATTGTTGACTAACCATTCAGAAACGTCCAGCTGCATTTGTAATGTTTGAACTTCTGCAAGAGTGTCCCCTCCTTGTTCAGGGTCAGATTCTGGATCAAACATGTGCTGTGAACTCCTGCATTTCTCTTAACAGCCATGTCGGTTATTTTCGGGGGGAGGGGGAGTGGGAGGGCGGGGGGTAAAGTGTCATCGTAACCATGGTATCAGTTCCGGTGTGGGGCGTGGGCAGCAGCAGCTCATTTTCATTTAAAACTACAGACACAGAAACAGGTTGTCCAGAAAAGGACTGAAACAGAGGGGTATAGAGGCAAGAGAGAATACATAATTGAGTGGTATTTTCAGCAAACAACTTTAAAGACATGCTTTATGGACCTCAGAGACCTATATTAACTTGTTGAAAAGGAGTGTAATATGGGACCTTTAAAGCTGCACTAAACAATATTTTTATATTGGAAAAGAATGGAAAAAATGACAGGTGTGACTTGTAGTGAGGAACTTACAGAGAATTATCACCAACTCTGCAGTTCCCCTCTTCAAAGTTCTTTTGTGTCTTTTAGTTCATTGTTTTGGTTTTACAGTCGCAACTTTACTGTTGTGATTCACTTTCATCACCATTTAGTTCATTTAGTTTGTTTTTAAATAAATGACTGTTACTATGAGTACATTGTTACCTATCTAGTTAACTATCCAGTTTGACATTGATTTTTGCTCCATATTTCACATTCCAGTCTTTGTGCTAAGCTAGGCTAAAATCAGCAAACTTCATCAGCCGAGAAAGACTGTGAGATGTTGAGAGTTGAATGCTTACTAGCGGTCGGACCTTGAGTTACCTTTTTTTTTGTAAAACTAGGCTAAAATTGTCCTGAAGAAAGATGGTGTTAATCCTCTGAATCTGAGTAACATTATAAACAAGTATGTCTATATTTTTGGTAATGTCAGACTCATCTTTCTGGTAAAATGTGTACCTTTACAATGTTCTCGTTG
Organism: Scomberomorus guttatus; assembly: GCA_038419695.1. Lineage (NCBI taxonomy): Eukaryota > Metazoa > Chordata > Actinopteri > Scombriformes > Scombridae > Scomberomorus > Scomberomorus guttatus. The sequence continues at coordinate 35,268,193 of CM076447.1, read as the reverse complement.
GTTGAGTGACATGTGACTGCAGAGGTGACATCTGACACCTTCCCATCACGGCTTACGGACAACACAATGACAGGAAGTGAAACAGGCTGGTTGGTCAGTATTGCTGTGTTGATGATTGTGCTGCTCTGGGGTCAGAAAAGAGAATCAGAAAACACCTAATCAAAATTATGTTTAAACAAATAAGATTAGATGATAAGATTAGATGAACCTTTAAAGATTTGGTCTTTAGGTTGGGATTGAATGAATGAAGTACCTCTGTGATGGGAGCAATGCCAAAAATGTGTCGATCAGTGAATGAGAAGATGCTCACTGCTGCCCCATAAGGCAATGTAGGGTTACTACGTCCGGAGTACTCCACCCACCAGTTAGCTGACACCGTCATGGCAACACCAAAACTTCGCCTCAGGCCGTCGACTGACAGGCACACCACCTGCTGGAGGACAGCAGGACTGCAGGGGGACAGACAGATTCTACTCAACCTACAATCATCAAAATGGTTTCAAAATTAGCTAACACAATTAAACATAGGCTCACTGCTACCAGAAATGTTGTTTTAACGTTTAACATTTTGAAAGTACATCTGATCAGTATATTTTATGGTCTCAGATTCCCTGCACATGAACCATTTTGATTTTGATCCAAATCTTTGTGTGAGTGAGCAAAACTACCTAATTTGCTGGCAAACTATTCTCCAATGTAAGGGTTTAAGGGAATTCACATTAAAAGGATGTCATTCACCTTCAGTCATTTTGAAGCATAAATTATTTATTTTCAAAACATGAAGGAATCATTTAAGTTAGTTTGAGTTAAATAATTCCTTATTTAATGCAAACTGCCATTTTCCTCCTAAATGAGAGGCCTGAAAACAAACATGGGACCCTGGTAAATATACTCAATAATTGTGTCATGCTCTCTTACTGCACTTCCACCGCACCGGTGATCAATCTCAGTCCTCAAGGAGGTGATACAGGCTAGTTCAAGCTTATCTTAGCATTTCCATGACGACAGTAATGACCAAAGTAGTAAACAAACATGGTGTCTGTGGAGGAATGTGTACTGCTGTGTTTACTGCTAGAGATGGGATTTATGGCTCTTTGGAGGGAGCCGGATCTTTGGGATCCGTTCATTTCAAAGAGCCATTCAAAAGACTGGCTCATTTGGCTCATTTTTATATTTATTCACTTTTAAGAAGCCGGCCTGGGGTTACTTCATTTTATCCTGGAAATAATCACGGGGAGGAATGATGGGCTGAGATTTGGATCAGAATAATTTCGAACTCAGATTTCCCACCAATATTTGAGTTTGAATTATTCTGAAATATTGATTATAGCTTCATTTGACATGTGTGGACAAGATTTTAAAGTCTGATATGGATTCATTTTAAATATTCCACTGCCATATCCCTCTGAGTTGACAGTGAGATCACTATTTACCCTTTGTATAAAGTGTGTGTATGTGTGTAAAACTACTTTTTGCTCCTGATGGCTGTGCCATCAGTGTATGAATGTGTGTGAATGGTTAGATTTCCTCTGATGGGCAGGTTGGGACCTTGTATGGTAGCCCCTGTACCCATTCAGCGTATGAATGTGTGTGAATGGGTGAATTGACTCGTAGTGTTAAAAGCGCTTTGAGTAGTCGAATGACTAGAAAGGCGCTATACAAGTACAGTCCATTTACCATTTACCATTTTACTTATGTTATCCATGCAACACCTAAACACGTTTTTTTTTTCTTTGTTTTTCACTGAGGCACTCACGTGAAGGGAGCGTGTACAACTCATGCGACATTTGCATATGAAATAAACGCTCCTCCCCACGCTCTCTCCGTCTGCCGATTCCGACGCACTCGCGCTTTTTTTTTTTTTTTTTACTGAGGCACTCACGTGAAGGGAGCGTGCACAACTTATGCACTTATGCACAACTCCTCCCCATGCTCTCTCTACTTCAACCATAAGTGTGAACTCAGGGAGAGAGAAAAAAAAGAACGGCTCCCAACCAAACGCGACTCGGTTCCCATCGTTCATGTTAATGAGCCGGTCAAAAGATTCGGTTCGTTCGTGAACGTCACAACTCTATTTACTGCTCCAAAGACCAAAAAAAAAGAAAACACAAAAGATGTGATGTGCAACCTTTGTATCACTCATAGAGAAAGGACAGAAGATTCCTGTTTGAATGAAGAGGAGACAAAGTTCAGTTAGAGCTTTGTCAAACTGGTCAACATAATTATTTTGAGCAGAAGGGAACCCAAACAAAAGGTGTCAGCCTTCTCTTGTTTCATGCTAAAGCAACCCTAGCTGCAAAGCTGAGACTGTACTTGTGCTGTATTAAGAATTCTCACCCATGCCCACAGAATGCAACAACATGTGAAATCGATCTTGTGTTATTTGTGACTCATAACTTTCTTTATCTTTAAAGAGAAGTCTTTTGTCATTATTGTGTTTATATATTGTGAAAAGTGGCTGACTGAGAGAGTCAGAGCTCAAACTCAAACTTTCTATGTTCACCTGTGGAGGCTGATATTCCTCAGATATTAGCATTTCAAGTGAACTCCTTTTATGAGACTACCTTACTGTTTGGATTTTGGTCCCGGTTTCTGGGTGGTGCCCTGTTATTAATTCATTTTAATAATTTTATTGATTTTAATAACTAATCATTATCTTTGATAATGACTAATTATTGCTAATGACCAAACCTGCTTCTAATAAAGTCCCAACAACTGTAAAGTTTCATGGACACACTGAACTGAGGTGGAATTAAACTCTTCACCTACTTGTATGTGTGTTTGATTGTGTTGTGTTTGTGGCAGAGGATGGACACCACATCATGTTTTGAGCCTTGGCTTCTTTCCAGGGTCACTGCCCACAGCTCAGAGGTCAGAGTTCGCTGGGCCACCATCGACACCAATCCCTTTTTCACCTTCAGCCTGTGGAACAGTTGTTGGCAGTTGTGACAGCACACATTGTTAGTAACAAAAACCACATACAAAAAGGAAATCATTGGGCTCATATAAAGCATTTCACATTTACCTTATGACAAGAAACTCAGCGCTGAAGTTAGCTCTCAGATTCACAGACACCCTGATTGGCTGTCCTATCAGGACTGGCCCCCTGTGATAGCGAATCAGGACGTGGGGGTCCAAGCTAAGCTCTTCCTCCTCCTGCTCATTCAAACAGGCTTCTTCTTCTTTGGTCCTGCTCTGCTCCTTTTCTTTCTCTTCCTCCTCCACAATCCTCAGTGTCACTGCTTTGATATGGAAGAGCTGCCTCTGAGACTGAGCCACTCTGTCCTCCAAACATCTGGATGGATGATCAATGGGAAGAAAGACACTGATAGATGTTGGCGAATGACAAACAGACTGAATACATTTGGGAGCAGCAAAAAGAGATCTCAAAGCTCAAAGACTCTCTCTATCATATGAGAGACCCTATTCTCCTCAACATACCCAGGTTGTGTAAGCTTTAGGTTGGCCACTGTGTCAAAGGAGGAGTAGTAAAGCTGTATTTGGTTTCTCATGGGGCCCCGTTGGTATCTGAGAGCCCGTGGAACATCCCCTTGGGTGCCTCCATCAACACCTGGATGGTATCTGAATGAAGGGATAAATTAATCTGTCACACAGGCAACTGATAAATGAGTCAGCATTTCCTAAAATACATAGGAGGAGAAGAAGGATCTAACTGCTTTAAGATTGGTACATGCACAATTTCCCTGTCAAACAAAAATAAAAACAAGACAAAATGACTATAGCTGTCTACACCATGTCATTGTTGTGACAGAGATAAAAAAGTAATGGTTTGACCAGGTAGAATTGAAAAACATCTTGCCTAAAGCAAAGCAGTCAATGACAAAAGTGGGAAGTGAACAGCCACCCGCATTACGACCCTGTTGAAGCTGTTTGAGTGTAAGAATTTTCCTAGCAACTATCTATCTACTGAAATGTAAGTTTTCATGTCAGAATACTCATGCCAATAAAATCTAAAGAAAAAAAAGAAACCATGATAAACGAATGAACACTCACGTGGCATCCTCTTCTCACTGCAACATACTGTATAGCAAATGCACCCTTTTAATCATGGCAGTGTACTAAGCCGTCAGTGCTCTGGTCACTCATTTGTTGCCAGGCCTGCTGCCACATCACTGACCTGAAAGCTGTGCTGGCACTTGCTGCTACTGCTGCTGCTGCTGTTCATAGCATAAGCATATTAATAAGTCCCACCTCCATCCCAGCATCCACCTCTAGGCTAGTCTGTCACGTTTTTCTCTCTTTTCACCCCTCTGTCCAGACTAAAACTGCATTTTTATCCCAGCAAAAAAGAGCTTTTCCAAAACAATTTCCAAGTGTATAAATCTTAAAACGCCAGCTTGGTGTTTGAGTGTGTATGGGGAAATCTGAGCTTTTGCAAAATGATATCATAGCCCAGTGAGAGACAGGAGCTGTGTGGTAGTAGAGTTTGTGTCACTGATTTTGTCACAGTACAGCATCTTGAGAATGACTGCTGCTTAAAATGCGGCATTTATGAGCTGCAATTAAATTACTATTTCATACTTCATACATCGGTTGTCTGACAACTAAGAAATAGAAGAATCTGTAAATGAAAACAACTATTGTCACTCCCCACTCCCTGCTGTGCTGACCTTGTGGGAAGTTCATGTCAAACTAATGACTAACTAACTTAATGTTTAACTAACTTAATGTTAAACTTTAAAACCTCACCTCAGTGAAGGAGAAGACGCACGCCGACGGCTGACAAAGTTGATGTGATGATGCCCATCGTGCTCCAGCTTCTGCAACCGCCGACGAGGTTGAATGTTACTGAGCCACTTGTCCAAATCTTGATTTGACTGGTTGGTATGTTGATCTTTGAACCAGTGACTGGGCAGCGTCAGAGTTACCATGCAAAGTCCTAGAGGAGGCTGGGAAACAGCAAGGTGATGGAGATAAAAGGATGGAAAGGCAAATGGTCAAAGGGATGAGCAAGAAGGACAGAAATAACAAGAGAAACACTAGGTTGAGAGAGAAACTGGGCCTCACCTGTGTGATACAGGAGGCCTTGTGCTCCTCTGTCTCCTTAAAAGCATGCAGGGTAATGCAGGTCCCTGTGGTGCTAGTGTCACCACGCTTGTGGAACAGAGCCCTCACCCTGAACCTCTCCTGCCCTCCCTCATTCCTCTCTCTCTCCACATGCTCTGAGAGGAGGGAGGCAGACAGAGGAGGAGAGAGAGGGAGGACAGGCTCTGATATGAGCTATGGAAAAAGACAGAGAGGCGTTTAGCTAGATAGCTCTAGCAGTTGTATTGGAATTTGCATACAATACCATCCTCAGTCAAGTCGCCCACAAATGTCATCTATCCTCTCCTTTCCTCTTACCTGCGTGACAGAGTAAGGGCCAAATGAGGCCTGAAGGCCTGGTCTGGAGGCCCGGCCAGGCGGGGGCACCATGAACAGGCTCTGGGAGAAGGAGAAGGGGCTAAAGTTGGAGAAGAGAGGGCCCAGCTCTGCCTGGGACAAAGGTAGGAACTGCCAGGGAGGAGGGACGACCGACATGTGGACTGGCAAGGAGAGGGGGAGAGAAGGCTGGAGGAGAGATGGAGGTACTGAAGGAAACAAAGAGGAAGATGAGGGAGGAGGAGTAAACAAAAAGATTAGAAACTGCGATATGTTCAGAAAACAGAAACCTAGTTAAAAAAATAGGAACAAGTATTCTACTTTTTGAAGGCGATTTTAATATTTAAGGAAAAAAGTGAAAAAAAAGGAAAATTATGTGACAGAATTTGTGTTTGCTAAATAGCTGAAAGGGCAGAAGAATCAAAACAACAAGGAGCCAATAACACTAAAGTTGAAATGAACAAGAAAGATTTCCAGAAAACAGAAACATGAGCTGTTTGATTTTCTAATGTAACACAGACAAAAAAATCTAATTGCCATTGTAAAGACTTACCTACTATGAAAATCCAAAAGAGCAGCAGCATCCTAACTCCTCCTTTGCCCCACCACACACCAGACCAGCTGACATCTCCCATCACTACAGACCTAATGCAACACAGTTTTATGTTCAACTGCTTTAAATCAAGGCAATATTAAAATGTTCTGGATTTGTAATTTTCACCCTGAAGCAAAACTGAGCACCAGAAATAGGGTCATAGTTGACCTTGTCCAACTATGACCAGAAAGACATAACAAGGATAACATCTCTTTTTTCTACAAAAACAAAAGGTTTTGCTCATGCAAAACAGTTGTATATAGCCTATGGATTTAATTTCTCAGTGTGTTTAATGTGAGTCACCAATAACCCTTATGGGGAAACACAATCTGCACATAAAGAATCCATTGTACACCGTTTCTCCTAATTCTCCTAACCACTTTGCTTAGCTAAATAAGTGATTTCCAGTAATTAGCTGTAAACAGTGCTAGCTTAAATGGTGTTGATGTTATACATCCAGTAATATTTCTTAAGGTGTTTAGAAATACTTCTAGAAAGTTACTGTAACACAGTAAACTGTCTGCCTATACTATAGCTCTTATGTTTATCCTGAAACACTGACCAACAGATTGCCAACAGAGAAGTGTTGCAAAACAAGCTGCCTTAATGTGAAAATGTAGCTTCTAGTTAGTTTTGCTAGCTTGTAAGTAAAAATCTGTTGTTAGCAATACTATGATGGATGGATGACTGCATACTATGGTTAGCTAGCCAATAGCTATGGCTGGATATACAATTAGCATGTCATTTCCACTGGTATATTCAAAAGAGTTTCAAAGAAAACCCATTTCTTTTTGAAAAACAAGAGTTATGATTGGTTTATTGATTGATGGACCCTACAAAAAGCAGGTCCAAAGTAGGTGCTCTGTATGTCAGTGTTAAAAACAAAGTGGTTTTATAGGTTAAAAATATATAGGGTGGAGGCTGTCAAAATGTGATAAGGGTCCCAGAAGGCTCAGGTCAGTTCTGCTTATAAGCCCAGTGTTGGAATGCAACACCTATAAGTGAATGGAATTTTACAGGAAACCAATCAAAGCCTCCACATGTAGCACCACAGACAGAGAGACTCTAAACAGACTGAACCAATATTTTACAAGTCAATGTCTCCTGTGAACACACATACACACACACTCAAACACCTCAGCTGGGTGGAATTAGATTGAATTCAGACACCATATGTTCTACACAGGATCAAAGACAGTGCAACAGAACATACAGCTAAGTATATAAAATGTGTGTGTTATATGCATGATCCCATATGACAGCAATCACTGGACAGGTCAGATGACACATTACCATGAGGTTCTACACAACACTTACCTCACCCTTCACCCCACCCCCCCTTACACATAAACACAGTATAGTTTCACACACTCACACAAATCATTTCCTTTTCTTCACTCCTTCAGTCTCTCTCTCGCTCTCTGTCATTCCTTTTCTCATAGTTATACACATGCATGCACATACACATACACCCCCTTTCTTTTACCCACCCGTATCTATTTCAGCTCCAGATTACATCTTTTCCTCAAGTACCTTAAGTACGTTGATCCCTCTGTCCTCGCTCACAGCTGTATCACTGCTTCCAACAGGAATTTAATACATACTTCACAACAAAACCAATAAAAAAAGAAGGTAAAATTAATTTAAAAAAAACATATATGTTCATATGTTCATATATGCTTCAGCTCTTTTTTGTCTCTCTTGCTCTTCTTTGCTGGTCTGCTGCTGCTTTAAACCTCCACTCTCTCTTTCTCTTCCCTCCCGCTCTGTGCCAGATTCACACAATACGGATTTATTTGTTTAAAACGGTAAATAATCCACCCCCAACCCCCCCTTCTGTTATGTCCCTCCTCCCTCCTTCTTTACAGAAGGAGGGATTTTTTTCTTATAGGTTTTGCCTCTTACTCTCTCCCTCCCCTTCCTCCCCCGTCCCCTCTGAATTACTTATCTTTTGTCCCTCCATCCTCTCTTCTTCAATCAATTTTGCCAACCAAAAGGTCACCACTAAGTCTAGTGTTTGGAAAGCATTTCTAGATGGTGGAGAATGTGGGTTTCTCCATCATACACCAACTGCAATTGTACACAAAAGTTGGGAGTGTGTATTTAGTGTGTGCTGTAATTAGAGATAAACTGCCTCTGGCTTAGAGAAAGCCTCAGACATTGTACAGTGGCTGTGCATTAAGATGATAATGTGCAATTTCAAGCTTAGCAGTTAAAGCCAAGTGCTTGTCAGAGCAGTCCCATGTAAATGCTCTAGACTGCAAATCCCATATTTAACACTGCCAGCTGGACTCGCATGATGGCTCCACATTTGCGCTTTACGTCACTGTCATGTGTCACATTACATGTATGAGATGGCAACATTGACATTGTTTGTAAATGGAGAGATAATGGTCTTAGATTATTATAGCCCAAATCTCCTCCAGGCATGTTGTAAGACAAACAAATACTTTGCTTAGAATAATATGTCTGATATGGTTTTCCCACAAAAAAGTCCAGTTACATCATTAAAATCTTGATAATGACATCTACTCTTGCTCCTTCATTGAAAAATCCAGAATCTTTGAAGATTCAAATATATTTCATTTCAAAAGTTTAACTGCTGGATACAAGATTTTTACTGAAAAGTCCATTCTCAGTGTATGTGCACTGGAGGCTTCAAGTTTCCACATCACACTTGTGTAAGTTGCATACTGGACCAGGATTGGCTTCCAAAACTTGTTGTGATGTCACAGGTAATTCTTGGAGTCCTGCCCCTTAAAATCAGATTTTCAATGAGCTCAGAGAAACTTTCCACTTTCAGGAGATTAATGTGAAAACAGCCTTCTAGGGTCACTCTGGACATACATCATTCTACACAGTGAAGCTCAAACATCCAATTGAAGGAACAAGAAGAAAAATACATTTTTGAGTGGAGGGGAACTTTAAGTAATGACAAAGTAATTTCAAGAAGAAGAAAATATGTCTACCATGTAAATGGTAAATACATATCCTTCTTACATGACATTTGTATATATTTTATTATGGAGAGGTCAATAAAGCATGTGACTTTGACTGTTTGTTTCACGTTTCCGACCACTGCTCAATGTCGCTTTCTTTTAACCACTAATATGCTTTATTTTGAAAGGCAATGATAAATCATGGGTTTTTTTGTTTAGTCTGGAGAACTTGTTGTCAGCATGTCAAATTTCAATCGTGCATTTATGCCACTTGTATCTTAGGCAATATTTCAATATTATAACACCATTATATTATCATTACATTCAACATTACTTTGTTTATTTATATGTGATTTTACAAGCAGATTCTCCACTTCTGTCAAAAATTCAGAAAACAGAAATATTCTGCTGAAATGTATCTAGCATAGTAATCATTAGGCTAACACACTTTAGCCATACAGCTTTACACACATATCTTGTGTATCTCATTCAAGAAAAAGAATTTAGTAAAATGTGATTAATACTTGTAAATGTAGTATATTGCAGGTTTGTCCATTTGGTTTCTACATTTTAGGTGTCCCTGTAATTGTTAATGCATATATTACTGTTGAGCCTATGAGCTTGTTTTTGCTCATTTTGGATCTGTTAGGTTTCTGCTTGTAAAATATGTTTTACAGGTTTTCTACATGTGTGGATATATGTAAACCTCCATACTGGCTGTTGACATGTTTACTACATTTTTTTTTTACCAATAGCTTCATAAAAGAAAAATGGATCTTCAAGAGAGAGAACTAGACCGTCTGCTTCTGACCAATCCAAACCACTCTAACAGGACATCTGGCTTGACATTTCTGCCAATCATTTAATGGTCAGAGCTTATACTTGCTTCTATCAGCAGATGGAGTTCTCTGTTTTACTTTATATCCACTGCCAAAAAACAAAAGCAAAATGGTTAATAATTAAAGTTGAGCTATTACCCTGGGAACATAGTCACAGGATAATGATCTAAAAAGGGAACCACAAATCATGAACAGGAAAAGGAGGAAGGCTGTATATTTGACTGTGGGAGACATTATATTAATTTAATTGGTATTATCCTGTTTTCTTCAGTGTCTTATATCTGCCTCAATTCTCCTTAATTTTTCAATTCTATCCTCCCTCAGTCCTATCACACATGCACTCTTTCTATGTATTTATATTTCCAACTCCCTCCCATCCTCTGTGTCTGTGTGTGTGTGTGTGAGTGCATGTGTAGATGTGTAGTGAGAGTGGTAATAGAGCAGCAGAAGGGGCTTAGAGTACAATGGATCCGACACTGAGAGAGGAGCTTAACTGAGGAGAGAGAGAAAAAAGAAAAATACCATCGAAAACAGCATCGAAATTTCACTAAACAGACCTCTACCTACTTACAGTGCACTCTATATTTTTCATAGAAGCGTTGTTCATCCAGCAGTGTTCTATTTGCAATATATTACTTACTTAGATTACATCGATGTGGGCCAATTAGAATGTTACAGCAGCAAATAACAGATTACATAAGAAACAAATGGTGTGATGTCTTTTTATCAACCTTGTATTACACATAGTTGTACATATTCTCAATAACACAAGACTGTATGTCGTCTAAGGGGAAAATTTGACTCAAAGTTAGACATTTTGCATTTTCAGTAGCAATGGTGGGAAGTCTTGCATGCTGAAAATAAACCAATATACTGTATATTAGCCAGATTAGAAATGAACCCTCATTGCAGGAACTTGAGCAGGTGTATGCAGGCCTGTGGTCCTGATGTCTGTGCTCATCAGGTTCTGTGAGAGACTGTGTTGACAAAGGCTGAAGGACATTACTGTCCCCCTGCTGGACCTGTGCAAGTTCACCTTCCTACACATTAAGTACTCTAGGACTTATAAAGCATCCAATTTGTGGACCTCAGTGTTAAGATAAAATGACTTAAACAGGTTTCACCACTCACCCAAAAATATGTTTCTTCAGTTCCACTGGAGTCCCAGGTATTTAAAGGGAACCACGTTTAATTACTACTTGGCTTCTATTTTTGGCAGCATTGGTAAATATCAGTCGAAAAGGACAAAAAAAAAAGTGGCAATAATACAATTGTACAGGTTTTTAACCAGCTGACAGTTCAGTCACAACACTTGAATTGGAGGTAAAACTGTGAGTTAGCACACCTGAAATGTTGGTAATAATATCTCATTGGACAGGAAAACTGAATGTGCGCAAATGTGAGCAGTTCAAAGATGAACCAAGATGTCAGTCTGTAAACTGTGATGGATGTTGTTGGTCCTCAACCATGGGGTCAGACAAAGGCAGGCCTACATGTAAAACCTGAAGCCTGACCACGAGGCTTCCTTTGTCCCCTGAAACAAGGCAGCAGCACCAAAATGCTGCTCGCAGAGCCCTCCTCCCACAATGCTTTGCCAGTTCGCACCTAAGTGAGAAATCACAGCGGGAGCTCAAACCCGGGTCGCGGATTGGCAGAAATCCACAACCACCACCGGGAGTCACGGCAACACAGCCGTGACGTCACCGCCCCTTTAAGAAGCGGCTGCACGGAGTTGCCGTCGCCTTTCCACAGTAACCGCGCCAGGAGGAAGTTCGCTTTCTTCACCGGCCAGATTTACTAACGGAGGTAACCTTACACGTGTACCTATTCCCCCCCCTTTTTTTTTTGGAGTTTCTCCCCTCGCTGGACGAGACGAAACCACAACCCGTGTTCATCCCGAACACAATCAACGGATCCACGAGAGAGCGCTGTGTGCAACCCAGCCCTCTCACCATACCTGCAGAAGGAAGAAAGGATTTTCTTCGCGGAGAAGCGGATAACTTCTATGCCCCGCTATCTACCGACCAAGTCGACCACCCTGAAGGAAGAGGGATTTTCGTCACGGAGAAGCGGATAACTTCTATGCCCGCTATCTACCGACCAAGTCGACCACCCTGAAGCAAGAGGGATTTTCTCGTGGAGAAGCGGATAACTTCTATGCCCCGCTATCTACCGACCAAGTCGACCACCCTGAAAGAAGAGGGGTTATCTTCACGGAGAAGCGGATAACTTCTATGCCCCGCTATCTACCGACCACGTCGACCACCCTAAATTTCCTCGCTGCCCCACCGAGAAACCAGCCGCCGTTGCCCCCGAGGAATTGAAACGGCACCGCCAGTACCACGCACCGGAGGCCCCCGTGGTGTACACTGACGGACTAAACACACATCAGTTCGCTATAAAGAGCGACACAAGTAAGAGGTTGTCTGGGCAGAGACTATAATATTTTATGTGTGTTTCATAAGCTTAGTGCCTTTTGTGTGTTGTTGATGTTTAACGGACCGCCGAGTCCTTGCCTGTTTACTCTAGCGAGTAATTGAAGTTGCTACCTGTTTAGTTAGTGTTCACCACGCTAAACTGTTGTTTTGTCCCGCTCGGGACCACTGTGTTGTACCACCGTGAGAGGAGAGTAAGTTACTTTATCCGCTAACCACCAGACAACGGGCGCACAGATTGCTATCCGTGCGCGCGCTCTCTGTAGATAAAGTAACCGCTGCCTTCCCCCCACGGTCGTGAGACTCCGCCGAGAGTCGGTTTTTTCCCTTTCTCCCTCTTTCCCTCTCTCTCTTCTCCTACTAACCCACACACACACACACACACACACCTACATAACCGCACATCTCTTTTACACATCTGGCGGTAAGATAGCGTGGGACATAGCGTTGCTCTGTCCCTCATTATCCGCCATCAGACACGTGTGCTTGTGAACATAAATTGGGTGAGTGCAGAACCGCCGATTGCTAGGTGGCGCCATTTTGCCATTGTACTGTTTGAATACCGCGGCACTTCCGCCGGTTCATTGTCGCGTGACGTGACTTCCTCACGAGGCCACGCCCGCCATCTCAATTTCGTACAACGTCATCTCCCCAGGTCACGCCCACCATTCCTAGTCCTGCACGACCACTCACTCACACATCCACTCACTCACATACACGCGCACACACATACACGTACACACACACACTTTGCTTACACATGTGGAACTTGTTTATGCTGTTATCTGTGTATTTGTTGTAGTATTAGCTGGTAGTGCAGTGTGAATTAATCGAAACATTCGTTAACTTTGTTGATTTTGTGGAGATTAATAAATACTGTTATAGCTTTAAAGAGAAGCCTTTCTGTCATTATTGTGTATTTGTATCGTGATAAGTGGCTGATTGAGAGAGTCAGAGCTTGAATTCAAACCTTCTTTGTTCACCTTAAATGTGGATGTCACTCAGACTCTCACATCCAAGGTGAACACTTTTATGAGACTACCTTTCTACCTGGTTATTAGTCCCGGTTTCCGGGTGGTGCCCCGTAATTGTTAATCAAAATTAATAATTTTATTTGTTTTATAATTAATAATTATCTCTGATAATCATTAATTATTACTGATAACCAGCCGTGCTCCTTGAGAACCAACAATGTTAACCATGGAAAGTTTGGGTAATTATTTTACTACTTACTTTTTTTTTTTCAAATGAATTCACTTAACCTGGCTTTGTTTGTTTTCAGTTTGACTGATCATCATTGGTCATTGTATTCTGAGATTGCAGCAGCACTGAGTACAGTGCCACAATGTCACATGACAGTTGTTGACAGTCGTATTGGCAAAATATCTCAAAGGTCTATAATTTCCATCCAGTGAATAATGGATTTTGTCTATATGTTGAACTACTCCCCATTTATCAGGAATGTGTGCTCTCTCCACTGCTCTTCTTCCTCTAAACATACAACTGTACCTCCAGGTGAGAATCAGGTTTAGGAATCGGGTAAGGACGGCAACGATCTTGGGGCCAGGACCCTCAAGTGCACCAGGTCCAGGTGTGGCTTTGTGATAACTTCACCACCCATATCTAAAGCACACAATCAATTTAACTGAGGTATGTACAGTATGATAAAGCCGTATATACAGTAGTTACTGTATGTATGTTTGTTTGGCTGCTTGCTCAACTGATTGTAAATAATCCAGTGATTGATTGCTGCATGTTTTTACCTCGGAGGCTGTGGTATATAAATACTGGTTGGTGTGTTGGTTGTGTGTTTTCATTTATGTAATCACTGCTTTTGTACTCAGAGGAAAAGAGTAGATTTAAGCTATCTATTTGTTCATTTCTCTGTACAAGCATGTGATTTCTCAAGAAGGCTTAATTGTGATTTCTGGCATATCAGGACCACTCCTGATCAAAAACGGTCCTCAATTCCCAACAGGAATGTCTATTCTTGCTATGGATATTTCCAACAATAGACTGCTGATTCTTCTGGTCTGAGAGCTCACTCAGTCAGTCAGACTGATGTAGTTAATCACATCAGAATTCTGAAGAGTGATTATAAAAGCAACAGCATGTCCCTGTTGTCCCCAGCACTGGCTGGAATATGGGCTCCATTTGACTTCCATTAAAATGTATCCATAAGCTCCGTACAGGCCCCATGTTGGCAATCATCCTAAGGCCCCCTGTGGGCCCCTTTTTATGTCCACATACGCAGTGCCAATTTTCATCATAGTTTTTGTTGATGAAATTAGCAATCTTTTATTCTTGATATAAATAAGCCTAAAACTAAATAAAAGTACCTTTTTGAAAATGAGAACTATGACACAATGTACTACATTTCCAACAAATAAAAACCAAACAATATTGTGAAAGATGGAAAAATGAACAAATTAATGCAAACTCAATAGCCCACAGCTCATTTCAGCAACAGGGACGCCTAATGGGCTAATCTCACCCTGAAACCAGCAACAGTTTCTCTGTGACTTCAAATGTAAATGTTCAAGTAATATGTTTGTTATAACATTTTATAAATACAAATTCCTTTGCACATGTCCAGATGTTTTTCTACAGATCCACATTTCAAGTGTTTAGTGGAAATTATGCCGGATAAAATGTCAACCCTAGTGCTAAACTAGAACTACATGTTTTTTTTGTCCTACACTGCCAACATATATAACATATTATGGGCCTCCACACCATTTCACAATGACCACTGTAACTTCTCAACATCTCATATTCTATGGAGGACATTATGCTGTTCTATGCCTTCAGTGCTTCTAACTACATCCAGTTGTATATTCTGACTGTCTGTTGTCATTTACCTGAGTCATGTTGGCCCAATTTAGGTTATCATTTCATTTGCTCAGTGACCTGCTATGTAAACATCTGACCTCCCTTATTATTTTTTAGGTCAGTTTGTTGGTCAAAGCAAATGATATCTGTATACAGATACAGTATAGTAGGCAGGAACACTGATGATTTCTGTCCCAGCAGGACAGTGGACTGTCATGTGGGGTCCTATTTGTAGATCACCTGTCAATCAAATTGTGACTATGCACTATGAGGATACGAAATTGATGTGAAAACATTCATCTGTTCAGTCAATTCACGTCAACATCCATGTTTTTCAGGATGCTACAGTATATGAGCACTATTGAATCAGTAATATTTATTTATTTATTATTTTTCATTTTTTTTCAAAGATTTGTTTGTAACATCATGTTATTATTTAAAAATGTAATCTACAATGAAGCTGCTTTGCCCAAACTGCCTCTTCTTCTTCCTGCGTCCTCTTTTGGTGACTCATCCCTTTTTGACATATTTCAAATATGTCAAATACTGTTCCATATTTCTCTTTCTTCTTCTACTCCCTCCACCCTGTCCCCCCCCCCACCCCCCATGTCAATCCCCTGCGGGATAATCTGCAGCTGTAATCTGTAGTCATCTGTCATTGTTTCTCTGGATGGGACATTTGCAATGAGGCCAGATTATCTTCTCATATCGTGACCTGACGAGGAGAGGACAAGGCAAAATACACCCACTCACACACAGATGGACACACACTCGACACACAGAAATGTGACTGTGTACTATAGGCTGCACACAGGCACAGAGAGGACCAGCAGATCCCCTGTGTGTGTGTCTGTGTGTGTGTGTGTGAGTGTGTCTTTCAACAAAAGGTGAACAGTTGACAAGTGAAGGGGGAGGGGCTTGTGCAGGCAGGTGAACCACAGTTCAATCTGAGATAGATGTTGAGGGGACCAACAGTGTCAGTTGCCTTACATTTGGAGTCATGTTTCTGGCCACCTGGTGAATATAAGTCCAATATTCATTCTCCTTTTAGCTCAGGTTTGCTCCACACCAACTCCTGAGGGAAATATCTGGCTCTTTAGCTGATAAATGCTCCACTATGTTCACCAGCTAGTCGCTAACTGTGTCTGTCTCTGATTTATCAGTGCTTTTTCACTGAAAACAGCTGCCTGCTGCATATTAAAACTAATGAGATTGAATCCAAACAGTAAAGTTGTGAGCTGTAAAACCAAAAAAACAATGACTTGAAAGACGCTAAAATGCTCTGCAGAGCTGAGTTTAACTGCAGTGTTTGTGTTATTTCTTCCTGGGTAAGACTAAGGGCCAGATTTATTGCATCTTTTGCACCTTATTTCTAGGTGCAGATGTGACACATTCTGCCCCAAACGTGCAGTGTTTGTCAAACAGAAGCAGCAGGCTAGAGTCACAGGTTGTTTGTCTTTTGTGCGAATGCCTGCAAAGTGTGTCTCTTTCCTCATTGCATATGCATTGCATATCTACATTCATGCTCGCCAAAACTCATTGTGGGTATCCATGAGGTCTAACGTAACCTATTTAATGCATCTCCTCAGAAAACATTTGCAAAGTATTTGCAACTGACTCATAATACAAAGTGGTCTGCGTTAGCATGTTAACATTTACTTATTAGTTCTAAAGACAAAGTACAGCTAAAGCTGATGGCATTAGGTTTGCAGGTATTTGGTCATAAACCAAAGTGTTGGACGGGAACATCAATGTCATTCAGTCTGAACCAAAGAGGTGGACCGACAGAGACATTTCTATCCCTAGCACCATGCTGCTAGCATGGCTAAAAATGTAGATTGCAGTTCGGCTTTAAGGCACAGCTGAGATTTTACAGAGAACTGCTTGTTTTGTGACAGGTGCCTATTACTACTGTATGCCTCTACAACACATCTGTTATATTTAATCATTAAAGGTTATCCAGTGTCACCACAAATCTTTTGCAGGGCAGAACTTTGCTCTGTACTCCCTAATTATCAAACTGAGCTGTGTCTTTCTATCTGATAAAAATCCAGTCATAACATGGCACCAATTTTGCTATCTTGGTCTGTTCTGTACACACGAAACATCTATTGCATCTCTGTCCTCCTCTGTTGCTGTTCCTGAGGTTTCCCATTTACTTTTTTATCTGAATCAAGGGTCTATAGATAGAGGATGTAGGGTGCAATAGGTTGTAAACTGACTTGATTTTCCATCAACACTGTTCAGATGCAGCTTTCCCCAAAGTTTGAATGAGAGATAAATGAACTGGGGCAGAACTAACCTCAACCCTGACTTTACCACACAGCCAGGAGACAAAAAGAGAGTGGGAGGAAGAAAAGGGAAGCAGACACAGAATGAGACAAAAGAGGAAGAAGAGAATGAGGAGGAACTGATAGAAATATGAGAAGACAACAAGGAAGAGAAATAGAGAGAGGGGGAAAGATAGACAGTTTGCGACAAAAATAACACAAACAGGAAGTTGGTGTCAACGGCAGAGGAAACCACATCTCTGCACTTAGTAACCACCTTCGTCTCTCACTCTCTCCTCCACCTCCCTCGCTGTCTTTCTGCCTTCTCCAAAAACTACACAATTTTTCCATTCACCTTCTTCAAAGACAACAAATCAGGTGAAACACAAACATCATCTTACTGAACATTAAAGACTGACAACTTTAATTAAAAAATCACAAATGATCAACAAAAGAAAAAATACAATAAATGTCAGTATGTTACAGTTTCAATGAATGACATGTTTTATGTTTTTTTCTGGTTAAAGGATTCAGACATTTTGGGAAATTCTCTTGCAATCCTCTTGCTGGTCAGTTCTCAGTTTCTCAGTTTTATCGTCCAGTAGAGAGAGAGATGCTGAAAGTGTTTAGCCTAGCTTAGCGCCAAGACTGGAAGAAGGGGGAAACTGCTAGTAGCTAAAAGTGAAAATACACCTTCTAACAACTCCAAAGCTGTCTGATTTACATGTTGTAGCTTGTTAATAAAAGAGCTAGTCACAGATACATCCAAGAATCACCTGGGTAGAGCTTAAAACTGCTAACTGCTGCTACCAAAACAAATGAGCACAATGACGGCAAATACAGTAAGTGTGTTTCCCAAAATATTGTAAGGTTGTCTTCAAAAATCACATCGTGATATAACTTCAGATTTACAGTATAGAGCTTGTTCTGATGTATTCTGATGTCTGAGTATTTTTCCAGTTTCATGTATACATATTTAAGCTGGTACTGACAATTGGTCATGACAGAAATTTTAACGTGATACAGCTGATGTAGGTGTATCAAGAGATCAATTATCACTTTCACATGATCTTGAAAAACGTGGCGAGTAATTCCTCTACAAACAGAAGTGATATTCCTGTATTAAGTTACAATCCAGAAATAATCACTAATGCAAACATGTTCAGCCGACACATAGAATGGTGGTGGTGGAGGAGGAGAAGGTGTGTCAGAGGTTGTAGCCACTGCTCCTGTTGGATGAAGGCTCTCTGATGTCACTGACTGTCAGACGCTCCAGAGCTGATTTGACACACAGGAAGAGCCAGATTTAAACCAATAGAATGACTGCTGAATGAATAATGAGCTAACTACATTCTCATTGTGTGTTTGTGTGTGTGTGTGTGTGTGTGAGTGTTACCAGGGTAGGACAGTCTCTTCTCTCCATCGTTGTTTTTCACTGCAGTTTTCCCTCGGTGATAAGACACTGAGACAGACAGAGACATAAACAGAGGGAAAAACATAAAAAGGATGCCATAAGCCCACTGGTTCCTTTCCAAAACAGCTGGTCACCGTAGTTTTTAGCAAATGTTACTCAAACAGGAGGAAATTGACTTGGATACACAAACAATACTTGTTAGTAGAGAAATACATTGTGTGTGTGTGTGTGTGTTTATGAGACTCACCACTGTGACTCTGTGTTGGGCCAATCCAGCGATTCTGCTTCCTGTCTGATACTGAGAATCCACAACACAACAAACACTGAACACGCATATGAATATTTCCTGTACATCAAATGATGTGCACCTCCTCAAAATGGAGGATACGCTGATGTAATTAATTCAAAGGGTAATTTCAGCCAAATAACAAAAAATACATATTATTCCACTAAGCCCTTGTGTTATTGAGCCAAGCAGATAGTTTCAATTTATGTAGTAATATGTTAATATGCCAGTAATATGTCAATGTTATATTTATGTTTCGCTGTACGTTGCCTATTAGATAAAGTACTGTAAGTGTGTCGGCCCTTTAAGAGTGATTTTTTTCTTCTGTTGCTCAACTCCAGCCATAACTCCACTCCCTGCATGCTAGATTGCCTACAGACGACAAAACACACATGTGGGTCACTTTTTGTGAATTGTGAGTCACTGGAAGGGCAGAAAACAGCGCCATTACTCTACTGTGCCCAGTGTCCAAACACCTGCCATAGGTCAAAAAATATTCCCAAGCCCCTCTCATCATTTCTCAGTGGTTTGAGCAGCACAGCAGAATTTCCATTTATCTCCATCATCCTGGGATGAAAGAATTCTTTAAATTATTTCAGAATTTATTAAATCAGAGCTATCTGTGTGGTGACAGACCAAACCGATTTTTTTCACATTTAGGTGAATTTGCTCTTTAAACAGGAAAGAAATTGCATTTTTATTGTACTTCTATCCATGTGATTGTGATGTGAATGATTGTCTGATAGAATGATAGCCTTTGGAGCAGAACCAGATTGTTCTGTGATGCACAATGCTTATGACAAGACATAACTGTTGCCAGTCACCCACTGATAATGACCAAAAGTCACTGTGTGTGTGCCAAATGCCTTCAAGAGCAAAGGGCCTCAACTCAATAGTTCATGACCTTCAGACCAAATTAACCAAACCACACCATGAAAATATAAGAATTCAGGATTTTCTATACAAACCCCCCCCCCCCCCCAAAAAAAAAAATTTCAAACCTGTTACGGGTTGTTTAAAAACAGCACACATTCTATTCTATTGTATACGTTTGTCTGAATCCTTTGGATTTAAGCAAATTCTTTCTTGGACATTATGTTTAATCTGACGAGTCTTAAAATGAAAATATCAGTAGTGTTCGGTAAGTACTGCTGATTGCATGCTACATGTGCATATGCATATGTGTGTGCCTGATTGTGTGTGTACTCACATCTCTTCTGCAGGGCTTTGATGGTGGGTCTGGTGAAGCGCATCAGTAAAAGGCCCATCAGCACACAGCAGAGCAAAGCTGTCACCACTTTGTAGCCCTGCAGTTGCCCCTGTACATCTGGGACAACTTCAACTGGACACACACACACACACACACACACACACACACACACACACACGGATACGTACACATTAGGTAAAACCATCTGCTGTGACAACACACACACTCTGTGTATAGATTTTAAACAATTTCCATTAGAAGATATTTATAAGTTACTATACAGAGTGTAATTTAGGTCTCTCAAAGCTGCGACAGGGAACATTTTGATATGTAATC
The DNA here is from genome assembly GCA_038419695.1 of Scomberomorus guttatus. Lineage (NCBI taxonomy): Eukaryota > Metazoa > Chordata > Actinopteri > Scombriformes > Scombridae > Scomberomorus > Scomberomorus guttatus. The sequence goes on along the minus strand of CM076447.1, from coordinate 35,247,655 downwards.
CATTCTATCATCCTAAATCATAGATGACATCCCTCATGCATTGACTGAGATGCTCAATATTCTCACAGATGAAGTTCAGTGTTTATGGTCACTGGTGGGGAATCCTCTCCACATGAAATAAACAACCTAAAGGACTGTTCCAGCATAATCTACATGAGTACTTTTATAGGTCTTAAAAATGTCTGGAGGATATCTTTATAGAAAACTTAATTTTCCTCATGGTCAGATACTGAAAAAAGGATGTGTTTGGTGTTGGAACCAAAACTCCACCAGATCCAGTACTAAAATGTCCAAAGAATACCCAGACCTAATATTAAAGTGTTAGTTTGTACTGTTTAGGGAGTGTATCTCCTGTGTATGTCATTGTAAGCCTGTAAAAGGCTGCTGAGTATAAAATGTCAACACACCAGGACATGAAATTAGCTCACTTACACACACTTTCACAGAGAAACAACAACAGACAGACAGAAGACCAAACCTGTGCACCGGACCATCAGTGTCTTACAGCTGATTCCCTTCTTTCCTCCACTTTCAGTTATGTTAGAACCATCCAGCACGTCACTGCCTTTCATCCAGGACAGTGCGTCTTTACAACCTTTCTTGCTCTCACACACATTTCTCAAAAGACTCTCAACGTTTGTCTTGCTGTCGTGGCAGACCGGTGAGGAGGAGTTGGAGATATTATAGAGGTGGACTTCTCCTTCACATTTCCCTCTCCATATGATTGTGATGAGAACCAGGGCAGGTGCAGAGCTGCTGGTGGGTGGGGAAGCAGTAGCTTTTGGAGCAGCACTGGGGCAGAAACAGTTGCTATTGCTGTTGTTGGTGGTGGTGTTGTTGGCCAGAGCCTCAGTCATTGTGATGGTTGAGTCCATTTGGTCTGATTCTAGGGGACAGACATCAGTTAGTATGGAGAACACAGAGAACAACACAGGTTTCATGTTAAACCAGGTAACTGTAACATTTTAACTGACATCCAGGATGTTTACATTTGACCACTTTTGTGTTAACAAATTAAAAAAAAGTCTTTCCCAGAACTTCACAATAATGCCTGTAGAACAGTATTTATCATAAATGATAATCTAATCTAAAATGATTATTATTATTCGATTATTATTAAATGAGTTTAATTATATGATATGATATAAAATTGTATAAAGCACTTTTCAAGTGATGATCCTTTACTCATCTTTTACTACAGAAAGTAAAATAAAGTGCAAGAACAAAATATATGGTAATATAACAAGAAGGTAAAAAAGTAAAAAAAACAAACAAAAACCCCACCACCAACAACAATTCAAACATAAAACCCATAAAAACAATCGACAAAGCATCTCTAAAATAAGACAAAAAACGTTCAATAATCATACAAAGTCATCAGATGAAAAATAAAATGAAAGATATAAAAGAGAATGCAAAACATAAATATCTCAATTATGCACACAGTCTGCTTCTAAGGTGGAAGTGCCAAAAACTGCAGTTCCTCAAATGTCCACTTGAGGCTGGTTCCAAAAGCGAGTCAATCCCCATAGACCCCCATGTTAAAATGCCCAACTTTACAGCAAAAATACACGTTTACAGCCTGGTACAAGCCTGGTGATTTTTTTATAACTCACCTGTTGAAATTTTATTAAGCTGTAAAGTTATGTATAATTAAGGACGTGGCCGCTTTGAGTAAGAGGTCGCTAGCTGCTAGGTGGCTTGTTTCAGCAACCAGGCTTCATTTGGCCTGACTCAGCTCCACCTCTTTGCCCATTTTGGATCAGCCGAGAGTTCGGTGGAGTCAGGAACTGCCAAGATGGCGACATCTGGAGCCGGCCACTTTGAGCTTCAAAACTGCTCTTCAGAAACCAATGGGTGACGTCACGGTGGCCACGTCCATTTTTTTACAGCCTATGGTTTGTGCCTCTTAATTTGTCCAGTTTGCTAAAAGTTAAACATAGTTAAACATTTTTCTCTTTTGGATATACAGTACATTAGGTGAGTAGGCTTTTTTGGAGGTAGGGGTGTCAGTGCTTTCAGATCGCCTGCTGTGCTGACCTATTATAATCTGCTGTTGGACTCAGGTTAATGCTTGCCTAGCATGTATTTAAAAATGTGAAATATGGCAGTCATGTATCAAATGTGAGGAAAAATAATATTATAATATCTTCATAGTGTTTGTGTTTTTCAGCAGTCTATTTGGTCCTCCAGCCCTTTATGGACCCTCAGCCTCTACAATTCTAAAAATATTCTAATAGTTTTAACATTATGGTCTGTGCCTGCCACAATCTTTTTGAACCAATTAGAAATTAAATTAATTTTGGTTAATAATTGCCTTTATAATTGAAATTACTACATTAAAATCCTGTTATGTCCGCATTAAACCACAGCTAAGTAGTCATAGTCAGAAAATGTTTGTATAATAAACAATAAAAAGTTCTGTCTATAACATTGTGTGTGTTTTTGCATGCACACATTCCTATGCATGATTGTGTGTGCATTGCGATGTGTACAGGGCCCATCTTGTCCTAGGGCCTGGTATTTCCAGCTGACACCCCTGACTATGCACATTGAGAAACAAAACAGTTGTTGGTTAAGGCAATAGACACACTCTCAGACTCAATACTAAACAGAAGACAGTTTCACAGCCAGGGTGACAATACAGCAAAATATCATCACAACTTGATTTGAGCCTGGACTGGAACAGCTGAAAGGCCTAAACCAGCAAATCAAAGAATCCTCTTGGGACAGTGAGGAGTTTAAAGCCATGTAAAGCCTTCTATGTAATTAGTAAGGTTTTAAAACGGATCCTAATACAAATTGGCAACCAGTGCAAAGAGATTAAAATCAGGGTGATGAGAGCAGAGGTCTTAGTCAGTAACCTGGCTGCAGAATTTTGTACAGTTTGAAGGAGAGCTGTGGCTCACACATTAAAGCAGATTAACAAGGCACTACAATGGTCTGGGGGCCTGTTTCACAAAAGCAATTTGCAAACTTTGCTTATATGCAGATCACAAATGGTAGCAGCGTCATGTTTCACAGATGAATGTCGCTTTCAAGTTGCAAGTAAATTTGCAGGTCCCACAGGGCTCTTGCATGCTCATGCATGGGCCACAAGTATGGCTTCTTGGTTTTTAGTGAAATGTGCAATAGGAGATGATGACATGTTGCAAATTTGGTAAACAGGCCTCAGATCGAGCTCTTTCTTTGTTCTTTTTTGTGTATTGTTCAAATTTTAGGCCCCTGTCAAAAATAACATCCAAATTCTTAGAAACACACTTTATATTAGCAATAAGTGCATTTAGTGTAAAGAGGTGCGCCTAGCCGATAGAATTCAGCTATAGAAATTCTTTATCATCCAGTCCACATGACTATGTGTGGCCCGCCTTCTACATAACAGTGAAAGGAGATGTTATAATGTCAGATGATAGGGCCAAGATCTGGTACTTAAAGTACACCACATTTTAGCACTGTAGTGGAAGAACTGAATGAATCAATGGAACTAAAAAATAAATTTGACAGATTGGATGAAAACCACATTTACATATATATATAATTCAACCAAATTGGCCAAAACCTAAAAAAACCAACAACAAACCAACAAACAAAAAAGTTTTTCAGTCGACCATCAGCCACACTATTTTAATAAATAGCTGTCTATACAGGGCGGTTTGCGATTCACACGTGCCATACGCACGTAACCGCGACCTTATTTCTACAAAGGCTGGTTCTCAATAAAAACAGTGAGCTCTGAGAGTTCTTCAAATGTCACCGTTTGATGCTCTGAACACCACAAACCTGCTTGTATTCAGCTCCGCTGTTTTGGGGTGGTAGCAAAAGTTTCAGCTGTATGTATTTCAAAGCCTCTGCAAACAGAACTGAAACGATCAGCATGCCTGGATACCACTACAGGTAAATTTATACATTTGGTGAACCAAATTCATAAAACTTATATTAAAAGTTTATAAACCACTGGAAAGGTAGGTTAACTGTGTTTGTTCTATTGTTTGTTTTTGGAGCACTGGCTCAATGGAAACAAAGAACTGTTTCTTTGTCTTTGTCTTTGTTGCTGACACCAGCACAGTATTGTTCCCCTTTTTCTAACCTCTCAAACTAATGCGTTTCAAACTAATAGTTTCCTAAAAAAGGAAAATGAAGCTAGTTTCTTTTCTTCATGTTGAACTGAAACTCTCAGTATTCAATGCGGAATATACCACTGCTTTTTTGCAATAGCCTAAATAAAACAATAACCCTCTGAGCACCTAGAATATGTATATATATCTAGATATGTATATGTATATCTATCTATCTATAGACCACATAGAGCTAAAAACCTGCCACTGGGGTGAGGATAGAAGGATAGAAAATTCCATAACAGGCTACATGTGAAATGAAATTTCACCCATAAAAGGTCAAATAAATAAATACAATAAAATATGTGAATCTAAAAAAACAACAAAAAACATAAAACAAGAGGAGTCACTACTGAAGCGAAATGATCCCTTACCAGCTTCCCACCTATGAACACTGACACATTTTTGAAGCCTTTCCTGACTGAAAAAAAATGACAGTATAGGTCATAAATTCAGTCTGCAAAAACGACCTATAGTTACGTTTGAGTGACAGATGCCATCTAGTGGCAATAGTAATTATGACCCGGAGAAGTGACGCAGTTCAGATGACGTCTATATAAGGTGACAAATTTCCATATTCGGAGGTGGCAGGTTGGGTGGATGGTTAGATAGATAGATGTCAAAAAGTGGACTTACTGCTGTTCGTTTCCCGTTTCCAACTGCGAGTGTCACATTTCCAACCGTGACTTGGGACAGTTTTTTTAAAAACTGTAATGATTGTTGTGGTGTTTACTGTTGCCATGACGATGAAGGTTGCCTAACTTTAAGGAAGTAGTAACTTTGACCCACACCATGTTTCAAGTGATCATTTTAACCCAAACCATGATATTTCCCTAAACCTAACCAAGTAGTTTTTGTGCTTAAATCTAATCAGACCTTAAACCTGCAGTATGGAACTTTTACATATACACTGCAAGAAGGGGGAGACAAAAGTCACTCCAGCTTTAACCACAGTGTTATCATACCATAAAACATCATTATTTTTTAACAGTGATTTGTAACGTTTAGATACAACTGATAGATTGATTGCATATTAGAAAACGCTCCTATGGGTCGTTCTGGAGTGCTGGTACAATCGACCTATGTGGTCATTTAATTATGAGGATGTGTTGTGTTTTTGGCTGGAGGCAAGAGGCCCAGATCTCAGGAGGTTTGTGAGTGTAAATGATAAATGATAAATGCCTTTGTAGTCTTCCGACCACTCAAAGTGCTTTTACACTACAAACCACATTCACCCATTCACACCACATTCATCAATGATGGCAAGGGTTGCCGTGCAAATTGCCAACCTGCACATCAGTAGGAACTAATCATTCATACACATATTAACACACCGATGGCACAGCCATCAGGAGCAATTTGGGGTTAGGTATCTTGCCTAAGGACACTTCGACATGTGGACTGGAGGAGCCGGGAATCGAACCACCAATCTTCTGATTAGTGGACAACCTGCTCTACCTCTTGAGTGCTCAGGAGTGTGTCTACCCTGCATTAATTGTTGCCTATTAAATTCTAAAGATTTCCATGAAATACAAGTTCCTTGCTTAAGAAGGCACACTCGGTTTGTTTTATGAATGCAGCAATCTATCTTATTCTAGGTTTTCTTAAGAAAATACTTGGAAAACAAGTTGAAATAAGATATGGCCAGATATTTTCTTACTAGTTTTTGGAAAATAATACTTTTTTTTTTAGTAGTAATATCTAAAATTATGCAAAGGTAAATGATGTAATTGTGACAGAACAAGTGACATTGACATTGAATGAAGTCAGATGTCTTCCTAGATATTATTTTTATACTCAAAACAAATCCAACTAAATATTAAATCCAAATATAAAATCATCCCACTTACTTAGTTATATATATTTTGTAATATAGGTGTCCAGTCTGTCTCATACTAGGCAATATGTTAAAGTATATCATTGGTTAGTATGCTTTTCCCTCACACCCACAAAACAATCATGTCATTTTTATTTTTAAAATTCCGAATTGTTAACACTTTTTCTCCACATAAATTATTCCAATCACATTTGTGTCTTTACAATGAAAAATTTAGTCTTAATATTTTATATGAGGAGAATTCTGATTTCCGTAGTAACAAATTCCGTAGAAAGCAGATCAACAAATCCAAGAGGAATCAATCATCAAACAAACAAAATTACTTTCAGTTTCAAGTGAAAGTCAAATTAATTTTAAGATTTCAGTTCTATAAAATATTGAACCTTCTATATTTTCTGCATGATGTTACTTGGGTTATCACATCATAAAGCTGTCACACTTAGATATGTAAGCTGCTATGATGCTCAATAATTCCATTAGAGTAGTAGAAGCACATGAGGCAGCTGCTTAGGGCCACAACTACCAAGATATCTTATAGGGCCGTCTGTCACAAGTTTGAATTAATAAGAACTGCTGTAAAATGTAATTCATGTGAATGAATTTGAATGCAACAAACATGGGCTAGAACTTACATGGTGGTGTTTATTTCCGTCGCCTCACTTTATGTACAGGTGACTTCAAACTTCTTGTTGTCGTAATGTAACTGTAAGGCATTTGCACTTAAAAGGCAACAAACAGCCATACTTTTATCCATGATTTATCCATCTAAAATCCAAAATGCTTCAAATCAGATGGTGTGGTGTGATGATTATATATTAGTTTAGACGGATCATTAGTATTGAATACTGGTGTTTAATTTTTTCCCAAGCTTGAGATGCAGTTGAAATAAAAAGTGACAGCCCTAGGCCCTTAAGTAGGCAAATGAAGTGAAGTCACCTAGGTTCCTCTGTTAGGAAGTATACTTATTAGTAAATCATATTACCTTTTGTACAGTTTTTATTTACATTTTTTGTACCAAACTGTAATGATTGGATGAGGGTTGCATTTGTCAAAGTTAATATAATATAAAATACCTTTTGACTCGTCATGGCAGGAAAAACACAGGTAGAACTAATAAGAGTGAGCTACTAAGTCATGTATTTGAGCCATTATGTACAGTACCGACCCTAGAAATGGAACACTTCTATGGAATGCAGGCATTATTATCAATTCTGTCTGTGTTTGATAAGTCCAAATGTCTGTTGTGAGAATGTTCTATAAGCGCTGGGACACAAGCAGCTGACTGAGGTATGGACTTGAGGCCTCTGACAATCTGAGGTGAAAAAAAATTCAACACCAATGAGACAAAGTCAAAACAACACGAAAAGCCTTTTCATGTTGGTAGAATAACCAAATATCGCAGTGTGTATTATGTAGTTTTAAATGGATAAAGAAAGCTTTGGAAGTGGTGGTTTTCGAGAATGATGCAGAGCTAGTTTATTAGCATACCCATATTTAAAACATTAAAGCAAATACACAGCTAATGTTAAATGTGTAGTTATTTTATGAAAGAAAACACTGCGTTTTTGTAGTTTGTGCTTTTCAAAGTGAAAAGAAACTTCTCTCATGCTAAACTGCTAAACCCACAGTATTTCCCGAACTGAGCAGTGTGTAAATAAAACCCAAATTACACTTAGCTAACTCTTCAGATTATTTTTCAACCAAACAGGATTCAGTACCTAGAATTGGGAGCCACACATGACAACATTTTACAACATTTTTACATAATCATCATTAAGGCGAGTCAGCTCTAGCTAGCAGCTCTAATGTTAGCTAGCTTTAGGCTTGTGTTGTCAGCACCCAGAATCAAACCAGCATTTGTGGGCTGAATTTGGTGCGTCATTCATCAGGAGTTTGGCATCTGGTAACCAGGCATGATAGATTAAAGTTAATATTGTGATGATATTTGACTATCAAGGGAAGACCTTGACTCCAAAATGAACAGTTCTTAATGTGAAAATGGCACGTTTCTCACATTCTGTATTGCTTTGCCTCATACTGTCTGTTCATATTCGTCTGATTTGTAATGAATTGTATATATTGAGATATTTTCTGTATTCTCATACATATTGAGCTTTTTTTTCTAAGTAGCGCTGCTGGTATTTTGCTTACTTTAATATTGTATGACCTTTCAGTTAAGGCCTTCGGATGTCTCAGTGCTGTATGTCAGTGGGTGAAGGTTGACACTGTGCCAAACAAGCTTCTGGGTCTTCTATTTTTCTATTTTATATATGCCCCAAAAAATAATGTGCACTCACCAACAGTCATGAGTAAAAGTGTGGAGATGGTCACAACAGTCCTGAGATCCATCACAGAAGTAATGAAGAACCAGTGGAGGAAGTAAACAGACAGACAGAAGAGCAGATGACACAAATCAGATCAAGACGCCAACAACAGAAAAACTGATGAGAAAGGAAACGGTGCAGAGGTGTAAAACTCCTCAATCTCTCTTTCTGTATCTCTCTCTCTCTCTCTCTCTCTCTCTTGCCATACAGTGAATCACTTCATCCCCGGCCTGCTGCTGCTGCTGCTGCTTGTGCAAAAGTGCAGATTTCCTCCCTTCAAAGAGAGTTGGGTGAAGAGAGGCAGAGAGGGGTGGGGAAAATAAGAAACACTGATAAGAGGGGAGGAAGGAGGAAGAGGTAGGAGGAAGAGGTGAAGGGAAGAGTTACGTGACTCTGGAGTTAATTCACTTTTTTTAGCCTGTACATCAATGCTTTGACAGGAAGTCTGAGGGATGAAATGCAACATGCATGATGGACTCAAATATAAAAACTGTGTGCCAATTATTTACTAAATAAAACATCATTATACTGAATAATCCCCTGGTGTTCTCTCATTGCAACAAACATGTACATGTGAAAGCAGTAGTAGTAGTAATTAGTATCTTTGTCTTAGATTGTGGATGTAAAGGTGGTGGTAAATAGGGAATTTTCTACAGCAGGAACAGTGAACACATCATCCAGTTTTCCCCTTTTATTTCCACTTAAGTAGCTTTAAATAGTCTCACCTATTTAAAAAAAATATTTTATAGTCACACCTATGGACACAGATACTGTGCCCATATGTAACAATAATACAATGATGTTCAATGCTCAAATGTAGCATAACAGTAGGAAAGGACTCAGTAATGTCAATTACACAGCATTGTCTATGTAAAGTTTGCTATCATAAGCTACTGGTCACAACAATTCAGCCAGGCTAGTCTGTATCAGCTGTATGTATTAAACTGAGCAAGGATATGTTTTATTGCTTGTGAATTCAACTTTTCATTTGTAAGAGGAAGACTGTGTTATTTCTTCTTTTAGAGTTACATAGTCTCACTTAAAGGTTGGAAAAAAATTTTGTTGTTTGTTTGTTTTTTGTCTGTTGTATAGTTTGCTGTTAAAACATAGTTATTCTCTAATGTATATTTGATATATATATAGATAAATTCTCTAAAAGAGCATCTGTTTCATATAGCATAAGAAGGTGTTTTACTGGAATATCATATCAAACCTAGAATGTGATCAGTAAATCAGCCAGTCCAAACTGTCCAAAGTATTTGCTTGAGAAAAAAACTCCAAAGAAAACAAGACACACACACACACACACACACACACACACACACACACACACACAAACAAACAAACAATACATAACAGGTCTCACATTTAGAAATTGCAAATAATCAGCTCAAATGATTGTTTGCATGTCTCTGTTAAGTCCTGTAGTGCTACTGTCAGTACAGTATGCAGCATATCATAGTTTCCAGTATCTCTCAGCACCTACAGAAGCTCTATAATCATATTGCATGTGTCCATGTGAGGCTGCATTGTGGAGACACAAAACAGGCCCAAATAATAGTTCAACATATAACAGCCATGATAGGAAACCAGAGTTAAAGTAGCTGTCCGTCCAGTGATGTTCTAAATGATAGTGAGATCAGGTTGCCTTTTTAACAATAATATATTACAGTTTTTTATGATTGGTTACATGTATGGTTCAAGAGAGATAACACTGCAGTCTGTTTCAATGACATGCTAGACTATTAATTGGCCTGTATGATTATTTATTACTGCTGGCTGTAATATCTTTTGTACTCTTTGTTTGCTCGGTGGAGTTTTTATTGCCTTGTGTTTTGGTCAAACATATTACTTCTTCCATGTGTCTGGTGCTGTCTTTCAGACTGTTTTAACTGTTATCCTGGCTGTGATTGTCCTTGTTTTATTTTTTCCTCTTGTCTTATGTGTTGGCATGTAGTGACTATTGTAGTTTCCCCTTTGGGGATCAATAAAGTATATCTAGCTATCTAGAAAGTATATCTAGCTATTGTTGGTTCTCAAGGAGCACGGCTGGTTATTAGCAATAATTAATGATTATCAGAGATAATTATTAATTATAAAACAAATAAAATTATTAATTTTGATTAACAATTACGGGGCACCACCCGGAAACCGGGACCAATAACCAGGTAGAAAGGTAGTCTCATAAAAGTGTTCACCTTGGATGTGAGAGTCTGAGTGACATCCACATTCAAGGTGAACAAAGAAGGTTTGAATTCGAGCTCTGACTCTCTCAATCAGCCACTTATCACAATACAAATACACAATAATGACAGAAAGGCTTCTCTTTAAAGCTATAACAGTATTTATTAATCTCCACAAAATCAACAAAGTTAACGAATGTTTCGATCAATTAACACTGCACTACCAGCTAAGGCTACAACAAATACACAGAGAACAGCATAAACAAGTTCCAAATGTGTAAGCAAAGTGGGTGTGTATGTGTGTGTGTGTGGGTGTGCATGTGTATGTGTATGTGTATATGTGTGTGCGCGTGTATGTGAGTGAGTGGGTGTGTGAGTGAGTGGTCGTGCAGGACCAGGAATGGTGGGCGTGATCTGACCAGCTGACGTCGCGCACCTTACGGTAGCGGGCGTGACCTGGGGAGATGACGTTGTACGAAATTGAGATGGCGGGCGTGGCCTCGTGAGGAAGTCACGTCACGCGACAATGAACCGGCGGAAGTGCCGCGGTATTCAAACAGTACAATGGCAAAATGGCGCCACCTAGCAATCGGCGGTTCTGCACTCACCCAATTTATGTTCACAAGCACACGTGTCTGATGGCGGATAATGAGGGACAGAGCAACGCTATGTCCCACGTTATCTTACCGCCAGATGTGTAAGAGATGTGTGGTTATGTAGGTGTGCGTGTGTGCGGGTTAGTAGGAGAAGAGAGAGAGGGGAAAGAGAGAGAAAGGGAAAAACCGACTCTCGGCGGAGTCTCACGACCGTGGGGGGAAGGCAGCGGTTACTTTATCTACAGAGAGCGCGCACACGGATAGCAATCTGTGCGCCCGTTGTCTGGTGGTTAGCGGATAAAGTAACTTACTCTCCTCTCACGGTGGCACAAACACAGTGGTCCCGATCGGGACAAAACAACAGTTTAGCGTGGTGAACACTAACTAAACAGGCAGCAACTTCAAATTACTCGCTAGAGTAAACAGACAAGGACTCGGCGGTCCGTTAAACATCAACAACATACAATAAGCACTAAGCTTATGAAACACACACAAAATATTATAGTCTCTGCCCAGACAACATCTTACTTGCGTCTCTCTTTATAGCGAACTGATGTGTGTTTAGTCCGTCGGCGTACACCACGGGGGGGCTCCGGTGTGTGGTACTGGCGGTGCCGTTCAATTCCTCGGGGATAACGGCGGCTGGTTTCTCGGTGGGGCAGCGAGGAAACTCAGGGTGGTCGACTTGGTCGGTAGATAGCGGGGCATAGAAGTTATCCGCTTCTCCGTGGCGAAAATCCCTCTTCTTTCAGGGTGGTCGACGTGGTCGGTAGATAGCGGGGCATAGAAGTTATCCGCTTCTCCGTGAAGAAAATCCTTTCTTCCTTCTGCAGGCAAGGTGAAAGGGCTGGGTTGCACACAGCGCTCTCTGTGGATCCGATGATTGTGTTCTGGATGAACACGGGTCGTGGTTTCGTCTCGTCCAGCGAGGGGAGAAACTCCAAAAGAAAAAGGGGGAATACACATGTACGGTTACCTCCGTAGCAAATCTGGCCGGTGAAGAAAGCGAACTTCCTCCTGGCGCGGTTACTGTGGAAAGGCGACGGCAACTCCGTGCAGCCGCTTCTTAAGGGGGCGGTGACGTCACGGCTGTGTTGCCGTGACTCCTGGTGGTGGTTGCGGATTTCTGCCAATCCGCGACCTGGGTTTGAGCTCCCGCTGTGATTTCTCACTTAGGTGCGAACTGGCAAAGCATTGTGGGAGGAGGGCTCTGCGAGCAGCATTTTGGCGCTGCTCCCTTTGTTTCAGGGGACAAAGGACAAAGGAGGCCTCGTGGTCAGGCCTCAGGTTTTACATGTAGGCCTGCCTTTGTCTGACCTCATGGTCGAGGACCAACACTATCTAGTAAATCACTCTAGATTTTTGTATTGTGTATATGTTGTTTTTTTAATTTTTTAATTGTATTGTTGTCCATATGAATACATGTTAGTGTTTGAACATAAACTAAAGAGTTTTGAAGTGAGGATGTAAACATGTGTAAAATGTGCTGCAGATCCACAGAGTTTTGTTGCTTGTTTGTGTTTGAGTGAGAAAAGTATTCAGGAAATTTGAAGGCTGTAGTCACTAGATGCTTTTTGTGTGAAAACAATGCAAATGTGTCACAGTTTCGCTATTTAATTGTTGCTGTTGTGTTGACTGTTTGAAGAGTTCTGAAGACAGTATTGAACCATGCAAGTAACCAATCAGAAAAAACTGTAATATAATACATAATATATACTGTAATATATAATACATACTGTGACAGTAAACCCAAACTACTTTTTCAGTCAATCACAAAACATCATAAGGAACTCTAACTCTAAATGTATACAATGAAAGTGCCTTATAGTTTAGTAGATACTGTGTACTGATGTGTTGAATTGGTATGTAAGGTGCTTCAGAAGAATTGCATAGATGAAAATAACTATTAAAGCAGGAGTACGGGACTTTTATCTCCCCCTTCTGGCAGTGAGAGTAATTACAAAAACACTGTCAACACTTGCTTACATCATAGGCTACGCCATAGCCTACTCCGTTGCTACTGTTGCGGCTGTAAAACGTTGGATAAATTGCCACGAGCATCACACAATTCCCGCAAAATTACTTGTTTCACTATCAGAATTTGATCCATTTGGTCTGATAACATTTGGAAAATCTAGAAGAGCTGCACGATTCAATTATTTTATCCCCATTCAAGTTAGCAGAGGGCTAACTGGAAGTTAGCCAGCTCGCCCAGCGGAAGTCTCTGGGTGTGCATTCAAACAGCCAGCGCGTGAATGTCCCTCCCAACATGAGATTTAAAAACTGTATACTGTGAAATACAGAGATTTATCTGGCTGTGACAGGCTTAATCAGCATTGTGTGAACTCGTTTGGCAAGGGCTTGAATGTAAAGGACATTCATTTATATGTAAAAGTTCCATACTGCAGGTTTAAATTAATATACACAGTTATGAACAGGTGTGCAATATATAGGTATGTAACATGGTAAATATGTTAGTAGTATATAGTCCAAACAGACAGCAGTGTGCTCAACAGGTAATTCTTAAGATGCACTCAAGAAACAAACACTGCAAACACGCTCTTGAAGAAAAATGGCTGATATCATCAAACGTGTACAAAATAGCAGGCTTTCACACTGCTTCTGCTCCCACATGCTTCTGCAGCAGGGTGTTGCCCTGATGTCCTCCTTCTCAACAATGTGAAAAAAAATATGATAACACAGGAACTGAACCAAGAACAGCTTGGTCTACTTTGTGTTCTCTCTAACATGCTGGATTGATGATCAGCTCCCAGTCAAAACTAGTTGCCTACAGAAATGAACCGTCTAGTCAGTTCTGTTAATTAGTCTGAACATTGATGAGCTTGCTTCACTGCTGCTGAAGACCTCCAATATGGCCACTCATTAGTGTGTTACCTACAGTGCTATATTAATTTCAGTCATTTTATTTGAGTGCACTACAATGGAATAAAAAGTTCTGTTGTAGTTTAGATTTCAAAGCATGTAAATCAATACTAATGTAACATGATGCAATTCTTCACCCCTGTCAGAGGACAAATATACATGTAAATACATAATGATTTCTATATTTCCAAACTTTACTACTCAGCTTATGTAGGAAGAGTGAATGAGGGGGTGTTTTATGTGATGGAATCTGAATACATCATCTTCTGGCTCCATTACGAGTTCAATTTCTTCTTTTCTGTCCTATTATATCCTGACTCATCTCATCACTGTACTCTACCTTCATTGCTCTTGTTTTCTCTCATCTTCCGCCTCTGGTTTACGGGGCCGTAGAGACGACAAAAGTCCCGCAGACTTTCACCTCCTCCTCCTCCTCCTCCTTTCTGCTCTGCACATTCTTTCTCATGAGGAGGAAGCCTGCATTGTTCAAAGCGGGCAGACATCACCAGGCCGCACACTTGTCTCAGGAGTCAAAAGCATTTGAATTTACATGATTTTGGGAAATGATGGGTGTGCTGTGAAGTTTGAATTTCCCCTCAAATGGATTACCTTCACTTCAGATGGTGACAGTTCAAATGTCTGCAAGACTTAAATATTCTGTTGATTGTTTTTAGCTGAGCCTCACACACCACTGGTCAGAATATAATATCTAACAACCTGCATCATCTCAAATGAAAGCATCAGAGACAATTGCTGACAAATGTTGAATGCTTTTTCTATTCACACACAGAACTCATAGACATCATCAAAAACAAGAAAGAAAGACATTTGTAATGATGAAAGGACCTATCTGTTTAAAAATGACATCTGTACACCATGCACTAAACCTTACCGCAGTGGTTCTCAAACTGGGGCTCCAGCCAAAAAGGGCTTGTGAGAATAATCTATGCAAAAAAAGACAAAATGATGCAAACAAAAAAAATCTGTTTATACCTGGTTGTGTATTGTGAAATATGATATTGTTTTATCAAATCAAACAATCTGGAAAGAAAAAAATCACTCTTTGTAAGTAAAACAGATTGGGAACCACTGCCTTAGTAGAGTATTTAAATGCAGTAGTATTTAATTGTAGTAGTCACAATTATTTTTTGTAGAACTGCTACAAACCCAGCAAAAGCTCTCAACATGTTTGTACTGTCATGTGTCACCCTTTTTTTAAAGTGGCAGTATCTACTGGCCTTCTCTTGATTTTTGTTACAATTTTGCAGTTTAATGCAGCTTTCCTTTTTGTTTTATTGTTGCTGTTTTTGTTCCATTGTCTTGCCATTGCTTTTAAATTTTACATGTAGTATATGTGCTTATTGCTTGAAAAGGGATAACATTAACATTAAAAACACAACATCAATAATAATAATAATAATGATAATAATAAGAATAATAATACAATTAAAATGTTAACAGCTGCAATATTCATTTGATTAATCAGTCAATTAATTAATCATCAGTTACAACAAGATTGACATTTGGCATTTTCTGATTCTAGCTTATCAAATGTGAATATGTCTGCTATGGTAGTGAACTGACATTTGAAGACATCTTGGTTTCTGGGAAATGGTAATGGGCAATTTCATGACATTTTTGGATCAAATGATTTATTGATTAATCAAGAAAATAGTTGGCAGATAATAATAATCATTAGTTGCAGCACAAATATACAGTATATATACAGATAGATATAGATATAAATATATGTATACATCATGTGAAAGATAATATATATTAATTAAAGGGGAATATTAATTAATAATTTAATAATTTAAAAGGAATCATAATTACTGTAACTAATGTAAAGAGACTTTTGCTGCAAATGTGGTGCAGCAAGGAAAGAATGTTATATAATATTATATAATTATGTAATATTCAAATGTTATTTATTTATTTATTTTTGATTATGTAAGACAAAACTAATTGAATGAACTGATATCCACAAGTCAACACAGACAAGTAGGTAATTGTGGTATACATTGAAAAAGGCACAACTTTTGTCATCTCTTTGCTCCTGCATATAGAGCATGTTGAACAATTATAAAGTTCCTGATTGAAGTAATAATTTTACTGTGCAGTGTTTGCCCTGCCAAAGCCACATCCTGCCGATCTAACACGAAAGGGACGATGGTGTGATGAGTTTTTGCTCAACAGAGAGACTGCAGAATGAGGAGATGAGAGAAAATGAGAGACAGCAAGGATGGAGTGAATGAACAGAAGATGTGACTAATGGCAGTGACTAACAGTGATACACTGAAGCACATCAGAGGAGATACATGACAAGGTGTGTCACTTAGTCTGCTGTGTTATAGACATGTTGAAGCTGCTGGCTGTTTGCTGTCCACACCTGGTCACCTCTCCACAGGCTGACAGCAGCTCAGCTGTTGCTTACCTGCACAGGATCATGATCATAATAAGATCTGCTCTGGTTTTTCTGCCTTTAAGATTGTAACACAGTGGAGGTGATAGCATTTCATTGGTCCTGCTCAAAGCATGGTAACACTTTACTTTAAGTCCCAATATTTAGCATTTAGGTTGTATACAAACAGTTAATAAATGGTTTATAACACACTATAATGCAGTTATAAGTAGATATAAGGACATTTTAAGTGTTTATTAATGCTCAGTATTTAGTATAACTTCTCCTATGAAGACATATTTAGGGCCCAAGCACGAAAGTGCCAGGGCCCAACAGTACCTGGCACTGAAAGTGCAAGGAACCTATTGTTTTTGTAAAGATGATGATGATGATTATTATTATTATTATTATTATTATTATTATTATTATTATTATTCCCCCACGCCATTGCATTTTTGAGGGGCTTGGGATGATCGAAAACTCACGAAAATTGGCACACATCAGAACTGGCAAAAATTGCAAAATCCTCGAAAACTCACAAAACTTTGCACATGTATCAGAAGTGGCATGACTTGATGCCTGATATGATCTTGGGCTTGGGTGTGACAAAATGGCTCAAGGGCACCCCCTAGAAAATTTCAAACTCAGAGGCCCCACCTTTAAATTTGATGTAGATGACTGAAATTTGGAAGACTGATGTAACATCTCTAGACTTTAAAAAAAAGCCTCTTGGAGCCATAGCCACCCAACAGGAAGTCAGCCATTTTGAATTTACTTTGCAATTTGTTGTTGTTACATTTACAGGTGTTGTATTTTAATGAACTCCTCCTAGAGATTTAACACAAGCAACTTCAAATTTGATAGGTGACATCTAAAGACCTTTGCAATGCTAAATTGCAAAGCTTTTCAGTTTTCATGGATGCCAGTCAATTTTGCCCAAAACATGTTTTGGGCATTAAATAGGAAGTTGTTGTAACTCGACTTTACATTTTCCAATCTACCCCAAATGTCTCATGTTTGATAAGAGTCTAGGCCTGAACACATCTACATTTCAATATTGAGTCATAGTCATAGCACCACCTACTGACAACAGGAAGTCATCTTTACAGGACAAACATTATCCGGTTTACATGAAATTTACATGGTTTGGTCTACACACGATATACAGCAACATGAAGTATAATTAGTGGGTGCTCTCTAGCACCAATATTCATGAAAACATATATATCCAAGTCAGTTGCCTTCTGGTAAATGTATTGTTGCATTAATATTTCACTCATAAAGTATTGTCTACTGGCAGCAGGAAGTGAAGCCTAAATACACATAATTCATCAAATGTATACACAATTTCCAATACATCATCTGTGGGATCACATATTGCACACAGGAAATAATATTTTACTCATTCACACAGTGTCCAATAATCCTGCCAGTTCAGAGCCATGTCAACAGAAATCCAGTAGTGATACCACGGCTGCTGCTCCCTCTGACACGCATGAGGTGCGAGGGCCCGTTAATCGCTGCTTGCAGCTTTAATTTATATTATTACAGCTGTGTTTTACTAAATTGTCATTCGTTATCTGTTTATGCAGCAAACACTTCTGGGTGTCCACATGAGGAGTTATAGCTGTTGACAAATACAATAATAAACACTTATATCTGCTAACAGCTGCATTATAGTGAGTTATAAACCATTTATACTATACTATACTATACTTCTATTAATACATTTATTTAAACTCTTTATACAGCTGTACTGTTCATATATGTTAAAAATTTGGCAAGTAAACCAAAAGTATCTGTGTGGTGAAAGGTAAGTGAGAAAATATGTATTGTATGTATGTTTTGTTTTTTAAAATTTTTGTAATAGGGGTGATACATCATTGACAGTTCTCTCATTGCACAGATAATGCAGGTTGGAGTTTGTCAGTGTTGGAGCCAGGACCCCACATAGGGTATATAATATTTTGGGAGGAAATTTTATGCCTTTAGATTTTGACAGCAGAGAGATGACAGGAAATGAGGGAGAGAGAGGGAGAAAATGTGACAAAGGTCCCAAGCTGGACTCAAACTGGCGCTGTGGTTCATTGTCCTAAACCACAGGGTTCACCCTACTGACTCAACTTGTAATTCAAATATATTTAGCAGCTTCTAAATATGTCATAAATTCTACATGATACCATTTGTTCTTGAAAATAGAATACAACACACTCAAGTCATATGATAATTTCAGTCATATGAAATTTTCAGGACTTCAGAAAATTTGAACCTGACAAATTTCACCTTCAAATGCTTAATTTATTCAGTTAATTGACCGATAAAATTCTCTGTAATTTCCCAACACGAAGGTCTAAACCTCCACACTACCAGGAAAGAAAATTGTGGTGGAGAAATTCTTTCTTTCTTTACTCCCAATTTTAAGTCAAACTGAAATATATTCACACTAAAATCCACTGGATTAAAATGTTACCAAGTTTGGATCAATATAGCATCAACACAATACTGTGTAAATTATCCAGAAAGCCAGTCAAGTTTTGAGCCATGTGTTTTGAGCCACTTTTAGTGTTATTTTTCTGTTTGGTTATTTACCCAAGCTAAATTTACTCTACTCTTTTTAAACTTAGATGTCACCGTTTGTTATTGATTGTTAATAACTTGTGTATCTTTATGAATGTCATATGCACATTGTTTTGTACAAGAAACAAAATATTTGTGATAGCTTTTAGCTAAAGCTTGTGTGTAACACTGTGCCAAAATAACAGATTCCTAAAGTTAACCCAATGTTGTGTTGGTGCTATATTGACCCAAACTGGGTCAGATTTTAACCTAGCAATTTTTAGTGTACATAAATTACCCCCAGGTTTCTAATACCTTCAAATTTCCAGAAAGACCACAGAGGACATGACCTCAGTGTCCCTGAGACTGTGACTCGGGGACAGCCCTCTGACTGCTGGGCTCATGAGTTTGGATTTTTTTTTCCATCTATGAATAACTCTGCAGCTCTTTGTGTTACAGTATGATGAGTCACTTTTATGACAGTTAAATTCTGTTCTACACTCTGATACCCAGCACTAAAACTAGATGTAAAAAACAGGTGTTTCACACACACATTTCAGTGTGCAGTTTCAGAGTTTAAGTGTGACAAGTTTTAATATCATCTGAAATAGCAAATCGTATAACAATTGTTACCAATTGTCAGTAAATGTGAAATTCACTGATTCAATTCAGTTCAATTGAATTTTATTTATATAGCGCCAAATCACAACAGAAATGATCTCAGGGCACTTTTCACATAGAGCAGATCTAGACTGTACTCTTTTGATTCTGACTTGTATGTTCAAATACAAGTTACTAGTAGTTAGAGGATTCACAAACATTCACACAGAATTCGAACTTTAGTGTCTTAATGTGCTCATCTGAACTCTGACCCCTCCTCAAACTCATGAAATGAAAAACTTTGCTGGCTCCAGTGAAATCTCCTGTTGCTGATTTTGATCATTTACCAGAAACGGCCTGCTTCACATGACTTGGCTGATCGTGGGTGCAGTGTCACTACAGCACGTGTTGTGTGAGTGTATTTGCAGTTGTACAGTGTAGGTGAGTATACAGGGTGTGATCGGGGCTATATGGGAACTGAAACTCACAGCAAAATGATAAAAAACAATGATTAAAGTAGACTTTAAAATGAAATGTTTAGCTTTAACATAAGTCATCTATCTACTAAAGGAAGGAATCTCTGTACGTCTGTATTGTCCTTCGCGTATCTCTTAAACCGTTCATCCGATCGACTCCACACTTGGCGGGTGTATGACTGGGGAATAAACTGAGTGTTGTGTCAAATTTGGTGCAATTTGGACACGCGATACGTTCAATATTAATACATTTTGAATAAACCAGCGATCAATGAGCCCCTCGGCTCTGTGCAAGGGCAGAGTGGAGCTTCTCTGCCGACTGACTCCAGCATGTCAGAGAGACCAGAGACGAGGCGTGACACGGGGCAGAGAAAAGTGCTCTTAAAAGAGAAAAGTAGACAGTGAAAACAGAGCTTTTAATCAAGAATGAACACTCTTGCCCCGTGTCTAGACAGAAATCGTAGCGTTAGCAGCACGTTTAGCAGATCAGCAACAGCGAGTGACTACACAGGAGGCGTTCATGTACATGGTTGGGCGTAGGTCACCCGCGGTTTGGAAGCGCTCACAGCCCAGTGCACAATACTGTAGTTACGCGCGTAAAACGGAGCAAATACCTCCACGGGCAGTTCAAAACCAGTTTGTGTCATATGTTCTGAGACCGTGGCGATTGTGAAGCGCCACTACAGATAAGCACAAATCTTTTGAGCAAACATAGCGTGAGCAGCACGTTTAGCAGATCAGCAGCAGCAAGTGAACTGTTGCGTCTACACAGGAGGGGTTCAGGTACATGGTTGAGCGTTCGTCACCCGCGTTTTAGAAGCGCTCAGAGCTCAATGCACAATTATGGACGCACGTAAAACAAAGGAAATACTTCCCACGAGCAGTTCAAAACCAGTTTGTATCATATGCTCCGAGACTATGGTGATTGTGAAGCACCACTACAGACAAAGCACAAATCTTTGGAGCAAACATACTCACTGAAATCCGAACTGATCAGTATGATCTATCCACTTTATTTTAGAATGCACAGTATTTTATTTTTAAATGCAACCCTTATTTTAATTAAAATGAGAAGAGAACATTTATTTAATATTAGAGTACTTATTTATAAAATCTGTGTATAATAGAATGTTAGTTTCTTTCATGTTGTTGCTGTATATACTCATTCACACCTCATTAACTGTATTATTTTTTTCTATACGTTAAAGCAGCGGCTGGAGGCCAAGCAATCGGCCCGTTCCGAACAGGCACGTTTTGAACGGGCACTGCATTACTTTGATTTAAAAACTGGCATGATTTCATGAAGACGATGAAGAAAACACATTTCCTTCAAGTTAATATTAAAAATTTAAAAATTCCAGTTTACATTTATTTTCTAATTTTATAATATTCTAATCTTATATTCATTCCATAAATATACTGATAATTTGCATAAAAATAACAGAAAATCAAGTAAATGCTACATTTCCTGAGTGTATATTTTGCTTCTCCCTGCTGCTAAATATATCCTTCTATTTAATATTTGAGAATAAAGACACAGAGCTCAATTTAGATCAACTTCAGTTTAATTATTCACAATCCCAAAAAAAGAGAACGAAAAAAACAAAAAAGGCTCTTTAACAATCTACAGTCGTCATTGTCATCATATAATTCATCACCATCAAAAGAACAGATAAATCCATCTTAATGTTACTTTCCTCTGGATAATATTAATGCTAGACTACATTAGAAAATCTCCCTTGTGCTTCTTCTAAAACACTGTCATACTATTATTACTCTCTTTTTTCCCTCAGCACAAACCCACTGTAATCATTCATGTCTTAAAGTTGGGATATGAAAAGCTTCTCATGCTGAGTATTTTTGCTTTGTTGGATTAATTCAAAATGAACTGAAACCAGTGAAAACACTGGTCTGTGTGTGGTGAGGATAAGGTAAAACACAGGTGATACAGAAATAAAGAGAATGCTGTCAGCACCAGCAGTAGTAGAGCAGCAGGACATCAACAGGCCTTATATCCTTGGCCTTTTCTTCTTCATGCACGTTTGTCCTGCGAGCAGATCAAGACCTGACTCATCCTCACTGAGTCTCTCGTATGACATGACTGATGACAGGTGTGAAGAAACGAACGCACCAACACCATCTGTTAGCTTGTGCCACCGTGTGGAGCTCTGTGGCAACAGCAGTGAGATCCAGGTGGAGCCTGCACCGTCACATGCATTATACTGTCAAATGATCTGTTTGATTGTGTGCACTGTAGGTTAACTAAGTAACACTGTCTAGTAGGGCATCCTTTATACAAGGTTTATAAACTGGAACTACTGCTTATTCATGGTTTATAATAATGAACTAATGTTTATATAGCAACTCTAAGCTATTAATTACATAGCTTATAACTGCTGACAGCTATTAACACATTTTGGGTTACCAGGTTGTTAAAAATCCCACTGACCAATGTTTATCCTTTCTGACTGCTAGTGATGCAGCTCTAAATGTTTGTGATGCTCACGGATTTCTCACTTTCTAAAAGGCCATCAAATCTGCAGTTATAATTGTTAATAAGTTCTTAATTATTGGATTTAGGTCCAGAGTCCCAAATAAAAGGAGGATCATTCCTGATGAATTAAGGAGCTAAACTGAAAGTCTGGTGAAGGATAAACACAAGCTGTTCAAACTTAGCTTAGTTGTAACTCAAGTTTTCACTTAGTGGATATTTAAACATCACTAAGCTAAAAGAATTGTGCCACATAAACAATGTCCTTTATAGTGATTAGTTGTTACTTAAAGTCCCCCTCCACTCAAAAATATGTTTTTCTTCACTGTACAGAATGATGTATGTGCAGACTTTGACCCTAGAAGGCTGTTTTCATATATATCTGCTGAGGGTGGAACGTTTCTCTGAGCTCATTGAAAATATGATTTTTAGGGGTGGGCCTATGAGCATGATTTGTGACATCACAATTAGTTTGGAAGCCAATCACAGTCCAGTATGTAACTTACACAAGTGTGATGTGGTAACTTGAAGCCTTCAGTGCACAAACAATGAGAATGGACTTTACAAGTAGGAGACATATTTTGTCCAGTAGTTCAACTTTTAAAATGAAATATTTGCATATTCATAGATTCTGGATTTTTAATAAGGGAGAAGGAGTAGAAGCCAGTTTAAGGATTTTAACTTGGTAATTATACTTTTTTGTGGAAACAGACTGTAACTGTATCAGTAGTATTTTCATATGTCTTAATACATTGAGAGTAAAGGGTAAAGAGTAAAGGAGGTAATGGACTGTAGTCAACACATCTGATCTAATACTAATGCAACATACTTAAAATTATACAAAAAACTTTAGCCGTTTAGTGTAACTGTAATAACTTTAGCTGAGTAACACAAACTGATATGTCCTACTCATTAGAAACTGCACGAATATTACTAACAAATCTACATGTGTGCATATATAAATAAAACAAAATCATACCTACATTTACACAGAATGGCAGGCAGGTTTAATACTGTATGTTGTTTGGCCCCTAAACTGTAAGTTTTGGATGTTACAGCATGTGATGCTACAGTGACTTTCTACTTTTGATTCAACTGTGACACTAAAGTCTTTACTAGCTAAGTTTTAATGGTGTGACCAGATTTATTAGATCACTAGTTACTAAACTAGTTAGTTACCAAGAACTTAAAACTTTACACACAAACTTAGTCCTGGAATTATAAATAACTGAAACAACTCAGTGAAGAGATTTTTCAAAACCTGCCAATTCAAGAAGTTTTTCTTCTTTATGACTTTTAACTGATCTGTGAAATACAATTATTAACTAAATTTACTAACTTTAAAGGGTGCCTTATTAGACGGTGGTACTGCTAATTTCTATCCAAAATACCAAATGTAATGCTAGTAATATACACAAGCACACTAGCATCATTCTGCTTTTGCTGACTTTAGGCTATTTTCTAACACTTTATGTCGACCACTTTCGACTTTCAAAACAACCTGGGACTGGTTTTCGTAATGTTGGCTGTCATTCCTATGATTTATGATAACCGCTGATATCTGTGGGAGTGGTAGATAATCTTTAATGGAGTCAAGCAATATGAGCAGACAAGCAGTCAGCTTTTAAACTAAAGTGGACACACCTGCATCCAAAATGTCAGTTATCAACATTTCATTGAAATTGGGCGATAGCTAACAGCAACAACCATGGAACTCTAAATAAAATTATGAATAACATTTTAAAAAGCAACTACAGAATTTTCCTTTTCTTTCCCTTTCCCTTGCTAATGTAACCATGGTGGTGTCCTTCTAGATGTCCAGCCACATTAACAGAACAGAGGTCGCCATGAGATCACTGACTGGTCGTTACTGCAGAGATGTGCTGCTGATGAGACTCCAGCTGGGATTCTTACTAACGCCTGGGAACCAGTTATAGCTCCAGCAAACTCCTTTGTGAAATAAAAAGAATCAGATAATTCTCTTTTAAATATTTGGCAAACAGTTCTGACATGCAGTGTCATGACATAAAACTGAGCAATGTTCCAGATTGAAGAGTGGAAATCGCTCCTGATAATTCAAACCTGTGTGTTGCTGTTCTGTAGTTGTGTATAACACTGCCCTCCCTTCAATAACATAATAGTCACTTAGCTACAGCTACAGCACAGGTACCTTCCAACTCCCTCTATCTTGCTGTATTTATACTTTTTAAACTGTAATTCAATGACCGATTAAATAATGACCTTGCAACTCAGACCTCAACTTGAGCTCCATTCAATGATTTCCTTGTTTTCTTGGGGAGAAAAAATGCGTTAATAGCAGTACAGTATTCTAGAGGCTGGGACCAATTTGGATTCAATTCAATCACTTCAACACACAGCTAGTTTTACTGTTGAAAGGAATATCGTGATATGTTGAAACAATGTGTTGAATTTCCAACATATGTGCCACAATATTGGCACTTCAGTAAGACTGACTGTCAAAGAACCCCTGAATCCCCAAGTGTCCTCCCACTTCACTGATTATGTTTTGTGCTGGGAGGACATTTTAGAATTACCAGGTAGAACAATATCAGGGAGTGAACGTTTAGCCACTGACAATACTAACAAAGTGCACTGAAGTAGCTGAGACACCATGTCATATATTTAAAATGATTAGCTTGATGAAATGTAACATTTCAAGGATTTAATGTGATTGTTTTGTGATTAGTCCAAAGTGTAATACAAATTTGGAGCAGGTGGTATCAACTTTTAAAAGATCATTAAACAATGTTTCATCAATTATCTACATTGCAATAATCAGTGATATTACTTGAATTGATTCAATTGATACAGAACTGATCACCAACCTTTATATTTTCACTCTAGTAAACTATACAGAACATGTGTTCTCATTGATAGTTTAAACTTATAGAAATAAAACTATTTTCATCTGGTAATCATTGTCAAGCATCAGTTCATGTTCAACGAGCAGATCTGGAGAGGAGGAGGAGAAAAGTGAGGGAGAGGAGGAAGTGATGAGGCTCGGGGGATGACAGGGAAAGTGGGAACAAAGATGTGAAACCATGTTTGGTTCTGTGTTGGTTCAGAGCATTACTACAGGACTACAGTGCTATAACTCCCCCCATATCTGCATCAAACAATCTGCATTTCAGGTCTACTGCATTGCTAACACCTCTGAACCCACATACAGTAAGACTGTTTCATTCTGCTTGTTCCATTTATCAGTGTTAGAGCCAGATTGCTTCTGCCTGTTTAGAAAATTTGGCAGGTCAGTGAGCTGTGTGTTAACTGGAAATGAGAAGGTGAAAAGAGCTTCAAGACTGAAAAATGTCAGTTGCGTTTATATTTGTTGGACAGGTGAACAAACTACTGTATGATGGAGCTAACATTCGCCACTTAAGCCACCTGGCTAATATTTCCTTCCACAGCATGCTCAGTTACCATCTTTTACCTCATCTTGCTCTGTGTCTGCTGGGTGTGTAAATAGTCAACTGCTGTTAGCCATATTAACTTAAAAAGGTAATATTGATACAGCTTGTTCCATTGCTCTCAAATGTCCAAAAAAAAATCAGTGTTTAACTTTTACTATCTATTTATAATTATTTCTGTGATGTAGTCAACAAATATGGTGTAAAATAGTTTTGAAAACTCTTGCTGGGGCTGCTCAGTAGATGTTAAATGATTTTACTTCTCAGAACTGGTGTAGACGTTCTAAGGAATACAATTATTTAAAGCGTACAGATCTACGGAGCGTACAAACATGCTAACAGCTAGTGTAAATGTTTGTCATTGCACCACATTGATATTTGGTGTAATGAAAGCCACTGTTCACTGAACTGAACCGAACTGGGCTGAACTCAGACAAGGATCTGTTGACACTGCTTGTTGCCACAGTGACCAATACTATTACAGTGATGGAAAGGCTATCACAGTTGCCGACATGCAGCAGCAGCTACCTTCCTTTTTCAACACCATCAAAATGAAAGAAACAAAACACAGCACTGTCATCATCACAAGGTTCTTTGGTTGGAGAAAATAAAGGGTGACTGATTCCTGCTAAAGCTTCCATTAAGAGTTGTTTTCTCAATGCAGACTGTGCTCATGAATAACAATGTGAACCACACAGATTCTGGACACTAATGTACTGTAGTGTTACAGGGACAGGTTTTTCATGTATTTGTCGTAGGGGGGAGTGCACTTGTGTGTTTATAAAGACGTTCTGATTGCCAAATAACGAGACACACACAGGAGGAGTGAAGTAAGGAGGAAGTAAGGAGCGATGGAGAGAAGGAGAGTGAGTGCATGAAGGGCCAGATATAAGTGTTTTAACACAACGTAACAACCTGAGACTAGTGTGGGGAAGTCGGTGGGTCGGTAGGGTGACAGAGGAGGACGAGGAAAGAGAGAAAGATAGAGAGATTAACAGACAGATATTGAGAAATAGAGAGAAATAGTGCAACAAAGATAAGTAAAGCGACAGACCTCTTGAATCAGACAATCTGAGAGCATGGGAAAAAGGAGGAGGGTGGGTTTAAAAGGTAGAAATAAGAGGAGGGAATTAGGGTGAGGAAACTGAGGGTCGGAGAAGGAGGAACAGGTGAGACAGCAAATAAGGGAAGAATTAAGAAGAATTCAGAAAAAGGAGCAGTAGTGCTTTCAGGAGTATGGCTGTGGAACTCCATATCCTGGTCTGTAGATGGGTCTCCCCGTTGGTGACTGAGAATTGGAGTAGGCAGGCCCGGCTGGGTAGCTGTAACCACCATAGCTGTAGGAAGCTGGGTAAGGTGCGGGGCCGCTCTGGGGCTGGCTGGGGGTGTACTGGCCGAACGCTGAGCCTGGGTGTGGGGCAGGAAAGGAAGGCTGGGTCGGGTAAGGGCAAGCAGCTGAAGCCAGAGGCCCGAAAGCAGGCCTGGGGCCAGAGTAGCTCCCTGCTGGGGTGAAAGGTGAGCTGGAACCTGGGTATGGAGGGAAATGTGATGGGGGGTTGGCTGGGCCAGAGCCTGCTGCTGCCACCGCTGCTGGAGTAGGGTTGGGTGGAGAGACAGGGTATGGGCTGTAGGGGAGGCCGGAGGAGGCCCCTGCAGACAAGGAGGCTGGCTGCGAGGTGTTTTGGTAGCTGGAGGACTGAGGTTTGGAGTTCGGCTGCTGCTGCTGATTTGTCGTCGTTGCTGTAGTTGTCTGTTGATTCCATGGTGAGGGTGTGGCAGTGGGATCCTGGCTGATGCCTGTTGATGATGTCATGGTGATGGGATTGCCCTCACTCCTCTGTCGCAGGATCTCCTGGAGTTTCTCTATCCGCACCCGTCTTTTGTGAGCGAGGGAGCGCAGGGAGAGGAAGCGGTCGAGGAATGAGTCCAACGGCAGAGAGCCCTCCAGAAACTCATCAGCTAAAGCCTGCAGGCAGAGAGGAACACAGCGACTAATAGTAATGTATACTGCAGGGACTGATTGCGGACCAGCAGGATAACACTGTGTGGGGAAAGTGAAAAAGCAGCACTTGCCCCTCCCTCATTAACACCACTGAGGTGCCCTTGAGCCAAGCCCTTAACACCAGCTGCTCCAGGGGAGCTGTTCAGTGGCAGACTCCATATTTTCATCATCATGATTTAAAAGGTTTTTTAGATTTTATGATTTTTATTGCCATATTTTGGCGTGGCAACTTTTTCATTTCAGTACATTTCAGTCATTTCAGACAGCTGCCTCTGTGTCTCTACAGCTCTCTGTCCAGTATCATGTTGTGTTGCAGATGACAGTGTAACATCACCTGTAGACTATAATATTCTCCTCTAATATCTCTGTGGCTGTCACACGACCGCCTCTCATCACGGAGCGCTTTGCTTTAGAAAGATGTTTTTTGGCATCTAACTTCATGTCAAATCATTCCCGACTATTTCTGTCACAGTGCAGAGCTGGTCTGATGACATGTTAGCTGGATTGATATTCTCTAATTGTTTCTGGTCTTCTACTGTCACTCCTAAAAATTGTTATGCGTTTGTCTTCTGATTTCTGAAAGCAGGACGTGAAATTGCGGAGTGTTTTTACTTTTTTTGTGAATGAAACTCGCCCACAATCGGAGCGGAACATGGAGCCTTGCATGGACATTTTAGGGGTGTGGATTATGCTAATGATCACATGTGACAAACACACAGGCTGAAACGAATGATTTACGACAAGTTCAGGATTTGTTGAATGTGATGTAGGATTTTCTTATTTTCCTCTTATTGCTTTGCGCAAGAACAAATATAGGAGAAAAATAAGATAACATTCATGCATTCATTGTTCACTGACTGAGGCTGGTTTTAATGGAATGTAAACCATGCTGCAGGTGTACAAACCTGTGAAGAGGCCAGCCCGAAACAAACAAACAAACAAACAAAAACCTAAACAATAAAAATGTAATAGCTTTATGTTAGAAGACCCTTAATGGCATTCTGTGCAACTGTATACCTAGCAAAGAAAGTGACCCTTCCTGTGATGCACAGTAAGCTAACAAATTAACACAATGTTTGACCCTGTGATTCCACAGTTGTGCAGTTCCTGTAGATCTTCTTTCATAACTCTTCATTAAAATCCCTGCCTGTCATTAAAAAGTATCTCATATCAAAGACATGTCTTTATTTTAAATTACTGGGATCATAAATATTTTCAGACTATAATTGGAGTCCTGAGACAAAGAAGGCTAGGAACCTCTGACATAACATGATAACCATGGTATCACTATATAGTTGAATCAGCAATGCAACATAAGATAAGATAGGATGGAAGGTGGTCCACAATCCATCAAAAAGTCTGTAAGTGAAGGGGAATACATCCTGTTTTACAAAGAGCTTTCAGGCTGACAGAGTTTTACAGACAGCCGACATTAAACTATTTTAGAACAAAGAGTCTCAGATATTTTTTTAACACAGAACCACTTGAAGACGTGCCATATTTTAAATGTCAGCAACCATTCACTAACAAGAGGCTGAACAGCCAGACAGCAATCATATACTGTGTTACTGGTGCTGATGTATTCAGAATTTAACAAGCAAGAGGCTGCATTATGATACATATTGCCATATTCATTATCACCCCCCTCCCCCGTATAAAACAGTCAACAACAAGATGAAGCAGTCTCCAGTTTGGTCTATCATAGCAGCCCAGTTTGAGTCTCTAGCTGTTGTACATGTTGAGTGTGTACAGCTGTGCCACATGTTTGTAGTTCTTAAGCCAGGCATTACAAATTGTATCTGTATACTTGTCAGGAGTATGTTTTGGGCATTAAAAGGTGACTGGACATTTAACCTCATGGAACTGCTTGCTTGTAATGTTGAAGGTCTACTAAATTCAAATATTGTGCTAAGATTGTCAGCCAAAAGTTGAAATATACCGATAAAAATTTGCACTCACAGACAAATGGTACTCTTTATGTATACACTGTTGACCACTACACTAACTGTTTCAGCACCATTAAGCCTACACTGTGTATGTGTGTGTATACAGTATGTATTGTTAACAGTTAGAGGGCCAGTGTGTAAGTTTTAGGGGGATCTCTTAGCAGAAATGGAATATTGGAATGGAATATTCACACACCGTAGGTTCTTCTACACGCTTGGAAGGGGAGGGGTATTCAGTTGGTTGCAATCTGCAACCTCACTGATAGATGTCACTAAATCCTACACACTGGTCCTTTAAACACTGACCTCTGACTCTGCCTCCGTTTTGCTGCCCTCTGTCTGTAGTCTGGAGAACAACGCCTCTGGAGACACCTGACCAACCATCCCATCTGAGGAGGTAAGAGAGAGAAAATAATAATAAAATGGCATGCAGTACAGGCTTTTAATGGTTTTCTCATACAGAACACATGTTTGTCTTCCATCCTACAAAGTTTTGTGAGGCTAGGGACAAGAAAATGAAAAATATGAAAACATAGGATTTGAACAGAAAAATTTTACAAGCCTTGGTTTTGGGACCCATTCATGATATAGACAAAGTCTGAACAAAATCTGAATTGGCGCTGCAATAACCTTACCTGATCTGACACGGAATGACCCTTCTGGTTTTTAAAGACAACCATCCAGCCTTGATTTACAATATGTGATCAAACTGTCTTACATCATGTGATACAGTTTGGCACATTGTTTTTCCTTGTTTGCAGATTAGACATGTATGCTGCACTTAAATTGCATATGTATTATATTACAGAAGTTTAGATTTAGTTACAGCTTTATGGCAATATTGGATTTTTAAAAATTTTTTGCATCAGTGTGATGAAATATTTGTCTATATAACTATATTATCTATAGATTTCCAGAAAATGTAATATATCATGATATACAGTACTGTGCAAACGTTTTAGGCACTTTAGATGTTCAGATTCTTATTGTTGGGCCTTAACCATGTGGTCAGACAAAGGCAGGTCTACTTGTAAATTCTGAAGCCTGACCACGAGGCCACCTTTGTTTTTTAATCCCTGAAACAAAGGAAGAGCGCCAAACGTCTGCTCACACAGATTACATCTCCCGGCTTGGCCTGCAGTTCGCACCTTGGTGCGAAATCTGGGAGAGACCCAGACACTCATCTCTCATTGGTGGAGACACTCCAACACCAGGGGAAGTCGCAGCGACACCGCCGTCACGTCACCGCAACTTTAAGTACGAGCTACACAGATACACCCATTGCCTTTCCATTGTAACCGCACCGGAAGAAGCTTTGCTTTCTCTGTGAGCCAGTTAACTAAAGGAGGTAACCCCTTGCTTGTGTATTTTTCCCTCGCCGAGTTTGAAGATCCTCCCCTCGCTGGACAAGCTAAGACTTCTCCCTGTGTTCAACTGAGCACAATTACCCGAAGAACAGACCGCTGTGCAGCACTCTGTTTGCTGCAGAAGGAAGAAAAGGATGTCTTCACGGAGACACGTATAACTTCTATCCCCCACTGCCTTCTGACCAAGTTGACTCTCCTGTGTTTCTTTGCTGCCCATCAAAAAACCAGCCGTCACTGACCCTCAAGGAAACGAGGACGGCACCACCAGGACCACACATCGGAGGTCTGGACCCCACTGATGGACTAAAACACACACCTAATCCCTTTCTGATGCAACCCAAGTAAGAGGCTTACATCTGGGCAGAGACCGTGTTATATTGTGGGTTTGTTAGTTTTATTGCTTATTAAGCTTTATTGCTGTTGTTGTGTTGTGAATTGACAGACCACTGAGTCCTTTGTTCTGCTAAGCTCTGAGGAGCGTTGATGTTGCTGCTTGTTTAGTTGTGTTCACCACGCTAAGCTGATTCGTGTTGTCCCACTTGGGACTGCTGTGTGTTGTACCACCGCAAGCAAGAGAGCAGGTTGCTTTGTTGGTTAACAGTCCAGACAACATGCGTTACAGACTGCCATCTGTACGCACACTCTGTGTGACAAAGCAGCTGCTGCTCTCTCCCTGCGGTCGCGAGACTCTGCTATGAGCAGACATTTCTTTTTTTCTTTTCCTCTCTCTCACTCCTAACCCTGTTTACACACGCACAAACACTTGCACCCCTTTTCACATCTGATGGACAGATAACGTGGGACACAGTGACGCTCTGCCCCTCGCCATCTACCACCAGACCCGTGTATTCGATAGCACACAATTAATAGTGTAATTGCAGAGACACCAATCTCCGGCCGGCGCCATCTTGCCATTGTCTCTAACCAAACATCGCAGTCACATCCTATTTGGGTCTAGTGTGACATGACATGACATGACATGACTTCCTCCCATAGTCACATTCACCATCTAAACTCTCACGCGACATCATCATACCAGATCTTGTAGAAAATTACATATAGTAGACTTTATCCATATCGCCCATCCCTAGGCAAAATATTTTGTTCCTTGTTTCTTTTTTTTTTCCATTTAAAAGTAAATTCAGAACTTTGTGTAAACCCAGCTACTGGCAGTACAGTTACAGTATATGTCAGGGTTTGAAATTTTGAACCAACTATGGATGGGAAAAATAGAGACTGGAAGTCAAACCAAAGCTTCCAGGCTCTGTTCCAGAGGTAAGAACACCTCATTCATTCACTGACATTTGTAATAACATAAATAAGTAAAAATCCAGCCTTGGAACACAGCCTGTCTCAACGGTATACTGTTTGGCTCACTCAATATGTGTAGACATGGATGGTATTTAAAAAAAAAAAAAACAATCAGATATGGTTGTTTATTTAATATTTCTGTTTTTAGCTGCTTTTAACAAACATAATTTCTCATGAGCCCAAAGGCCATCGCAGGTTAAATGTTAGAGCTTGACAAAAGAGGCTAGTCCATGGGCGAATTGAGAGGCCAAGGCTAGTTCAGACATGTCTGTAATAAAGCAGGAGAGAGAAGAGCGAAGTTTTTGGACATGGACGAAAACACGGCCAAGTTATGAAGTACTTGCGCTGGTACATTTTCATGGGAGCTCACAAAGAAATCATGGTTTAACTTTGTTAAAATCAAGAAGGTTTCAACTTCTAATAGCTAGAAATATGAAAAGTAATCTCAAAGACTGATGAACGTAATGCTGAACTTGCATTGAGTTACAGAAGCTAGTGGAACAGAGGTTAGACAGAAGGTGATGTAAGGACTTCAGTTCTCTATGATGAGTGCTCTAACCTGCTCTAATCTGTTTTATATGCATAAGAAGTTTTAACATAATACTTAAAATAGCAAATTACCACAAAAATACCAAAATGCAATTATGTATCACTAGACAACATACTAGCGCTGCTCAATTATGGCAACAATCAGAATCACGATAGGGGTGGGAATCTCTAGGCACCTCACGATTCGATTCTGATTCAGAGGGCTATGATGCAATGATAAAACGATTATTGAAAATTTTTGATTTCTATACATGATTTATTTTTTCTTAGTCCACTGATATACAATATGACACATAACGCAGATAAGATAAACAGTCCGATGCCTTTTTATTTCAAAAAGTTAACTGCATTAATTAATATGAAAGCATCTTACAGTCTCCTGCCAGGGGAGGCAGAGTGCTCCTCTGTGTTGTTATTAATGTCATATCTCCAGCAGTGGAGAGCAGCCTCTCTGCTGCACCACGGTTTAAATTACGTTGTTTAATGCTGCAGTGTGTGTTGGTTAGCTGGTGTTTTTTACTGCTGGAGTTTGCTGCTCTGCTCCGCTAACATTAGTCTCTGAGTGATGGCGTAGAAAGTTCACAATATATTTCATGTTTATCTCATAAAGGTAATTATTTTGTCATTAACTAGGTCCTGCAGTGCCCTCACAATTGAGTTCCACCTTTTTCTTTCTGTCAACATCACGTTATTAACTAACATTTAGAAAATCGATTTTTGACTTTTGCGAATCAATGCAGAATTGTCCATGTCCATATCGGGATGCATCTAAGAATCGATTTTTTTCCCCCACTCCTATTATTTTGGTCAAAATTGAGATCATGATTATTTAACACTATTACTCATCGACTCATGGAACAGAAATGCTTCCATTTATTGAAATGTATCAATCCACAGAGACTCAGAGACACGCGGCCCCCCCTGTTTTTTTAAGCTCCCTGTCTATTTCTGTTGCATTTAGTGAATCATAATCTGCACAGACAGCTGTTTAAATCACACACAATCCTGCTGTATGTGTTTTAAACTTATTAACGGTATCTATGTTGATTGATCAAGGCTCCCAGTCTGTCTGTGAGCTGCCTGTTTCACTACAGGCAGATTCCCCTCACTCGCTATGGTGGGCAGGAAAATAAAATCAATAAATCAATACAAACACTGTCAATTTCCTCCTGCGGAGCCGACATGAAAACTATTTTGGTTCCGTAAATGCCTGCTGTCAGTCAGCTTGGTGAAAGCAGTTTGGTCGGCCGCTGTCCTCTCAGCTGTTGACAGACAGCTGCTCACATCTCTCTTACTATGTGGATTCCCAGTGAGAGTGATTTTGGACTTTTAGGGAGGGGTGAAACCGCACCACTGTAAAGGAAAGGGGTGCGCTGATTTATAACACAAGACAAAAGGAGAGCATCATTGCGAAATGGAATGCGGCACAATAATCGTCTTATCTTGATTATCTTGTTTTCATAATCGTTGGAAGCCAAAATTGTAATTGAAAATAAAATTTGATTAATTGCCCAGCCCTACAACATATCACAATAGATTGCATAGCAGTAACCCTTGTGAAGAAGCTAATGTCTATGACTGCAGCCTCAAGCTACAGCTTGCATTTTGAAAGACTTGCAACCAGTGGTGTGTCATAAAATCGTTGTCAATATCAAATTGCTGTTTAGTAATTTGAACAATCAAGTTCAGAGTGTAGGTTTTACAGCAAACCATGCAAGATGTGTGTGTCAGTGTGTCTGTGCTGTCTGGAGGGGCGTTCATCTCTCTTTCAATCAACATCAAGATGGACAACTTTAATTTTCCTATAAGATGACATCAGGTGACTCAGTCTACAAGCTGGGAATGTCCCTTTCAGTCAACACTGTCAACTTAATACTGAGTAATAATAAAAATTGTGGTAACACTGACTAATCAGCATGAAGGCTTTCCAACTTTCTGGTAGAACGTGGTAAAAACATATGAACATTTTATTTGTTGTGACATTTCCACAGTATCACACAGTATCAAAACTTCAACAACAGTTGGACATGGTCACAGCTCATGAGTCACTGGTTGAAAGTCCACCTACAGTATTCATCCACCCTTTGTTCTTCCCTCCCTCCTACCTCTCACGGAGCAGCGTTGTCTGTAGGTTTCTCTGACAGCCTCGAGCTGACTGTATTTCTCCACTAGTACCTCCTTCTGTGACTCCAGACGAGGCTTCATGTCCAGGTTTTGCTCTGCTAGGCTGCGATTTGATGCCAGCGCCATCTCTCTCTCCAGCTGGATGTTCTGGATCTGAGGAGGAAAAAGACGAGCATCAGATCACAGCAACTTTGCATTGTAGGCACATAGTGGTTGCCACAAAATGCAAAGAGATGATTAGATTTTCTGTGAAAATATCGTTCTGTGGGAACCAGAGCTCAGGATTGAATCTCAAAACCTAAATGTGACAAAATCACAAGGTATCAAGTTCATTTTTCACTCAACCACACATGAATTCACACATATAGCAAGGCTCTACAGTGCAAGTGCAATAATCCTGGGGTGGGGGTGGGGGTGGGGGGGTAAAACAATTTAATCGTGCAGCTCTTCTCGACTTTCCAAATGTTATCAGACTGAATGGATTAAATTCTGATAGTGAAACGAGTCATTTCGTGGGGGCTGTGTGACACTCAAAACAATTTATCCACCGTTTCACAGCTGCAACAGTAGCCTATGATGAAAAAACATGTCAACAGTATTTTTATAATTACTCTCACTTCTAGAAGGGCTACAGCTTAGCCAGCCACTGTGCTTCTAGTGACTGCTAAAGCTCCAGCGGACTCTTTGTGTTTCCAGTGCGGACACGGAGAGTCTGACAGCAGCTGCTCATGGCTGGTTTTGCTTGCATTTCTTCTTCGTTGCCACCTACAATTGCCGTCCATCTGACCGTCACCAGTCTGTTCAGTGCCTCTATAAGGAGGCGGGGGTAGTGGCACTCTAGTAGTGGTATGTCAAAGTAGCTGAATCAACTAATTTGCAGCTCTAGTTTAAAGCACACAATGAGGACTGTTCCTGATCAGTCTGCTTCAAATCCTCCACCACCATCCCCGTCCCCAAAAAAACAAGGACCACAGGAATTAATGAGTACAGACCTGTGGTCCTGACCTCTTTGGTAATTAATTCCTTTGAGTACCTTGTGCTGTCCCACCTCAAATCCATCACAGACCCACTCCTGGACCCCCTGCAGTTCGCTAAAGAGAGCCAACAGGTGTGGAGACAATGCAGTCAACATGGCCCTCCACTTCTTCCTCCAGCACTCCAGATTCTTCAGGAACCTATGCCAAGATCCTGTTTGTGGACTTCAGATCCGCCTTCAACACGATCATCCAGGTTCTCCTGCAGGACAAGCTCTCCCAGCTGAATGTACCTGACTCCAACTGGAGGTGGATCACAGACTTCCTGTCTGACAGGAAGCAGCACGTGAAGCTGGGGAAGCACATCTCTGACTCCCTGACCATCAGCACTGGTTCCCCTCAAGGCTGCATCCTTTGGTGCATACACCACCAGCTGCACCTCCAGTCATCAGTCCATCAAGCTCCTGAAGTTCGCGGATGACACCATCCTCACTGGGCTCATCTCTGGTGGGGATGAATCCGCTTACAGGTGGGAGATTGACCATCTGCTGAGCTTGGTGTGGACAAAACAACTTTGAGGTCAACGCTCTAAAGACAGTGGAGATGGTTGTGAATTTCAGAAGGAACGCAGCCCCATCCGCTTGCATCACCCTGGTAACTCCCCAGTCAACACTGTGGAGTACAGCCTGGCCTGGGTCAGCTCTTTGAATTCATCAAAGTCAGGTTCCAACAGGGCCATACTCTCCTTCAGCTGGTTGGTAGAGCTGGCAGGTGTGAGATGATGAAAAGTCTACAAATCATATCAGCTGTGGCTAATTCACATTAATTCTTTGATTCCATAGTGTCAGGTTTGTGTGTCTGTTCACAGTCAAAGATCATTTATGTGGGACAAGGCTCAACTCTGTAACACTGCTGTTCAATCAGAGTGGACTGAATGTTTCTGTAGTTCCGAAAACAGAGTGAGATGCCTACAGACCATCTAGCAGATCACATCATGGCAATTTCAGGAGTCTCATTCTCCAATTAAACTTTCATTCACATCATATCAATAATTTAAAAGGATCAACTTAATAGTTTTGAACCAGGACCTTCAGTATTTGGATCAAATAGCTTGTGAAAACTGTGTGCCAAACTTAGAAGGCTACATATGTCATTTCAATGTGTCCAGGAATTTCCCATTACAGCCAGCTAGCAGGAAAACTTGTGGTGCTTGCTCTTCAGGTTGAGTGGAGGGAAGCTGGGATGGGCAGAGCTGGCTGTTGGCAGCTGGCTGTGTGGATGTGTCAGGAGATGCCAGGGTGTTGTTGGGCTGGGTGCAGGGCAAAGAGGGTGGAACAGACAAAAGGCAGGGGTTTGTGACACTGACAGGGAGAGTTTGCCTGTACTTGTCACTGTGAGGACTGATGAGAGTTGGTCTGTCAGGCGCTGAACTTGCCTGGTGAAGCTCCTATCTCTCTTCTCAGCATCCTCCTTCACTTTGGCTAACTGAGCACAGAGCACACTGTTCTCCTGTTTGAGTGCCTCTAGACCTCCTATGAGGTCAGACGCCAAGGCCTGGTTGTCAGAGCTAAGCTGAGCTGAGCTGCTGGAGCTCCTCTTTAAACTTGCAGAGTGTTGTCTGTGGGGTCAGACAGCCTGGCCTGGGTCAGCTCTTTGAATTCAGCAAAATCCCGTCCAGCAGGGCCATACTCTCCTTCAGCTGGTTGGTAGAGCTGGCAGGTGTGAGAGGGGCAGAGATGGACAAGGTGGTGGGGTTCTCTATTGGACTCTCTTCACTGTCAGAGGGGACACTGATCCTCTTGGTATCCACCTCAGCTTTAAACAGAGGGAATGCCTCTTCAAAGGATGGCTTCATTCCCTTTGACCACGACCTTTCCTTGGGTGTAATATGTGATGGTAAGCAGAGGGTCATCCTTATCAAGGTGTTCATCTTTACAGATCTTTAATCTGCCTCCTGAGCTGATGCCCGCAAAACCCTGCGGAGGTGTGCCACAACGCCTGATTTGGTCTGAATACAGCTTAACTGCCCTCTCTAATCTGACGACTCCACCCCTCCCCAGACTAATGACACCACCACTCCCCCAGCTGACCATGTAAAGCCACAGATATACTCCCGAGCAGACGCGTACACAGACAGCTGCGGACACCACATGCACATAGTAGTTCTGTTTATACTGCTTTCTGGAGGCTGCTTGAAGGGATATGTTCCACACATGCACAGTAGATTGGCGTCTACAGGGGACTGGGTTGTGACTCCATGGACACAACAAATTGGAGGTACGCGGATGTCCACACAGTGTCTACATGTACACTCTCTGATGACGAAATTTACGTCACGCAGACCCTAGCGGACCCCCACATACTTGCGAATGTGGAAAGTACCATTTTGGCTTAAGAAGACAGCTGATGAGACTCCACTCAAGCAAGGCTGCAGGTGCTGATGGTATCTGCCCCAGGTTGCTCGAAGCCTGTGCCCCCCAGCTATGTGGAGTGCTTCACCATATCTTCAACATGAGCTTGAGTCTTCAAAGGGTCCCTGTGCTGTAGAAGATGTCCTGCCCTGTTCCTGTGCCAAACTCACCATGTCCCAGTGGCTCCAAGGACTACAGACCAGTGGCACTGACCTCCCACATCATGAAGACCCTGGAGAGACTTGTCCTGTAGCAGCTCCGGGCCATGGACAAGCTGGCGAGCACTGTGAGGGTCATGTTTTTTGACTTCTCCAGTGCTTAAAACACCATCCAGCTGGCTCTACTGGGTGAGAAGCTGACAGATATGCAGGTGGAAGCCCCACTCATGTCCTGGATTGTCAACTATCTGACTGGCAGACCACAGCATGTGTGCTTGCAACACTGTGTGTCAGACAGAGTGCTCAGCAACACTGAGGCCCTACAGAGGACAGTACTTTCTCCCTTCCTCTCTACACTCTCTACACCACGGACTACATGCCTAAATGTCACATAGTTCATCAAATGTATACACAATTTCCAATATGTCATCTTCAGTGCCACATACTGCACATTATTTTAGAATTATTCTAGAATGTAAGCAACTGTAACATGACCCAATTTCCCCCCAGGGATCAATAATGTAATAATGATTCTGATATCTTCTGCAGCAGAAAATATGAGTATCAGATCAGACTCTATTAGTATTAAATATTAAAGGACTCTGATCAGGATTAGGGACAGAAAAACATTGGGATTGGACATCAATAATATTACATTTCTCAGAGCAGGGTATTGGAAAAAGTATTGTTTGCATATTCGCACCAGTATCAGAAAATGTCAAACCATGCCCAGATCTAGTGGTAAAGAAGGTACTTCCTGCGAACTGATGCAGAATCATGATAAATCATGGAAAAATGCAGGATGTGAAAGAGAAGAGAAAGAAATAAGTAGTAAGGAACATACAGTGAGTTCACATGAGAAAAAAATGTGAATAGCTGTTATCGTTGTTATGGGAACACTTTGCTAATTTCCATACAGGAGGTGAGCCCAGTCACAGGGGTAGCATGTCCACAATATGCAAATGCTCTCTGTATCTCTGCAGCTTGTTCCAGTAGCCTTATTGCCATCCACTGACATATCATGATGTACAGTTACTATATTAGCCAGCTGTTAATGAGTTACTCTGTACTGTCCTGGCTCTGTTTCCGCAGCCATGGAATGTCGGTCACAATGTGCAGTCCTTCGCAGAGTTGATGATTAATGCGGAAAATCTTGGTAATGCCTCTCTGCTTGTTGTGGTAAGCTTATTGTTAGCTAATCAGCTTCATATCATTGTAAATTGAATATTTATTATCAAGTTTTTGGCCTGTTGAGTGCTGTTAACTTGTGTTCACTTTCACCTTCAAACCATAGTTAAAAGGCAAGAGAGATAGAAAGTGTCGAAATTGTATGTGTACCTCTGCATAAGCATTAAAGCATGTGTGAACACTGAGGGCAACAAACACTGTCTTTTCTGCAGAGATTAACAGAATGTTGATGGTGTTATTTTAAAGATCCATCATGAAATCTGACCTTCTCACTGATTTATTGGTGAGGAAATGTAAATGTGCATAAAAGAAAAGAACTGGGCAACAATGTCAAGGTGGCAAGTGACATTACCGGTGAGCAGCAGCATTCTCTGTCAAACATTTTAGTCTGCAGCACACTACATGGAAAGCTGACACCATTAGTTGCAAAACAGGTTCAAGTTTCCACTTATGCCACATGTGATAATTGCTCTGACTTCTAACACACACACACACACACACACACACACACACACACACACACACACACACACACACACACACACACACACACACACACACACACACACACACACACACACACACACACACACACACACACACACACACACACACACACACACACACTCTATCTTATCACTATTATTATTGCTGTTCTTATTTGCTTTTATCACATTAATCTTTTATTATATTCTGTATTGCGCTTATACTAATTTTTTTGTCCTCAACTGTCTTACTTAATGGTGTTTTATTGTGTTCATGTTTTATTGACGATAGTCTTTACTACAGCCATGTCTAAGCAAAGATTCTGTTCTCTGACGCACAACATGAACTTTAAAGAAGTGGTTAGTCTCACATTGCCAGACTCACAGTGTGGTTGTGCTGTTTCAGCACAGGAAAATATATGGTGTCTTGTTTATGAAGTTATGTACAAGTGGGATTATTATAGTTATTGTAATAAATATTGATTCAAAGTACCTTCACATTACTGTCTGTTGGTTTTATTACTTTAAAAACACAACTTCATTTAATTGTATTTTTATTTTTTGGAAATACACTGCTTTGGCTACAAATACATCCATGAGTGATAACCCAAGTCCTTAGTTCTTATCACCTGGTCCATTTGAATTGGGGTACATCCTACTAAATTAAGCGATATGTGTGCTTCTTGCATTAATAATGAGTAAAAGCATATTGGTGTGCCACTATCTGTATGTCTACCGTTATCTGTAAGCCTTCTCATAAACAGTTGAATAGGAAATCGTTATTCTTGCAACTTCTGGTTGCAATGTTATTCAAGGATATTAACAGCAAATTACTTAGTATAAATTACTTAATGAGGCGGTTACAGACATCAGTAAAAATCCAACAGATGAATAAATAAACCATAAAAATTGAACAAAAGATTGGTCAAGAGTTATAATGCAGGTAAATGCAAACTTTTCTCTGCTAACTAGCCGCCCTGCATTGAAACAAATTCGCCACCTGCCTTCCATAAACACACCACTACTGTAGGAGTGGCCTGGGAGAGGCCTTTGAAGGGGCCAGGCACAATGCATTGTGGTTGTTGTATGATTTTACCTCTTAGAGCAATAGGGAAGTCTACAGTCTTTTTCTCAGATTTCTCTGGTCATAAAGCAACTATTATGAAAATAATTGTACATTTCTACTACATAAGTGACCACGTTTTAAGAACATCTTAGAAGATCATCTTTCCAACAATGTTTTTAATGTGGTTGTGATGTTTTTAATGAGGTTGTTTTATTTTCATTTTTATCATTGTCAATTGGTTGCTGTATGTTTTGTCCAATGTATTCTCTTTAATTGTAAAATGTATTGGGACCATGCCGCACGGTGATTCTGCACTTTAAATAAAATTGATTGAGTGATTGGTTGGTGAAAGTCTTCTTTAACACTTTTCCTCTTTAACCCACCCAGACTATCCAGTCAGTTTGGGGTTTTAAACTAAAATCCTATAATTCATTACCTTGACAGTTTGGGTGGCTCATGTCATTTGATTTCACTTACACTGAGAGACTCAATCAAAAACCTTGCCATGTTTTAGAGCTTTTATAGCAAATCCCTAACCTCTCACAAAGGCCTTTCAAACTCAAAAAAAGCCAGCCACCCCAAAAGCCAGAAAATGTTACCTTTCAAAAATGGAAGCCAAATGTAAAGCGAAGCATCATCTTTACCTCGTCAGACTCCAGAGCTATAGACTCCACCCTCTCCGGGTTGTCCAGGAGCTCCTGTAGCTCTGATTGGCTCAGGTCCTGGAGCTTCTCCATTTGATTTGCCAGGATGGCTGTCCATCATAAAGGACCCGGAAAAAAGAGTTTAAAACAATGTTTGGAAACAGAAAGTGGACAGTCTGAGGCCTAACTGCTGTATTTCAATGTTACTAACCTTGAGTGGATAATTATCAGTTATTGACTTATAAGGCCATTGTTAAACAAATCATATCACCTACAGCTGTAGGTCAGTGCCCTGAATAAAACAGACACCGAGTAGGGGTTATAGGACAACTATGGGCTTTAATGAGTAACCAGATGTGATAAAACATTGATAATAAAATGTTTTGTACACCTTTGGCTAATAGCTAGCTAGCATATTAAAGTCATACTATATGACTTGTCGAGGTAAGTGACTGTAGGCCACAAAACAGAACAAGCTGTGCAGCCGAACAGAAAACAGGTGAAAATGAACTGGTACTTACACGATGCTAGCAAACCAGATTTAGCCCAACACTGACTGGTGGTGACATCCAACACCACCTACTTATTTCCACTGACAGGGGACACGTCCACAGGAGCTTCGACCTGCTTGACGGGATCCAGCTCAAAAAGCCGCAGAGGCGTTTTCGACGCACTTTGGTCGGCAGGCTAGCTAGCTAAACGGCCGACGTCCAACCTCACCAGATGGTTCCGCGTTTAGCAGTGTGATGACAACAACAGTCGGTATGATCGCAATGTCAGGCACTCAGCCGCCGTCAACTTCGAGGGAAGCCCAGCGATTTGGCGATCAAAAACGGAGCCTAGAATGACGCCACTCGGTCCCGGCGATCTGTGTCAAACGTCGATGTGTTCCGATAATGCTTACTTTGATAAACAGATGATTGCAACCGATAGAATATGTCAGAAAACGGCAAAATCTTTGCTAAAAATAGGAAAGTTTCACTCTTCACTGACAGAAACCGCCGCCATTTTAGGAAGCATCCACATTTCATGGTTTGCGGGGGTGTTCGGGCAAAACTAACATATTCTAAAACAGTCCTGACAGACTGTTACTCTGGTTTCATAAATATAAACGCTTAAAATATTTACAGTTTACCGACATATTTAGGGGAAATTATTTTAACTGGGCCTGCTTTGCCTCTGGTGTCCCTTATATCGGAGGGTAGTGGTGGGGTCCTATGCTCAGCTGATATAAGGGAAACCCCTATGTGACGATAATGTTCCATCTCCTGCTACCAGTGTGCTCCAACAGTTCTGTCAATGGCAAGATATCTGTCACCCTGTTCCACAGGAGGGGGAGAGGAGAGGAGAGGAGAGGCTCACCACTGCTGCCGAGGACCGCGCAGTCAAATTAGAGGACACAAAACGGGGTTAGATTGAAAAACAACTGACTGTGGTGTCTGGTTTTGACATTAGCCTTACCTACTACTGTATGTTGTCCACGGGAAAGCTGATCTGATTTTGATAAGACATTTAGCATTTTGCCTAGAATCCACCCAGCATGAATGATAATCATTTTATGATTCATGTTAGTAGGTAGTAGGAGTAGAATGTGGTACTAGTAGCAGCAGTATTAATGTTTTTTCTAGGTTATTAGAACTTACTGTGTACTCTAAATGTTTCAGCGTTTTTTCCACTATTACAACATTTAAAATTCTGGTAGAAAGACTTATTCTGGAAGGACAAACTTATGAATGTCAGCACAAATTTATCAGCTACCTGTGAGACTTGCATGTGAAGACATCAGTATTGGTTTGGCCTTCAATCAGTCTAACTATGATTATTATGATTGGGATTACTATCCCAAAGGGAGTCTGGCTGGGATAGTGTCATATGTTCCCATAAAATTGGCATTACATCCATAGCTTCTATTTCTGTCCCCAATCTGGATTGTTTTTAGTATATCTGCTATTGGTAAAAAACAAACAAAAAAACAACAATTATTTTTACCATTATAATTAAGTCTGCTGATGGATAATTACAAGTCAATACCATTTCCTTCAAATATTTACAGTGATTCACATAAAGGTAATTTTGTCACATATTCATACAGTCTCTAGAAAGGTTAACAAGTCATTTTGAAATCGGTCTAGGTTAGACATACACATTTTCTGAAGCTCAAGCAATCAGTATTTTTCTCCATCAAATTAATGTTTGTAATGTATGGTTGCAGTGACAAACCCACAAAGAATTATCACAGAATTCCACTGATTTAGTCTCACTGCTCTCATCAATCATGTTTCCAAAAGGCAGCTGTTTTCAACTCTGAATTGTAAACCCACTGTACATACTAGCCCAACATCAAACAGCAGACAGACACAGTTAGCAGCTATTTGGTGAACATAGAAGCAGAACTAAAAAGAGATCGACTTATCACCAGGTATCCAGAAAACATGACTCAAAATGAATGCCTGAATTGGTTGTAAACATAAATAGGTATTTGTGCTAAAATGTTAGCAATAGCAACTTTATAAGACAATAATATATCAGACTGGGCGTGTCAGCTTGTTAGTTCTTCTGCCCCCAAGTGGCAAACATTTCTTGGTGTAGCTTTAAAGCTGCAATAATTAATTGTTGTTAATGAGTAAACATATTAACACGTTCAATAATGACACATAGCCCAGCCACATAAATTTTCAAAGCCAACACACCAAACTACCCTCATTTTAGTAAGGCTCTCTTAATGGCAAAAATACACCTATTAAAATTAAACTCGAGGCAGGTTCGGTGTT
The DNA here is from genome assembly GCA_038419695.1 of Scomberomorus guttatus. Lineage (NCBI taxonomy): Eukaryota > Metazoa > Chordata > Actinopteri > Scombriformes > Scombridae > Scomberomorus > Scomberomorus guttatus. Next base: position 35,202,766 of record CM076447.1, on the reverse strand, counting down.
CTGGTAAATGTACCTTCTTACTATCAGCCCCACAGTTCACATTTTGTAATAACTATTATTAACTATAATTATAGTTTAAATTCACATCAGTGGTGTTCCTCGTTAACAGGGTACTCACAAATACAATGGACGTTAAGGTTAAACTTGGTCTACAATTGGCTGTCAGTGAATCAGGGGTTATATCTAGTAGATCACTTTAATGGGTAAAAATTTTAAAACCGTGCTATGACAATGTTAGATGACAGTGTTGCAATAATGGTCCTTTTTAAAAAAAGAAGAAACAAGATGGTAATCCTAATAAGTACATGTTTTAATAAGTTTTAACAGTTGGTCATCTGTCTTACCTGCCCACATACATAGAAATGGGTCTCAGTCGCTGTAACAATTCCTACTCTCCATACTGACCCTGAAGCTATTCTCTCAGAATGTCACTACACCGTAAGAAATGAGAGCCAAAATCCACAGCCTTTGTTCTGTGCAAATATGCATTCCAAAGTTCAGCTGACGCTAATATGATGCTTCAGCACTCTCAGTTAGCTAAATTGAGTCAATATATTATAAATCCAAAGTTTATTTACCCCCTCATCATCTGTGACATTTTTTCGCAGCCCCTCTTCTATTGAGTCTTGCAAACGGAGTATTTATGTCTATTTTGCCAGCTATTACCTACAACTCTCAAAGAAAATCTCTGGAACACATTTTTCCCATGCTTGTTTCCTTCACAACACACCAAATAAGCACAGATGCAAACCATATTCCATGTCAGGTGCAGAGGCAGGAGCAAGTCGAGGTGGTCTAGAGACAACAAGCTGATCTTGGAGTCGATCAGCTGAGCGGGTTGTTACCAAAATATCAGTGTCCAAAAACACAGACTGCACAAATACTCCAGCTATCAAATCTGCATAGAAAAAGAAATCAAAGTTTTCTCTGAGCGTCTTGAGTAGTAAAATCCAGATAACTTCAACACTAGTCTTACATGCCATCTCTACCAGAATGAATCCCTCTGACACAGCTCAGCGGAGGCTCGTCGCCATTCATCAACAAAACAAGGGAATTTCAGACTAAACACACTGAAACTTACCGACTCGATTTACCTAACTGAGATTAGTTTACAGCTAATGTACAGTACTGCAACAGACGCACCGACCATGTCCCTGTGTGTTTGTGTTCAGTTCAGCCTTTGAGCACGGACTCCAGTTCTTTCTATTATTTGCCTCCAGTCTCTCTCATTTTTCCTCTGTTCTCTGTACATTTATAAAAGTCCAGGGATACACGTGAATTTATCATGTCAATTTGCACTGCCCCAGGCAGATTTGCACTTAATGGTTCTTTGCACTGACTTTGTATGTAATCATGCTGCGTCTGAAATTCAATTTGCTTCTGTCTGAACACACAGTTACAGTATAGTCATGTTCTGGTGGAACAGCTTCAGGGTCAGTATGGAGAGTAAGAATTGTTACAGCAATGAAGACCCATTTCCACATACACATTGTATTAAGACAGACTTGAAAAAACCCAAATCCTTGAACTATGGAGCTGGAGCCAGAAGGTGATAGTTTAACTTAGCATAAAGATTAGAAGCAAGTGGAAACAGCAAGTTGTATTTAATTTGTTTAATTCATACATAAATGTAAAGAAGACAATTTGCAGTTTTAGGGGGAGTTAGCGTGTTAATTGAGCATTAGAGGAGTTATTAAGTGTATTTTTTACACCTACCTGAGCCAGTCTAGCTGACTCTGCCTGCTTCCAGTCTTTATGCTAAGCTAACTGCCTCCTTGCTCCAACTCCATAATAAAAGAATAAGTTTGGGATTAAAACAACATATACACAATTAAAAAAACAGAGATCACAAAGGGATTTACAACTTCAGAGAAACAAGATGCATCATGTGTTTCCTGTTGTTAGTGTTTTTATTTCAGTGTGTTCTGATTGACACGAGTTGTTGTGTTGGTGTCTTGCTTTTGAATGGTAAATTGTTAAAATAAACTGCTGTGTCCAGCAGTGTGTTGGTAAAGCTGAGTTTGTGAAAAGTTTTGTAGGTGTGGACTATCTCTTGAACCATGCATGTAACCAATCATAAAAAAAATGTAATTCATATCTTTTGGTCACATCTAAGAAGAGCTGACAAAAGGACACATTTTGTTTTGAATAGAACTCATCTAATCTGTATCACGAGGGCTTTCCTTTTCAACATGACCAGTACAGTACAGTGTGTGCGCTGTGTGTGAGTTGTGTGATATTAGTCCGTTTTGAGTGCTTTGAGAGCGGAGACAGACAGCAGGCAGTGCAGGACCACAGCACCAGTGTCATAGAGCAGCAGCAGCATTGTCACACTCCAGCAGTATCCCTGCAGTTGTCAAAAAAAACAAAACAAAAAAACACATTACACAATCATACACACAGCAATGACTAAACTGACTATCTACATTACTGAATATTCTCATGTGACAGGGCAATCCACCATTATCCCTTACTTCATAACTCTTAAGGTGCTGCCATGTTCTCATTCCATTCTTTTACTCTGTCTATGTGCCCATGTATTTCTCCTTATCATCACCACCATCATATTACCATCCTTCCATCTTACCCATCTCTCTATCCTTCCCAACCTCTATCATTTAGCTCTCAGTCTTATTATTTGTTTTTAGTTTTCCCTTTTCTTCACTTCAGAAAGGAAAGGAAAAGTTTAATGAAAGCAACATACTGACCGTCAGGAATTCCCCAGGACAATCAACAGGCACACACAGCTCTTTGCTGCGTTCTGTGCTGAGGCTGAAGCAGTAGAGGCAGAAGGCAAGCAGTGCCCCCAGCAGGCCAACCAAATTACTGCAGGCACAACCTCGAAGCTGTGGACGGTAGTCAAGATCCATCACTGTAGCACTTTGAAACACCAATACAGTGTAGTAGAAATCTAATCTACTGTAGTAAAATCTAAAGGAGCTGATGTTCTTGTTTTTGATGTGAATTACTGTTAACATTTATAAAATAACACAAAGTATATTTACAGTATTATTACAAGTAAAGTAATATCACAATGGCCCTAAAAGAGATTGTGCTTAGGTTGACTATGAGTATTAAATGATATGGTTGAGTTTATATTGTTGTTTGTATGGATGAAAGCATGAAATGTCAATCTATCAGATCCCTAAAAATATTTTCCGGGACGTGTTTTCTGACATTCAGGAGAAGAAATGAGAAGCTTAGTTTGTTATCTGAATGTACCAGTAGTCTGCTGGGATTCCTCTCATTGGCCATGGTGAATGATCCTCCTGCCACAATCTGCAACACACACACACACACACACACACACACACACACACGACTGTGAACTGCACGACTGCCGCAGAAAGTCCTGCAGAAACCTTGTATTTCACCTTGTGATCTTTGATATCACTTGTGCATGCTAGAATCATTTTTTACACAGGGTATTATTTCACCCATTTTGACACAAAAATGGATTGTTTTGTGCTTTAAGGTAGGGGTGGAAATTATGAATCACTTCGCAGATTCCTGTCATTCCATCTTTATGCTTCCATGGACAGTGTTTGCTTGCTGAGCCATGTCAGAGGGTCAGTAACACAAAGAGGGAATTTAGTTCTAAAAGGACTATAACTGTGGAAGATACAGTGCTGAAACCTCATATTAGCTTCAGCTAAACTCATTTTTACACTGAATGAGGGCTGTAGTCTCTCTGTGGCCAGTATGGACAGGAGGAATGACTACAACCACCAGTAACCCTTTAGATGTATGTGGACATGTGAGTGTTGTATTAGGATAGACCTGAAGAAATGTGAACCTATCCTTTAAGCTAAGCAGTTGCATCACTGTACAAGCACACAATACTTTACAAATAGTTTTGTAAAGAATGAAAAATAATGATATTAAGAGAGAAATTCAAACCCTGCCTACTTTTTCACATCCACACACCTGGCCAATCACTGCATGAAGTGGATTGTCAGTGTGTTTGATTGTCAGTTTTAGAAAGTTACAAAAATTGTCGAATGCAGCCCCTCAAGTAAGATGTGTGGGGGGAGTGGATTTCAGACCTTGTTTGACCATCCAACACTTTACAGCACTTTGAAGCATACTGACACCTAAGAGCAGTTCAGTCTTTGGCTGGTTCAAACTGTTCTGTTCAGTTCAGTGCAAAACCTGGACTATAAACACTGTTTGTTAATAGCTGCAACAGAGTTATGAGATGATGACTGTTTCCTAGCTTTCTTGTTCTTTCAATAGGCTTTTAACGAGGAAGTAACATACTGTATATAAGAGGTTGAGCTGATGGTTAAATGTAGGTGCTTTCAGTCACCAGTGAGGGGAGCTCCACTGCTAAAGGCTACTGATTCAGTCAGTGACAATAATAATTCAATATATTCAGTTCAGTTTGAAGATTTGTCTGTTGGTGTACTGAAAACCTCTACTTTAAGGCAGACCAGTAAGACCAAGATTTAGGAACATGTACAGCTGTTGCCCTTTGAAGAATGGCATTATTCACATTATTCTTGCATGGGGATGATCCTATGGCTGAAATGTTGTGTAAAGTTACATGCTGGAGCAGGCAATATGTAAGAGCTTGTTACCTTTTGGTATATATAATTTCCTTATCCCTTTCCCTCCAGGTCACCAAAGACTCTTTTGGGAGTGCTGGAATTCATTTTCTCATCACATATGACAGGCTTTTTAAATTTTGTGCTAAGTGCTCGATCCGATAATAAATGTGCTGCTAATTGCAGTTGAAGCGTCTGAAACTACCAATAGTCAGACTAAGAATCAGAATAAGAATCATGAGGTACATACTATAATTCCTAGGACAAGTGGCAGTATGAAGAGTTTTGGCAGAGTTTGGTCAGCATAAGCAAGTGGGACAGACAGCAGCACCTGGAACAGCCCCAGGAGGATGGTCACCACCTACATGGACACAGACAGTTGGTATTACACCCTACTCAATAATAATATATATGAGTTAGGCTTTAAATTCAAATAAAGTTGACTCCACTCAGACTCAGTGGTGTAATGATCTCACCGCAGCAGTTTCAGGGTCAAACCAGGAGGAGAGTCGGTGTAACCTGGGTTCAGCTGCTGGCACCGCCCCCTCAGAAGACATGATACTGCAAAACAGGAAACTTAAGTCAGATACAACAATTGAACTGATCTGGAATGGAATGGAAAGGGGTTTTCCACCGAACCACTTTTGTTTTAATCAAACCAACCCCATACCACTCTAGATTACAATGAATATTAACACAGACAATTCATTTTCATTAAATTTCACTGTTTCACTGCTATCACCAACCAAATGGACTCTAATTTTTCAGCCCTGCAATTGCAAAACTCACTTGATCCCATCATCAAAGGAAGGCAATAGTGTGCAAGCTCATGTAGTAGTGTAGCTGATCAGTGTACTGTCTCTAACATGTAGCATCCATTACTTTAGCTGGAATTCCTGATGCACGCTTTTCAAAATTAAGTTGGTAAAATCAAGAAAATTGACATGTAATATATTGAATTTATAATTGCTTTCCACACTACTCTTTATACTAGACATTGTTCAATAAATCTCAATGAAATGTATTTTTAAGTGTAAATCTTCTTATGTAATTTCTAATTCTGAAGTGGATCATACTGGATCCCTAAACTACATTACTTTCCCCAGCATTTTATTATAATTTTGAAAATACAACAATTTTATAGCCATAGCTGAGGTACACTCTTCTTCCCGGACTTAATCTAATGGTTTGTTCAACAGCAGCAATGGTAAGGTACACTATATCAATAATATTAAGTACTCAATATCTTTTACTTCACAATGTAATTTCCATTCCCAGTAACAACATTGCTGTACCCCATAACTATTTAAGTACTCAGTAGTTTAAAAAATGCATGTAAAAAATGTATTCTGTCTTAAACAAAAATGTCTTACCTTCTTACTCCCTAACCTCTTGGCTTCTTCCCATTTATTTACAATGTCCTAGTGTAGGTATCCAGTAAGAACTTTATTGATACTCCATATATACTAAATAATTATACTCATTTGTGGGCTATAAGGTACAGAGTCAGCAACCTCTGCAGTTATCCAGAATGATCCTGATTTTATCATATCTAGCTGGGAGTGTTGACTGGCTACACTGTTACTGTTATCTTCACACACTCCTACATCATCAAGTCAGAATAGCATATAGAGTTTTAGTGAAATTATAGAAGGGGATATGTAGGGTAGATAAAATGTTATGGTTCATAAAAAATGTTTCACTGCAGGAAGAAAATCAAAAAATAATATAATTACTACACAATGTTGGAAAACTGCACATCTTAACCAGAGTGAAAGAGAAACAGGGACACAAGAGAAGAAAAGATATGAATAGACCCAAAGAACAACAGAGAAAGACCACATGATCCTCAAACACACCGCTGGGGAGGGCAGGGATTGAGAAATACCGAACAGAATGAGAAAGAGAGAAAAAAGGGAACAGAGAGAGTGTGTGTGAGTGTGTTAGTTCATCAAAACCACATGTCAGAATCCTCTTAGGAAAGACAGGAATGCTGCTGGATGAGAAGCAGATGTGGTGGGGGGAAGAAGAGAGGAGGAGGAGGAGAAAGGCAGGGAGAGTAAAAAGCAGTGGGGACTAAAGGGGTATCAAGTTGATTATGAAATGAGTTGACATGGCCCTGCAGAAGTGAGGGGGACATTAGTATATAAGAAAACTAAGTCACTTATTTTCCTTCATGTACACATTTGTTCAGTGTTGGTTCATTTGATGCATTTACACTTAATCATGCAGTAATCAATGTGGTGTTTTGGTAAGGGGGTGGAGATTTAGTTGGAATTTACAAGTGCAACCCAGTTTCCTTATAGTTTTCATTATAGTAAAAATAAATGAGTGGAGCTGATGGAAAAATAACTAACAACATGATTGTCTTCTTATGTGAGCAAGAGGTCTGGGTCAAACAGTACTACTACTACAACATAAAGGCAACCAGCCAGTTTGACTAAGGTATCATTACTTTATGTTACTGTGCAGGCCTGCATGGGCACAGAAAGGTTGCAGGTATAGACAACATGCACACAGGTGCAGAGAGGGTGCAAAAAGGCACAAACAGGGTGCATACAGGTAAAGACAGGTTACATACAATTATAGCCAGGGTACCTACAGGTACAGGCAGGGTACATACAGGTATAGACGGGGTATGTACAGATACAACAGGGTACATACAGGGTATGTACAGATACAACAGGTTACATACAGGTATAGACAGGGTACATACAGTTACAGAGAGGGTACATACATAGACAGGGTAAACAGATGTACAGAGAGGGTATATACAGGTATAGACAACAGTACAGACAGGGTACATATGGATATGACAGCATGCCATAAAGGAACAGAGAGGGTACAAACATATGCACTGTATAACAAGGTACATACAGGTACAAGCAGGGTAGATTCAGGCACAGACAGGGTGCATACAGTCAGATACAACAGGGTTCATACAGGTATAGTCAAGGTGGTGGTTGTATACACCAGTGTGCATACAAGTATCACAGGATGCATACAGATATGACAGCATGTGATTAAGGTACAGACAGGCTACAAATGGTAAATGGTAAATGGACTGCATTAATATAGCGCCTTTGTAGTCTTCAAATCAGACTCAAAGTGCACAAACAGGCACCCATTCAAACACACATTCAAACACTGATGGCAGAGGCTGCCATGCAAGGTGCCAACCCCCTCACACACCACTGGCGCAGCCATTGGGAGCAATTTGGGGTTCAGTATCTTGCCCAAGGACACTTCGACATGTGGACTGGAGGAGCCGGTGATCAAACCACCAATCTTCCGATTAATGGACAACCCACTCTGCCTCCTCAGCTGCCCAAGTTCAAGTATTGACAGCGTGCATACAGGTACAGAGAGGGGACATACAGGTATAGACAGGGTGCATACTTGTATAATTACCACAGGGCAAGGTACAGACAGGGTGCATTGCTACTAAACTCCGACAAAAGTGAAGTTATTGTGCTTGGCCCTAAACACCTTAGAAACACATTATCTAATGATATACAGTAGCTACTATGGATGGCATTACCCTGGCCTCCAGCACCACCGTAAGGAATCTGGAAGTTATCTTTGATCCAGATATGTCCTTTAACTCCCAAATTAAACAAATTTCAAGGACTGCCTTTTTTTACCTACGTAATATTGCAAAAACCAGGCACATCCTGTTTCAAAAAGATACAGAAAAACTAGTCCATGCATTTGTTACTTTTAGACTGGATTATTGCAATTCCTTATTATCAGGCTACCCTAACAAGTCTCTAAAGACTCTCCAGCTGGTCCAGAATGCAGCTGCACATGTACTGACAAAAATTAGAAAAAGAAATCATATTTCTCCCATTTTAGCTTCTCTGCACTGGCTCCCTGTAAAATCCAGAATAGAATTTAAACTATTTCTTCTCACCTACAAAGCCCTTAATGGTCAGGCACCATCATATCTTAAAGAGCTCATAGTACCCTGTTACGCCACTAGAACACTGCGCTCCCAGAATGCAGACTTACTTGTGGTTCCTAGAGTTTTCAAAAGTAGAATGGGAGGCAGAACCTTCAGCTATCAGGCTGCTCTCCTGTGGACCCATCTTCCAGTTTGGGTCCGGGAGGCAGACACCCTCTCTATGTTTAAGAGTAGGCTTAAAACTTTCCTTCCAGCCCCTAGTTATGCTGCTATAGGCCTAGACTGCTGGGATCCTTCCCATGATGCACTGAGCTCCTCTCTCCTCCTCTCCCTCCCCATCTGTAGGCATTCATGCCCCCCGAATGCAAAAAATCTTGCTTTTAATTTGACAAGCATACATTAGTCATTTCTAGTTGACATTGTGGGTGTATGTAATGGGCTATTGTGTGTAGCTTTGTACTGTATTGTTATTGTGCTGTTATATGTTTTAATTGTGACCTGTCGAAGGGATTTCAGATGAAAATTAGCTATAAGCCAATTCTGGTACAATACATGATCTGGTACAGTACATGTTACACTGTACATGGTCCCAATGAATACATAAATAAATACCACCTATTGCCTGTGGCTACAGACTGCTTGCTGTCCCCTTGGTCCAGCTTGATGCCCACTGCTACTACTATTATTATTATAGTCATATCTGCCCACTGCTAGCACTATTATTATTAGTCACACTTCTATTATTATTATTGTTGTTATTGTTAATTATTGTTGTTGCTGTGCTTCTCTGTGTCTCTCTCCCCTCTCCCCCTCCCTCTTTCTCACTAACTGGTCAAGGCAGATGGCAGACCCACCTAGAGCCCGGTTCTGCTTGAGGTTTCTTCCCATTAAAAAATAGTTTTTCATTGCCACTGTCGCCAAGTGTTTGCTCATGGGGGAATGTTAGGTCTCTGTAAATTAAAGAGTTTCGGTTTAGACCTGCTCTATGTGAAAAGTGCCCTGAGATAACTTCTATTGTGATTTGGTGCTATATAAATAAAATTGACTTGACTTGCATACAGGTACAGACAGGTTGCATACAGGTACAGACAGGGTTAATATGGGTACAGAGTCTTCTTTTGTCGTCAGACAATCACTGACTACAAAGGGTCTGATACAAACATTTAATATGATAACTATCTTTAAGGTTCTGTATGTAGGAATCAGAAATTCCTTCTCATTAGTGACATCTGTGGCCATTAAATGAGGTGCGGTCAACATCCTGGCACTCTGACTATTGCAGGTGATTTTTTCTTCGCTTACACTTCTCATAATTACATAAAAGATCTCTAACGTTGTGTCGTGCACCGTGTTTCAGCAAAGCATCTCTCACTCCCAGTCAGTCAGCTATTTCAGCAGTTTTAGCTGTTTGTGCTCGGGAGTCATTGCTTTGTTATGAAATGTGTAGTGGTTGACGGAGGCAGCTAGCCGTCTCATTAGCTGGAGAGCTAATATCTGCAAGATGTTTCTAGTCGGATAGCATACGGTGACCAGAAGTCCCAATTCCAAGCTGGGTTTCCTGAGTCCCGACAAATATCTGTAAAACACTAAAATGTCCCGGTTTTCAACATTCACTGCCAAATTGTCCTCAATTAAAATAATGATTATAATATTATACTTGTTTTCAGCGCTTACATAGACGTTTATCATGTTCTGTCCCACTCATTATTACCTAACCCAATATAAAAACATAAACAATGCACCACACTTCTGAATTCAACATTTGCCTGTATGTGTGTCAATCAATCAATGTGTCTTTGTCAAGGCTGTTGCTATGACCCTTGCTGCTCTTTCTGACAGAACCTGTCACGGTTAACCATCATGCCAAAGAGAGAGTTGGTCTGTTTAAAAGAGCTCCAGGAGGCTTACTTCTTCCTTCGTAAAGTACCCGCCAACAAAAATGCTGCGTTTAGCTCACACTGCAACATTTTTGGTGCACGGTGGAAATGCTGATATAAAATATCATATTAAGACAGCCATACATAAGCAGTGGTTTGGAGTTGAGAGTTCCAGAAAAGAAACTCTGACTAAGAAGAAAGATTGCAAAGTACCCAGGAAAAGGTAACTTTCTTTAAAGGCTCTTCCTCGGTTTTTGTTATTAAGAATGGTAGAGAATGTGTCACCGTCGGCCATTTAGCCGGTAGCCTGCGCTTGTGCACATTGACAAATACCTTGGTGGATTTTGGGAGACAAAACGTAATTTTTTATCTGCTGAGGTGCTGTCCATGGGTTTGAAAGGTACACTTAGTAGGTGTGCTAAGTGCGGAAATAATTGTCCCCCATCCTGATGAAAACACCTATGGTGCATGCATAAGCACATACATGTGCGTGTGCATAAATGTGCGCTACACTTAAGGGTCCCGGTTTGGGGGTTTGAAAATATAAGGCAAGGCACACATGCAAAAACATCACTTCCGTTAGATTTTCGCGGAAAATCCGACCCAGGTCCTTTACATAGAAGGGTCATTCCGTCAAAAGAGTGAAATTTGCTCGTTGTAACTCTTCAAAAATAAACTTCATTTTTCATTCCATTTCTATATAGAATTTAGTAATATACACATTTACTCATTCAAAATGAGTACTCGTCAATCTCAGGCTACTTTATTTAATTTATTGCAACTTTTGAAAGTTTATTATCATTGCATTTTTTTCTCTGCTGTTACCAAAACTCAAATGCCATTTTAAAACCATGTTTAAAAGAATATCAACCACATACATTGTTTTCCCTTAGAAAAAGCGTTAATGTAGAAAAAATGGTTGGTTACATGATGAAAATACTAATATTTATGACAAAAAAATGACCATATTTTGTCCAGAGTTGTATTTCTCTAAGAATGCAAATCAAACCTTTTCCTTTATAGGACATTAAAAAAAACAAATTTAATCCAAAGATTGAGCATGTATTTCATTAAGCAATCAGACAACTGTTGGAACCAATATAAATGTAAAAATACAGTTTATTTTCCTTATTTTTGAAAAAACAATTGAATAATCAGAAAAAAACATTTGGTAACAGGAATGAAAATCGGTAACAGGAATGAGTATGTGAGTGCGTTATGTGAGTGTGTATGATCTGTTAATTGTGTCAAACCCATTGCACTACTGCGCTACATGAAGAACATCATATTAAAATGCATTGTTGATAGTATTGGTAAGATTAAAAGACAGAACATATACAAAATTATTAAAATACATCAACATTTCAAAAAACTGTTAGAGGTAGTATAGTGGGAGTAAAAAGAGGAAAGCCCCACTAACTAACTGTGTGTGTGTGTGTGTGTGTGTGTGTGAGTGAGTGAGTGTGAGTGAATGAGTGGAAGAGAGAGTGAGAGTATGTGAATGTGTGTGACCTGCATGTAGCTCAGTCCGAACATCATATTAAAATACATTGTTGCTATTGGTAAGATTGAAACTCATTTAGACTCATTTTTTCTTTTCAACCTTTGAACTTGTTTCTTGTATTTGTCCTTTCTTCATGTTACATTTTTCAGACGACTGTGTAACTCATCAATTTGTTTAATCAACTTATATTTTGTTCTCCTGCGCCTTCGCTGTCCTTGATCACGTTGCCTAAAACACAAGTACATCACAATAAATACACATTGCATTGTATTACACTGTTCAGCAACACTGTTTAATTAATGTCTGTATCCTATTTAGAAATGTATTTATGGATTATTTATTTGTTTAACTATTTATTTACATCACACACATACACTTTAGACGATTTGGTTCCACCATAACTTTTTTTGGAAAGTGACTGTATTCAGGATTCTTTAAGATTAATTAATTGTGTCATTTAATACCGCAATTTATTGTGAAAACAAATAATTGTGGCATCCCTTCAACACACATGAAGTTCGTTCTGGGCTGTGTGGAGGAGTACCGGCTCGATACCGCCGCTGCTTTTCAGCAGCGCTCAATGGTCCCTGTAATTATGATTCACAAAACTGATCTTGGATGACAGCAACTTTAGTTAGCCTATTTCATTTAAAATGTATGCAATCATGTAAACTAATTAACATTCATCCATTCATTATATTATTTACATTCATTCATTCATTGTATTCTTTTAATTAATATAAAAGAGCATCAGAGGGCACTAGCCTACTCATTGCTGTTACTGCCAACTCAGTGCTGTTACTCTTTATTTGAGTAACAGCAATGAGGGTAACAGCAATGAGTTTTTAGCATAAAATTAGCAATTGTTTGAAATCTAGTCACTTAGCATCTATGCTAGTAACTTGAGCACATGGAGTACATTCTTAAGATTTAACTGAATATTTTACTTTTGATATCAACAAATATTGTCTTAGAGATAATTTAGGTAACAGGACTGAGTTTTTAGATTGACCGTCTCTGACACAGCTAATATATCATTACATTTAAGGAAAAATAAATGAGATAACTTACTTTTGGTCTTCCCCTGACTTGCAGAAGACCCAAATGATGTCACTTCCTGCAGAACATGTCACTGGTGGAATATTCCAAAATTTTCAGAGTGGAAAATGTGTTTGGGTAACAGCAATGAGTGAAAACCTGGGGACAGCACTAAAATGTGAATTTTAACCATAATATAATGACGTTTTTGTAAAACTTTTGTTTTACAAGTGTAGATAGAATATGGAGTCACACTTAAATGCAAAAAAAAAAAAGATTTTGGAAGGATTTTGTTTGTGATGCATTGTGGTAAAGTGTAGCGTTTGGCTGTGGGGACAGGCAAGAAATGCTATGTATCAGTGTTTTAGATGCCTTTTTAAAATATTTAAAAAATATATATCTGTAATTTCTACAATGATTCATGTGTACGGTGTTTTGTATAATAATAAAATATAATTTGTATTATATTATTACTTGTGTTTATACATTTAATACACAATAATATGCTGGGGACGGAAAAGTCGCTCTTTTGGCGGAATCGCCCAGAAATCATTCCACAGGGTGTTCCAGACAACCGAGAAAGTCGGGGAAGGTCTCATTTTTTTTATGATACATTACTACCCGTTCACTCACTGGCAATTAAAAAACATGTAAATTGCTTCACAATTCTACATATACAACCTTTAAAGTTTATGTTAAATTATTCAACACGTTGTCCCCTAAAATTGGGACAGTATAGAAAATGAGAACATTCATATATCTTATTATCTGATGTACATGTAAACACCTTGACATTAAAGGTGAAAGTCGGCACTAAAACCTCATAGTCACTATTTCCTGCCAAAAAATATAAAACTGCTCCACTGCCCTACTTAGACGATAACACTTATGAATAATAACACTTCAAAAACAGAGCACTAGGTTACTTACCTCAACCAAAAGTTTGCAAGTGATGTCTTGATACAGATGATACAGAGTGTGTGCGTCACACCGGGAAAACGGTGTCTTGGGTTACTGCCCTTCAGACAAAACTTCTAATGGTGAAAAATCCCGACTATGAAATGGTTTCTGGAATGCACGGAGCCAGAAGAGGAAGTAAAGGAGGAGCTCCGCAGGATGCCATCCAAACAGAGAACAGTCGCTCTCTCTCGTCCTAACACATACCTGCCTACAAAAAGGAGATACGCATCAAAAATCAGGAGTGGTCGAAAAAGGACGACAATATTTACTGATATATCCCGACAGAAAAAGGTACGGATGATACATTTTTACGTTCTCATAACTAGAGAACAGCCAAAATATTACTCTCAGTGTGGCAGGGCCTTGTGTTTAAACTGTGCGCAAAGTCTATTAAAGTGTCATGAAATGGTGATTGAGGACATGCTTTGTTGATGGACTGCTTCAGAGCACAGGCGCACAGAAGTGTGTTTGCCCAAACACCAGGCTTCAACAGATGAACAGTAAGGTTATGCAATACTCAAATCAATTTGTACGTAACGCTTGCGTAAATGTTAACATCCATCTAAACTGATCAGCTCTGCATACCCCTGCATGGTGACAGCAATAGTATTGATGGGAGATAGTGCAGTGTGACAGTCTGTTTTCTGTCAGAATATAAATGAACTGTGTTTAACTGAGACCTTCTCACTGTCTGATTGTTAAACAGTATGTGCTGTGCCATTTGATCCCACAATTGCCAAAACTGGACTGTAAATAAAAGTGGGATGTGTTTCACATCTGTTGTAACACCATCCACTTGAACACTGGGTAAATAAACCTTGAAACAGAACGTGAGAGCAACACTTTACGAGTTGAAAAAGAATAAAATATTTGTTTTTCTTGTGAAATGGTTCATTCTTTGATTTTAAGAGATGTGGCCAAATGCAGCAACACAACAAACTTATAGGGGTTGCGATGTATCATATTACAAAAATGTGACAATATGCAGTGAAATCTGTGGACTGTTAGAGTCCACGCTGCATTAAAATGTGAACCAGCTCATAGTCATACCAATGTTTGCAAGTTTTAGCAGCTTAATTGCAGATCATGTATACTTCACATTTTTACTGGCCAGTTTCAAATGCAAGCTATATACTGTTTCAGATTTTTCCTAATGTTCCAGGCAGCAGTTGGTTTCCACTCATTTCCATAAAATATGAAAATCATACATACATTAACATACTTGCTCTCTTTGTGTAAATCATTACACTGACAATCAAATCTGCCTAATTTTTGTCATCAGTCTAAAGATTTTCACATCATACAGAATTAAATGGAAACTAATAATTGCTTGGAAAAATTCGAATTTATGAAACACAGCAATATGGTTTGCAAAATAACTAGCTGTAATGTGCAGTACCCATGGTTTGTACTCAATGTGCTAAAACATGCAAAATTACAGGTTTCTAAAAAAGTCTAGACAAAGTTTGTGCGAAGATGCTTCAGTTAGGGTTTTTGGTTTGTTGAAATTTGAAACAGACAACCAAAACCTTCAAGAAAAACTATTTTCTATTTTAAGGACATTTGTACATTCAGTCAATCTTTGTTAAACATATTGTCAGTGTAACATGTAACTGTATCTTGGTTATTAAAGTATGTTTCAATACTCTGTGAGCATTTTATCTTATTTCAGTAGTTATCACTATATCATTTGACACTACACTGAGTCCTTTATAGTTACACTAAAATGTTCATTTTTTCTGACCTCCAGCAGACTTCACAGTTGACAATTTGACATGCCATAGCAAGAAAAGCACAGGTTTTATTTTATTTATATTAATAACATTAAAAAGGATTTAATGTTCTAGGACATTAAATAGACAGCCAGTTCTAGGACCCTGGTACTGTAGGCAACATGACTTGTGGGATTTCTTACTGGGACATCTAAATGGAACAGAGCCATCATTAACAATTAATGTTAGTTATACATGTGCTTCTCCTGCTACTGTATGACAAGTCTACAGTGTCTGCTGTGAGAATGCCCTGTAGGACCCCAAATCCATTCCTTTACTCACAGCTCACCGATTCAAAAATCTGTTATAATAAGGTCAGCCATTTTTAAAAATGGAGATAGTACATCGTCCTGTGGTATGGAAGATGACCTCTGTTGTCCTCTGCAGGTGATGGCGGTGGCAGTCTCCAAGGATCTGACGGTGCAGGTGCTGGAAGATGTGAACACTGTCAAGCTGACTGACAGACAGCAGGCTCTGCGTGCTTCCATCCAGAGAGGAGAGCCCAAATGTCTGGGAGTGAGTCTTGAGCTGTGTGTGTGTATTTGTACATTACCATTCACAAACCACACAGAGTTGTAGAGCTGAGTGGATGTTTTGAATATGGTCAGATTGATAAAAAGAGTAAGTTTTGCTTGTTTAAAGAATAGTTCAACATTTTGGAAAATACACTTGTTTGCTGTTTTACCCAGAGTCTGATGAAAGCATCAATAATAATTTATAATAATCAATCATCATATCAATCAACTGGAAGCAAGGAGAAACTTCTAGCACAGCTCCATTAGGTGAAACAATACTTACTTAAATGGCCAGTTAAATGTAAGATGTTGCTGTAGCACCATCTGTAAGGAAACTCAATTCTCAGAATTAATGTGTGCTTCTGCTCTCATAATTTGTGGCAATTAAAGTAAGAGTTGTGGCACATTTTGCCAAAGACCATGTCCATCAAAATTTAACAACCCAACATTACATTATGCGCAATCAAAAAAATAAAAACAACAATTTATATCATCCAAATGTTTCATGTGCCAAAACATTTTAATGACAGAAAATCTGTTCAACCAATGTTCACATCCAATGGAGTTTGAAACAAGGCATACAGAAAAACATGAGCGTAAAGGTTCTTTTTTTTTAAATAAGAAAGAAAGAAAACACAAGCAAGTAAGCAAGTAAGTGGACCTTGAGCCTAATAAACAGGATCTGGATCCAGACCAAAAACTCACCTGTTTCTTTTCTTATGGCCAAAAAACAAAAACAGACATGAAACAGAACTGAAAACATACACTAATGTCCCTGGTGGAAATGCATATCAGTATTTTTTTAATCTAGGCATTC
This sequence comes from Scomberomorus guttatus, assembly GCA_038419695.1. Classification (NCBI taxonomy): domain Eukaryota; kingdom Metazoa; phylum Chordata; class Actinopteri; order Scombriformes; family Scombridae; genus Scomberomorus; species Scomberomorus guttatus. The sequence continues at coordinate 35,185,832 of CM076447.1, read as the reverse complement.
TTCTATTCATGATCCAGGGGAGGAGACATGCCTCCACATTATCAGCCACACAGGTCCACACCTTCTCACAGCTGCCCACTGGGAACACAGAGCTGCTCCACTGCAGCAGCTGTGCTTTGCTCAACGACAGTTTAATTAGTAGAAAGTGTGGGGGGAGGAACAGTTGTTGCTCACTCACTTTCTCCACCACTTCTTGCTGAGTTGTGCTGTTGTGTTTGGTGTTTCATGGCAAGGCATATCCTTCAACATTGTTCAGCTAACTAGTTAGCCAGCTAGACACTGGATTACTGCTCACAAAGCTGGTAGCAAGTGATGGTTTAAATTGTTGATTTTTACTCTGTGTGTGTGTGTGTGTTAGGTGAGTCAGATTATGCTGGGGCTGATGGTCATGTCCTATTCCATTCCTCTGCACTTCACTGAGTTCACAGAGGTGGTCAACCTGGGAGTTCCTTGGTGGAGCGGCCTAATGGTGAGCGTGTGCATGTGTGTGAGTGAGTCTTTTGATTTTTGTTGATTACATTTGTGCTCTTAAGGAAAAAGAAAGTCATAATACATTTAAAGGCTTTGGTCATCTGACTTAGCCAATCTCTCCCTGTGTGTGTGTGTGTGTGTGTGTGTGTGACCCCAGTTCATCACAGCAGGAGTGGTTGCTATCATCTTGGACAAACACTGTACCTTGAAGATTGTGAGTCTGCAAACTACACATACACAAACATGCAGCTATACACTCACAAATCACTTAAAGTCACACACTCTCATAGAAGTGTATATGCACGGTTGCCAACAAATCATTTTCTCTTCGTGAGTCACAAGCTCCATTTCTTAAATTACTCTCTGCCATCGTGGTGTGGTTCTCTCGGCCTCTCCTGTACCAGGGGCTTGAAGTGTTATAGGACCAAAAACACCACCTAGAGCTTTAAGAGGTTGATGTGTCAGCTCTCCATTGGAGGCCACACTATTGCTCTCCCCAGGCAGGTCCTTCCCCACCCCATCAAGGATGCATCCGTGAACACCGTGACATAAGAAGTCACTCGTCCCAGCGGTGTTCACTGTGACAGATGCTGTGGGGACCCCCAATATCCCTGCACTGGGGGGGGGCAGTCACCAAGCTACGCTTGTGCTTCTTGGCATCCAAGCAGAGGCTGGTAAACCACCTCAGCAGGTGTCGCATGCACAGCAGCCCCAACTGCCTGCCGCAGGGCTGTCTGTCGACAGAACAGCCCACAGTCTGCGTGAGTTGATATTCCACCTGTCTCTTCTTCCAGTTGATCACGAATCCTAACCTGGTTAGGTGCAAGATCAGCTGGGCTGTGTGGAACATAGCCCATTCCTAGGACCTGACCACGACAATGAGGTCGTCGAGGTAAAAGAAGACCCTCATGCCTCGGTCATGTACCAACGTCCACCAAACGGCAGTATGTTGTACTCATAGGCTATCCCTTGGAAGGCGAAACGCAGGAATTTCCTGTGATAAGGAGCCATCTTGACATGAAAGTACGCATCCTTAAGGTCAATGGTGGTCCCTCAATACGCATTCGCGTCGCCACTCCCGTAAAACTGCGTCAGGGCAAGTGACCAGCTGTGTGTGTGTGTGTAGTGGCAGTCAGGAAGCTGTGATATCCCACCTCAGCCCTCTCCACCGCCAAACCATGGGGGGTTGATATGGAAATGGCAGAGCCAGCAGGGTGTTCACACCAGAGTTTACGCTAGACTTTTTGTTTGACGGCCAATATGGCCATTAATATTCCAATATTCCGGCCATATGGAACAACTACCGGACATATGTTTAAATAGCCATAAAAAGCCTACATTTAAACAGCAATAAAACACAAAAACACAAACGCTTTGATCCAACAAATGTATTTTAGTCAGCAGAATGAACCTTGCTGTTGTTAATTAAATGCAGCCATGTGGGCAGCTGCAGCTCTGCCACCATCTTCACCTGCCGCAGAAAATTAAACCGGCTGCATAATGTGTCCACACTCCTGCAGGAACCAAACATACAAAAATATGCTTTGGGACAATTTTGGAAAGGTGGTGAAAACCTTAGTTTTGAGCCCTGTAAGTTATTATAACTCTCATGCACCCTACTATAAGTTAAACGTTTGCCTAAATTTCCTCAGTCACCATCGTCTTCTCTACGTGTGTGTGTGTGTGTGTTGTGTAACACTGGGCAGCCATGATAAGCCATGTGAAACGCAATGAACCGAATTCAACGTGACGTCATGGAGAACTGGGGAGGTGGGGAGGGTAGAGGAACTTGCTTTCTTAGAAATGTATTTTATTTTAATCAAAAATATTTACAGGAAAACATCTCAACATTAACAGTATGAACAGCATGGTGGGAGGGGGTGGAAAACCTCGCCGTCACGCCCTGTCAGGGCTCTACTCCTATGTTCATTGGTTACGAGGGGGGCGGTGTTGTGGTGTCTCCATCGAAGCAGCCTGAGAAGTGGCTGGAGCTATGGGTGCTCTGTTCCGCCGACGCTCTCTCCTCCTCGCCTCATCCCCTCCAGTGGATGGCAAGTGGTAGATGATGGCTAACGGCCATCCAGCCATTTAAAGCACTGAGCAACTGATGAAATGGATTCGAAGAGTCCCTCAGAGGGGGGCTCCAGGGGCTCCCAAGAGCTCATACTGGTCCTTCTTGGGAATGGCAATAAGTCCCAGCCACACGTGGTGAGAGCCTACTGTGGTTAGGGACATCACACAACCTGCAGCAGTCGCAACACCCTGAATCAGATTATTTATTTGGCCGATGCTGCGGTCCAGAAAATCAGTCTGGGTCGGTGTGAGTGGGGGGCCTTTTTGCTGGGAAGTCGCCAGCGAAACACCCAACACACCCAAGTTATTGGCTGCCGCAGCCAGCTGCATGCCCAGTTGGGGGTCGGGGGTCTCAGTGTCATCAGTCATGAGCTCCAGCTCACTGTCGTCACAGTGCAGCATCACATAGTAACACAGGAAGTGATCCCACCACTGTTAGCGTCTAATCTCAGGCAGCTCTTGGCAGTCCGCACAGGCCGGGACACAACGGGCAGTGATGAGCTTCTTTAAGCGGCAACTCCATCCTAGGAGAAAGCAGATCAGTGGGCAAAGCTTGCCGTCACTGCAGAGAAAAGGATGGCAGACAGTGGTCTCACTGCCTTATATACTTTGGGCTCCACACATATTCATTCAAGATTTGAATGATGTTTCTAGGTGAAATATTGGCGACATTACTCAGCTCCATAGAGAAGGTCAAAGTGGCTAAATTTCCCACAATTTGCATTGGTGCGGATACAAAAAACCACCTTACTTAACTACTATTTACGCAAAAATTTCCAACAGATTACTACCAATAGTCACAGCACACTTGTCAGCGGGGCACTGGATTGGTGTACATATTGCTCCAAAACTGCGGGAGGAGTAGCGCACTGACCCTTGGGCTGAAGAATAAAAATAAGAATAATTAGTATGCAGGATTACAAGAGTTGTGCTTTGCACCTTCAGTGCCAGCACTCCTAATGATCTTTGTCAATGGAGGACTACATTAATGACTCAGTAGTGTTAAGCAATCAAATGGTTTGCAAGAGCCCATTTTACTATGCATTAATGTGCATTTCATCACAAAGGAAAATCACAGCACATGAACAGTTAACACATCTTGATACAGATATACAGAAACCAAGTTAGTTATCTACGATAACTGCAATGTTCAGCTACATTTGACATTAATTTCACTGAAGAAACATTACACATTAAAACATTTTACAATGTAAAAATCACATACTGAAACCGCAATAGCAATATTGTGCAATCTTTACTGCTACCTGCATTTTGTGTTGTTGCTGTTGCACATGGAAAACCGGGAGGGCTCCATTTTGTCTGCAGAGACTCCTTGTTAAGGGCTACAACAGGACAATACGATCAAACAACTAACCCAAACTTACCAAAGACAGCTAAACCAAAAAAGGGAAGTGAAGTGTAGAAAAAGTGTAAAAAGACAAATCCTCACTTATATTATCTGTAACATACTGTAACATTATGCCAGCAGATCCAACTGTAATGTCTGTGAGGTCAATTAAAACGTGACAGAAAACCACCAGCACTGGCTACAATTCTGACTTTTTCTTCAATAAAAGATGCATGCAACATGAATTTTAGACTGTATAAGTCCAGTAAAATTATGAACACTCACTCTAACATTATTGAACAAGCAAGCTAAGAGCAACTCAATTAACTACGTGCATCAAAGGGAGGCCAAGTTCAGTAGCCCGGTAACATGGTAAATTAAATGGGTGAAAAAGTTAACCAAACATGTAAACCTATCTGCATGACCCGGTATCCATGAATTTTCCTATAAATGAGTGTTGAGTAAAGCCTGGCTCTGACATGTCCAGGCTGTGTGTGATATCACTGATTAATACTAATTCTAAATTAATTTACTATTAATTTTTCAGTAACTGTAAAGACCCAGCACCATGTGTGTCATAGTCCTTTGGACTGAAAAGCAAACTGTTTTGCTGTGAAAGCCAGTCTTGGTAGGTACAGTAAGGGACTTAGAAAGCAGACATGTGAAACCACAGCAAAAGCATCTGAGGTGAGTGACACTACATCCACAGCTGTCTTCCCTGGTGTCTCACGAGCTCTCTACTCTGGTCCTCTGGAAACTCTGTAATAAGAGAAAAATGTTTTAAGTTTAAAACAGATGTCTTAGTGAGATGGTAAATTTAGTGTGAATCCATTTACTTTTACTACTCATAACTCCATGCCCCTTAAGCAGAAATTATACTTTCTGCGTCCGCTAGGCTGCGCTAGGCTCCGCATGACGTAAATTTTGTCATCAGCGGGTGTATGCGTTTGCTCTGTGTGAACATCCACGTACCTGCAATTTGTGGTGTCCACGCGGACCTGTCCGCACCAGTCCACGCGGTCATAACACTGTCTTCCTGTGGACGCCGATCTACTGCGCATGTGTGGAACGCATCCTCCAAGCGGACTCCAGAAGGTAGTATGAACACCCGTCCGTGGTGTCCGCAGCTGTCCCAGTATGCGCAGGAGTATAAATGAAGCTTTAAAGCCTAAGTGCTGTTACATCTTGCCAGCCTGCGACAGGTGAACAAGGTGAAAGAAGCCAGTGTGGTGGTGCGAGTGAGTAAATCTGGAAAAAATTAAGGCAAAATTCCCTGAAAGAGTCCCAACATATTGTCTACTCCTGTAGAGCCACATATGTAATTTTGTTGTGCACCAGCAAAGGTTTAATAAGGGAACTGTAATAGGACTGCTAAAACTGCTCAAGACTAAATTGACATTGACACATATTTGTTGGTACTGTTGTAATTTCCACAGATGAACAGTGGTGTGACATCCACAGATGAACAGCGTGGGAATTGAAGCTCTAGTTTTTACTTGTAACTGAAGTACTCCAATTCTAGTGGACCAAAGATCATTTCACCAATTAAAACAAACTTTAGTCATGATATTTGGTGTATAGTTTTCATACATTGTTTCATTTTAAATCAAATTTGTCGCAGCCAAAATAATCTAAAATGTGTCACTATCTAAATGATGGACTCTACTCTGCTCTATACTTACCAGCTGCTAGTTTCCCCCGGCTGTTTCCAGGTTATCCTGGTGCAGTCATAAAGTGAATTTATGCATCAACCTACCATTGGAGGACACAAACCTGTCAAATAGACACGTGACACTTTTTAACATTTCTTTACTTTGTAGTCTTCATACACAAACACATTGCTGGTAATGTACACATTTGTGAACACAAAGACCACACTCCAGCTTAATAAATCAAAAATGCATGCCAAACACCTCTAATCCTTACATATATGACTGAAGAGGGTCCAGTTAACTCACTTTTACCATAAATGTAGACATTTCACATAGACGTAGATGAGCAGATACCCAAATGATGTGCAACAGCTGATAATAATAAACAAGTAACATTAGCCTACAACAGCAGTTTGTTAGTTACAACAGCTAGCTAGTTTACCTACAAACCAATTAGCATTGCTAGCATTGGTAATCTTCTGAAGCTAACAGTTAGCTACGCTGGTGGCAGCAAAACAAAACAGTGTTTGGTTAGAGAGGTGAACTTGATAAAGTCATGCACACAACAAGACCACAAACACAAAGGTGAACTTACTGGTACTTAACATTAAATGTCTGCAGTGGCTCAGTGAATCTCTGTAACACACAGTGCATTTACTTTGAAAATCATTGGGGCTGGTTACACCGCCTCTGCTTCCTTTTACATAGTTTCATCTCCAAAGTGTGTAAAAGAAGTTATGAATTATGTTCATTATTTAGGCTATTTATTTATTTATTTAGTTTAGCTCTTGTTAAATTGAGCTGCAGCCAACATGCTTCAAAACGCGTAACTTTTACTTTGAAGGCAAGCTGTCTGTTTCCTGCGCCTGACTTCCTGTTTCAATTTTTATTGTACAAGTTGGATAATGGAACAAGCGGACACACTGGCACGCTGAATTGCATTACACGTCTTAGGAACTTAAGAAATACCCCCCAAAATGGGATTTTTAAATTAACGAAACAACTGCAAATGAGTTATACTTCTTGCACAGACCAGGTAATATTTACAGGGCCAAAAAATATTTTTTATCAGTGAGGGAAATGCATTTATTTAAGCTTTAAAATAACATACACCAATTCACCATCTATATAGTATCATTCAGAGTACGATAAATCATACACTCACTACAGTACAAGCATACATCACCTATAAGCAGTGCTGATGACATTAGTTACCATAGTTAACCTGACAATATTCAACACATCAAAAGATCTGTGACCAGCCAAAAACACTTAGGGCTAAAGTTCAGCTATGCTGCTACAGCATTTGTAATAGGCTACTGCAGCTGCTGCTCATGTTACTACTACGTTCCTGCCCCCTCTGATTGTTAAAAACAAAAATGTGTTTTTCTTTTTTTCAGTTGCGAGTGTGTTTGATGGTGAGCATGGTGTCCACTGTGCTCTCAGTTGTGGCTGTGATCATCTACTCTGTGGACATGGACAAGAATCCTGAGGCGCCGTGTGTCAAAATGATGCATGGCAGCTGTAATGAGAAACACTATGCCACGGTTTGTATCAGTGTGATTGAATGTGTTGGAGCTGAAGGAACACGACTGGTTATCAGTGATAATTAATGATTATCAAAGATAATTATTAATTGTAAAACAGATAAAATTATTAATTTTGATTAATAATTACGGGGCACCACCCGGAAACCGGGACCAATAACCAGATGGCAAGGTAGTCTCATAAAAGCGGTCACCCTGAATGTGAGAGTCTGAGTGACGTCCACATTCAAGGTGAACAAAGAAGGTTGAGTTCAAGCTCTGACTCTCTCAATCAGCCACTTATCACAATAATCATGCACAATAATGACAGAAGGACTTCTCTTTAAAGCTATAACAGTATTTATTAATCTCCACAAAATCAACAAAGTTAACAAATGTTTCGATTAATTCACACTGCACTACCAGCTAATACTACAGCAAATACACAGATAACAGCTATAAACAAGTTCCACATGTGTAAGCAAAGCGTGTGGGTGTGTGGGTGTGTGTGTGTGTGTGTGTGTATGAGTGGGTGTGTGGGTGTGTGAGCAGGACCAGGAATGGTGGGCGTGATCTGACCAGCTGACGTCGCACAACCTTACGGTAGCGGGCGTGACCTGGTGAGATGACGTTGCACGAAATTTGAGATGGCGGGCGTGGCCTTGTGAGGAAGTCACGTCACGCGACAATGAACCGGCGGAAGTGCCGCGGTGTTCAAATGGCACAATGGCAAAATGGTGCCACCTAGCAATCGGCGGTTCTGCACTCACCCAATTTATGTTAACAAGCACACGTGTCTGATGGCGGATAATGAGGGACAGAGCAACGCTATGTCCCATGCTATCTTACCGCCAGATGTGTAAAAGAGATGTGCGGTTATGTAGGTGTGCGGGTTAGTAGGAGGAGAGAGAGAGAGAGAAAGGAAGAAAACCGACTCTCGGCGGAGTCTCATGACCGTGGGGGGAAGGCAGCGGTTACTTTATCTACAGAGAGCGCGCGCACGGATAGCAATCTGTGCGTACGTTGTCTGGCGGTTAGCGGATAAAGTAACCTACTCTCCTCTCACGGTGGTACAAACACAGTGGTCCCGAGCGGGACAAAACAACAGTTTAGCGTGGTGAACACTAACTAAACAGGTAGCAACTTCAAATTACTCGCTAGAGTAAACAGGCAAGGACTCGGCGGTCCGTTAAAAATCAACAACACACAATAAGCACTAAGCTTATGAAACACACAAAATATTACAGTCTCTGCCCAGACAACCTCTTTCTTGTGTCGCGCTCGATAGTGGACTGATGTGCGTTAGTCCGTCAGTATACACCCCGGGGGCCTCCGATGCGTGGTACTGGCGGTGCCGTTTTATTTCCTCGAGGATAACGGCGAGGGGAGAAACTCCAAAAAGAAAAGGGGAGTAGGTACACGTGTAAAGTTACCTCCGTTAGTAAATCTGGCTGGTGGAGAAAGCGAACTTCCTCCTAGCTCGGTTACTGTGGAAAGGCAACAGTAACTCCGTGCAGCCGCTTCTTAAGGGGGCGTGACGTCACGGCTGTGTTGCCATGACTCCCGGTGGTGGTTGTGGGTCTCTGCCAATCCGCGACCCGGGATTGAGCTCCCTGCTGTGATTTCTCACTTAGGTGCGAACTGGCAAAGCATTGTGGGAGGAGGGCTCTGTGAGCAGCATTTTGGTGCTGCTCCCTTTGTTTCAGGGGACAAAGGACAAAGGAAGCCTCATGGTCAGGCTTCAGGTTTTACATGTAGGCCTGCCTTTGTCTGACCCCATGGTTGCGGCCCAACAAATGTCACTATAGCCTCTTTCACACATAGTTCGTGGTAAATTACTGGGATAACCGTTCAGGCACCGCTATTGATTTTCACTATTCACACATGCAGGTACATTCAGGAACACTTCCGTCTTGTGCCTTTTCCACACATGCCATGACAATGCCGGAATAGATGGGGCAAGGGACAGTCCAGCAGATGGCAGTCATGCAACACTTATGGATGCCAACTGCACTGAGCTGACTGAGAGGAGCCCCTTTATTTCTGAATCTGTCCAGTTTCCAGCCATTCTCACATGCTTGTTTGCAAACAAAAGAATTTGTATTGCTTGTTAGCTATCAAATCACCCGCAAAGGCATTGGCAAGGAAACCACAAACAAGTCGCAGATACAAATACGTCATCAGCGGAGTCTTGTTCGTCCGGTGTTTCACTCGCTCCACATGAAAGTGCCTTTCGTCAGATGGACGTAACCCTTTATGTGCTTGTCCCTGCAACGTTACTGCTTTCATTCACAACACAGCTGTACTGGCATTTTTCCTTAAATGTTATTAGGTCTTGAGGTGGGAAACTGGCGGTACAGATTTCTCTGAATATCGATCCATGCTCCCATTAACACATGACCCTATGCAGGAAATATTCCTGCACATTTAGGGATAGACTGCATGTGTGAAAGGGGCTTAAATTATCATGCAGACAACTGGTGATGTACCTTTTCAGCACAGTGTGGCTTAGAAGGATAAGTGTGTCCTCTGGGTGGTGCTAGCGAGATGAATGGCTGTGGAGTCATTGATATCAAAGATTCATCACCTTTAGACCATATCTGCGTTCAGCGAAGATTTATCATGGACCAAAGTGTATATTTTGTTGTTTTGTAGTGTGGGAGGAAAGGTCAAAGGGTCACCAAAACCATGAGGAATATCTACAGTGCAGCCAGAGAGTAGGAACAGTGACACATTTTGTGGTGTTGGCTCTACTACCACGATGAAGTGCTCACTCTCAGCTATACTTTGAGGGTGTTTATATCCACATCTGATGAACAGTTTAGGCCTTTAGCCCTTTTTAAACATAGTCCCCTAATTTTAAAAGGGGACTTATTATACTTTTCCTTATTTTTCTCTATATAATGTTACAATGTCGGATGTTCATGTTAAAAGTGGCAATGTGTCATCAATAATGTGGCATCAATAATGAGGTAAACGTATCCCTAATCCCTGTGAGCAAAAAGCACTGGCTTCAGACTGCTCTGAACACTTCCAACGGTTTTTTCTACTTTCAGCCCAAGTAGATGTCAGTTTAACAGATTTCTTTATATGGTCATCTGCTCCATGCACAGCGCGCAAGTTCACTGCTCTGCTTACATTTTTTTGGGGTTAGTCACGCCAAGCCAACAAACAGGCAGGAGTCCCAGTTTGAACTAATCACAGATAGCGAGCAGGAGTCGAGAAAAGAAGCTCCACGTGTCACTGACTCTCTGTTTGAGTTCCCTGCCAGAGAGGCTTCCTGCCCCGCCATGCACCACGCAGGCTGACCCGCACTGGTGACACTTATTTTTCAGTGATATTAGTTCAAACCGGGACTCCTGCCTGTTGTTTTACCTGCTTCCAGATGGAGATTTGGTGGTTTTGGTTGTTATTTTCCTTATTTGTTGTCAGTTTCCCTCCTGACAGTTTGGAGGTTTGTTTGTCAGAGTGTGTTTACCTCATTTGGGGAATAAAACAGTGGGGGTTTAACTGGTGTAATAATCAATATAAATCGATTAAAAAACCTTCCTGTATCAGGAGTGTATGTGGCTGACACAGAAGTAGCCCCAACCCGACCCCACCATGCCCGTCAGAAAGAAAGCCTCATATATTTATTTTTCACAATTGAGCACACACCTTTTTCTGTCTAAACTAAATATAAATGAAATTTATAATGAAATGATATGAAACATTCCATTATTGACGGCCATTATCAAATTCAAACTATTGTGAAAGATAGGGCTGGCAGCAGCAATGCTGTCTGTGTGGACGCCACAGGCAAGCGAGAGGCAGCAGTTCAGCAACGCACATGCACTGACTTTTTTCTTGGTAGAGTGTTCTTGTTTTCCGTTGGAACAATTATTAAGAATGCTTCTTGTTTGGCACTGGCACCAAATTACAGCTTTGTGATTGGCTGCTGTTCATGATCAATAACAAGACCTAATTAAAGTTAGAATGTCAAATTTCTAACCGTTGCATTTGTTTAATACTCACATGGCTTTTTTGCTCCCTGGGAAACTAATGATAATGATATTCCAACTGTCCAGTTAAACAAATCTGTTATTTGGCATTCAATGACATGCTTTTTTTTAATGATATAAACACAGATAATAATAAAAAATTATAATAATAATCAACATTAGAGTTGTGACGTTCACGAACGAACCGAATTCTTTTGACCGGCTCATTAACATGAACGATAGGAACCGAGTCGTGTTTGGGCGTTTTGGGAGCCATTCTTTTTTTTCCTCTCTCCCTGAGTTCACACCTATGGTTGAAGGAGAGAGAGCATGGGGAGGAGTTGTGCATAAGTGCATAAGTTGTGCACGCTCCCTTCACGTGAGTGCCTCAGTAAAAAAAAAAAAAAAAAAAGCGCGAGTGCGTCAGAATCGGCAGACGGAGAGAGCATGAGGAGGAGCACTTATTTCATATGCAAATGTCGCATGAGTTGTGCACGCTCCCTTCACGTGAGTGCCTCAGTGAAAAACAATAAAAAAAAGGCGTTTAGGTGTTGCATGAATAACATAAGTCAAAGTAGTCTCACACACATACACACACTTTATACAAAGGGTAAATAGTGATCTCACTGTCAACTCAGAGGGATATCGCAGTGGAATATTTAAAATGAATCCATATCAGACTTTAAAATCTTGTCCACACATGTCAAATGAAGCTATAATCAATATTTCAGAATAATTCAAACTCAAATATTGGTGGGAAATCTGAGTTCGAAATTATTCTGATCCAAATCTCAGCCCATCATTCCTCCCTGTGATTATTTCTAGGATAAAATGAAGTAACCCCAGGCTGGCTTCTTAAAAGTGAATAAATATAAAAATAAGCCAGTCTTTTGAATGGCTCTTTGAAATGAACGGATCCCAAAGATCCGGCTCTCTCCAACCAGCCATAAATCCCATCTCTAATCAACATTAATATTGAGGGAAGACAATTAGCCTACGTTTTAATTGATGGGGGGGGGGGCGGTAAGGGACCTGGATAATGGATAGGGGGGGGCTGGCACTAAAAAGGTTGAGAACCAAGGCCTTAGAGGGTCTTTTAGTACAACCAAAAGACTTTTTTAGGCCAACCAAAGTGTTACAACTAACTTTCATGGACTGAAAACACACTGAAATAGTGATGGCTATGGCTTTGCATGTACTCTATGAAACTGGGGTAACACCATGGTTACATTACCTAACCAACATTGCTGTCGTGGTAGTGACTTGCCTGTGATGGCACCTGTCAGTCAAAGTGGCCATGCCCTTAATTATGCATAACTTTAAGCCTTATTAAAATTTAAACGGGTGAGTTGTATAAAAATTCTCCACCCGTACAATTACGGAAATTAGCTATAGAGACAAAAGATGTTTTTTGTGCCAGACTGTAAACATATTTATTTCTGCTGTGTTGGGCATTTTAACATGGGGGTCTATGGGCACTGACTTGCTTTTGGAGCCAGCCTCAAGTGGCCGTTCAAGGAGCTGGAGCTATAGTTTAAAGTCATTTTAATTGCGCTGCCATCTCCTGGTACACCGGATTATCACAACACCTCAAAAACAACTAAAAAAAAAGGCTCAAAATAAATTGGTAAGGGTTATAGTAGAAGTCCTTCCACATACACATCTTGATTCTGGTTGATGGTGGAAAAAAAGAACCATTTATATTAAGATGCTGCTCACCTACAAAATTGTTAAAAATACAGTACCAAAGTACTTAATTATTCCCACTAACAAGAAACAACCATAGCTACTTTACAAGAGGTAGCTCAACAGACTCCATACTTTTTCAAATCAATAGCCTAATGGGCAAAAACATATTTCTCTACAGTGTAGCAGTACAGTGGAATAATCTGTCCACAAATCTGAAATTGAGTTTATCACAGAACATGTTTAAAGTGGCCATAAAGAAATGGTACTATGTAGCATATTCAATTTTAGTTCTTCAAACTTTTTATGACCAAGAAAACATGAGCATGTTGACATAGCTACCCCACCACTGTCATAAGAGAGAAGCAGGAATGTACCCAAATGCAGGTGACTACAGGCAAGGCAAGGCTGAAGATTAACTTCTTTATTCACACTCAAGTGCAGGCAGAGCTAAACTGAACAATGCTGAACTGAGCAGAACAAACCAAGCTGACTAAACAAAGCAGAACAAACTGAACAGAACAGAAGATCCAACAAAGATTGAACAGAAAACCAGGGCTAAAATACAAACTGAACTAATGAGGAAATGGGGAACAGGTGACTGGACAGGGGAACAGGCAAGGAGCTGGCTGGGGGAGACACAGGGAGCAGGGCAGGGCTGACGAGGCTGATACAAGGCAGGTGTGAGGAAAACACAGAGCAGGGCTGGGCTAATGAAGCTAGATGCAGGGCAGGTGTAAAAAAGGACAAAGCAAGCACAGGAACATAGGAGGGAAATGGCAAAAAAAAATCAAAGCCTCTTAATACAAACCAGCATACATCAGTCCGTCCAAGAATATACATGAAACCTAACCCAAATACACAACACTTCAACCTCCCCCCATTTGCAACATACAAAACCAAAAACCCCCAAACAAGTTCAGAAATCCTAAAAGTCCAAAAACCATGAATCCAAAAACCATTAATTGTAATGCCTTGCTGTCATTGTTGGTGCCACTTGCTGTCTTGTTGTTTTGCTTTTATCTTGTGGTGTGTTAAGTGTTATACTAGAGGACTGCAATGGAAATAAGCTTTCGGGCGTTATTGTTTTCATCCTTGCTGATTTTTAGTGTATGTAATGACTGCAGCGCAATTCCAAAGAATTTCAGAGATCCATAGAGCAAATTGTTTCTGGCTTATTAAAAGTTAAACACTCACAGTGCTTTGCTCTATCTATTTTTCAACACAAATCCAAAGAAGTGAGGTTAACTGTAAGGTTAATCCCACATTTTCCAAGATTGACGTCTTTTCAAGCAGTGCATGATCATTGCCGTTAATAAAGTAATAAAGTTTCTACAGCCTACTACAGAAACACTTCCCTTCATGAAAACCTGTCCTGCATGGATAGTTCCTTCCTTGTGAGACAGGATAACCATGGCAGAAATGGCAAATAAAACATTTTCAAGGATAATCATAGAGGCATTGTATGGATGCTCACTATTTGTTCGGAATAACCATGTCCAGGGCTTTTAGTATAATTAGAAAATAAATGTAACTTGTAATAAAAAGTATAAAAAACTGCCTTGGGTCTGGTGTAGATGTCAGCCTGCTACTGTACCTCAGGACAGTGAGCCTGAAAGAAACTTATCTTAGTTTATCTATATATGAAATGAATGACAACATTTAAATGTACTTGAGGATCAGATCAATTCAATAGATGTTTTAAAATGAACACATTTCCCCTCCTCTTTGGTGCCCCTCTGAACAGCTGAACGAACAGGCCTGCTGTTAATGTGTTGTATGTGTGTTGTTGTAACAAAAGGTAATGTGACCTCTGTGTGTCCCTTTCAACAGAAGGTGAGCAGAGGAGTGAAGTCCTCCCTCCTTCTCTTCACCCTGGCCCAGACAGCCATCTCTGCCATTCTCTGCTTCCTTCTCTACAGACAGAGACGCATCTTTGGACCATATGCTGTAAGACTCCAATACTTTCTTTCATTTAGCAAAGACTTGATTATATTTTTATTAATGTTTTTTTTTCTTGTATAGAGGCAAGTATATAGCATGAACTAACAGCTTTCAACAGTTTCAACACTTACCTACTCAGGGATGATACATGCTCATTTTGCTGTAAGACCAGCACAGTGAGTGACAACCCACATGCTGTGCCGACATGTTAGCCTTTTACTAGGATAACAGCTGATTAGCTTGGTGTAGTCCACCTTTGGTAAGGTTTCTTGGCCTTGCTGTATTCAACTGGCCCACATGTTGTTTTTATTCATATTTTTACATGGCATGACAAATACTTCTGTGTTGAGAAAGGATTTTCTTTAAGTATTTGCAATAAAACCTGGTTCACCCTGCCTTAAGGAGCTGCTGACTGAATTAAAACAATTTCATCAGTCTCTGATGAACCAACAGAGACCCAGCAGAGAACGTAACAGTGTTTGTATTTTTTTTTACTTAAAAACCCATGCTGCATTTACAAATCTGTAAAAGACCTACCAGAGTACACCACAGTATACACAATATTAGATTATTAATATGCTTACAAAGCTGTAGCATGTTTTTATGTTGTGTTTAGTTAGTAAAAGTTTAACAAGGCTTAATGCATACATGTAACATGCCAAAGCATGAACATCATTGTATTGTGGCCATTGCTATGATAACAAGTAAACCCTAACTGATGTTCACATTGTGTAGGCAGGTGGACCCAAGTGCAAGAGACAGCAGGCAGACAGGATATAAAGCACAGCTATTTATTATAACAAAAACTGTAGCTCATAAACAGACAATTCAACAAAGATTGAACTAAAAACTGGGCTTAAATACAGACAGAACTAACGGGGGAATAGGGAACAGGTGACTAGGCAGGAGAACAGGCTTGGCTGGGAGAACAAATGGAACAGGGCAGGACTAACGAGGCTGATGCAGGGCAGGTTTGGAGGGAAAAGCAGTCTGGGGAGGAGTACAGGAACACAGGAGGGAAACACAGAGCAAACAGACAACCAGAACCCAGAAAACACAATGAGACCAGACAGGACTGTGACAGGACCATGACAGTTTCAGCCCAAAATAAATGAAGTCTTTGGCTTCCTCAATACTTATGACTAGCTAATAGTACCCGGTGAGCTGTTCATGGAGGGGTACAGTTTGTGAAGAATAATCAGTACTACAGTGTGATGAACAATTCCACCTCAGCCTAATCATATTTTACTGTTAACTTAAGGTTCGACACAGCGGAAAACATGTGAAAAGACAATCCAGGATTATGTGAGCCTTGAATAAAAGTGAACTAGCACTGTATTCATAATGGTCTCATGATGGTATAAACACTGTTTTAGAGGATTCTCAAACTGGAATAATATGGCATTATATTTGTGTCTCAATCTTGACCATACAATGAGGCATTTTGAGCACAAAAATTGATTGCAGAAACAATTATATTTTGTTGAGAAAATATTATCTGAATACAATAGAATCATTTGAGCAAAAATGTGTGCTCAGTTAATTTATTTGTGTGTTTGCTATTACTGTATACCATCCATGTAACCTCTCTGACTCACTTGCCTCTCCCAAATTTCCGCTCTGTGTGCTCTCAAACCCTGGAACACTTGCTCACAGTGATAGTGCTGTCAAGTTCGCCTGCATGATAGCTCAACACAGCCTTACAATGTGCCACAATTATAACCAATCAGAGAACTGGAGTAGGTCATTTTTTTATTGGCTGTTTTGTCTCTAATCTGATCACTAGTAGCACTATCAGTCACTAAGGAAATAGGGAAGCACTGAGAGATTGGTAATTGGATGGAGCAGGCCACAGCCATATGTAAGTGGCTGATACAGTTATCTTTACCACTGAGACACAAATATGACTGCACAGAATTACAGTAAAATTAATGATTATTATCATAAGATTTAGATTATTATACTGTAATTTATATGGTATAAGTATTTCATTATACTGAACACTTCCTCGAGTACCAGTATCAGTGTTCCCAGCTTGGTCAAAAACAATTGGCCACTTTCTTGGATTGGAAGCCAGTGAGGGGTCATGTTTCCTGTTGCCTCACTGGTGACTCCTGCTAAGAGTTTTGGGTGCCTGCACAGTGGGAATGTGCATTCTATTTTTTTAAAAACAGACATGATCCAAAATCGATTTGTGGACATTCAGAACTTGTCTGAAATAGACCTAAGGATAATTAGATCTGATCCAAAATCACCCCAAACAGATCTAAATAGGGAGAGAACACCAACAGTGACATAAAGGACCTGATATACTCTAGAATGGATCCTGACACAGACAACAAATATGCATGCTGTTCTGTTTATATTACATTGGACATTTGCATATGTGGGTATGTCCACACATGGGCAGATGACTAAATGTATGTCACACTGACCCTAGTGGCTATGCGGACACAGAGAGTTTTATTTGTGCTTAGCACATCTGTCATATTTGAATATGTACTGTATTTCAGGTTTGGCTGAATGACTACCTTCAATGCCAACAACACAATGATAATGCTAGCATTTGATGTTTAGCAGGTATAATGTTTTTACCATGTTTTTTTTTTAGCACGTAAGCATACTAACATTTGCTAATTAGCACTAAACACAAAGTACAGCTGAGGCTGAGGGAATGTCATCAGTTTTGCAGACATTTCATCATAAACCAAGACTTGGACAAAAAGTCAAATTTAACATAATGCTAGACCTGCTAGATGAAAAGTCAAGAGATCAAAGTTATTACAAATTTCACAGCAGTTCATCCAATACTTTGTAGTCAAGATATTACAATTTAGAACTAAAAAGTCAACCTCATGGCGGCACTAGAGGAAAAGTCAGGGGATCACCAAAGTCAGTAGGATTCATCCTTTGGGGAACATGAATGTCTGTACAAAATTTCATTTCAATCCATCTCATAGTTGTCGAGATATATCAGTCTGGACCAAAGTTGTGGACCCACTGACATACTGACATTGCCATCCCTAGAACCATGCTGCTAGCATAGCTAAAAAAAAAAGTGTAAGGTTTGGCATAACAAGTTTTTCATTGTGAAACCCTGTTGTGAAATTTGAGTCAAAACAATCACAATAAAAAACTTGTAAAAGTGTTACCAAACTAACAAGGTTTTTTAAAGAAATGAGAGCCTTTGTTGTGACTTGCTTCAATATTTTCAGACCCTTTCAATTGTTGTTTTAAGGGCAGGGGATCATTTCCTTGTTTCCTCCCTGGGCTGATATTAGCTGGCTGCTGCTATTTCAGTGTCTGGTAAAACAAAACATCATTTTCTATGGTATCATCGCATAGCAGCTCTCCCAGTTTCAATGCTTACTTGTGTGACAGCATCATTAAATACTGTGTCGAAGCTAAATGTACAGTGTAGCACTGTGGAGGGCTGGTTTTATTGCTCAAACGAAAATGTGGAGGGAAAAGTATAGCAATTCTCTCTGTGATGAAAAAAATCAGCTAATTTATTCGGCCATTTATGCACCATAGCGCAATCAAACAATTAATCAGTCAGTTGATGGTTTGGTAACACTTACTTTTACAGCAATTTCCTGATAATTCATACCAAATCATGTACCTGTAGTTCTTTCCAGGGAAGTTGGTAGGAAATTGTTAAAAGTCCCCCTCCAATCAAAAATGTGTACCTTTTGTTCCTTCAGTTGGATGTTGTTCTCTTCACTGTGCAGAATGATGTATGTGCAGAGTTTGTTTTCACATTCATCTGTTAAAAGTGGAAAGCTTCTCTGTGTTCACCTTAAATGAAAGAGTTTAACACATGTACCACAGAACATGATTTGTGATATCTCATCTAGTTTAAAGCCAATTCTGGATTTTTACATGAGGGAGAAGGATAAGATTTCTAATGAGGTAACCACATTTTTTGTGAAAAAACCATATCAGACCCCCATCATTATTCAGAGCAGATTATTTTTTCTGTCTTATAACATGTCTGAAATGACACAGCCCTAAAGCAGAGCTTTATGCCCAAATCAGTCTTTCTGCATCTGCGTGGTATAATGTTCTGCCCATGCGTGCAAGCAGCCCGTTCTCATTCCCAGGGTGTCAAATACTGATGCTTTGTCACACCCCTCTGCATCTGATACTGACGCACAAAGCACCCTTTAGTGTCTGTATGTGATGCACTGGGCTTTCAGCTAACTCCAATGTAAACCCATCAGTGTCATTATTAGATGCCATGAGGCTGATGACATCTATATAAGGAGACATTTTCCTTTTTAGGAGAAGGCAAGTTGGGTGGATGGCTAGATAGTTAGATGGCAAAAAGTGGACTTGGTGGACATGGTGTTTACTGTTGCCATGACAACATTTCAAGTGATCATTTTAACCCAAACCACGATCTTTCCCTAAACCTAACCAAGTGGTTTTTGTGCCTAAACCTAACCAGACCACACCAGTTGCCATGAGCATGTAATATTGCCGATACATCAGGCCCTTTACTGATGGCGACTTCTTTTCAAACCTACCTCGGTTTACACCGACATTCCAACAATTCCCACCAATAGTAGTCCTGACTAATAATACAAACCAGTCACTAGACACTGGAGCTGCGTCCCACTTTGGGAACTGCCTCCACCAAAGTCCACATTTCAAGACAGAGAAGGCTGTCCCCTCCCAAAGTCTCCTCAAAGTGAGTGGTCTTTTCAGAGTGTACACTGTATATGAGCAGTCCTTGTGTTCACATCAGTGCCAACTCTCTCTCTTCCTGTCTTTTGCAGTCTCTCACTCAAGCTGCTCCATCAACGTCCACATCTCTCACACCTCCCGACCTGAACTGATCAATCATTTTACCAAAATACATGTAGATGATCTCTAAAGATGATTGATCAGCTGTCATCAAGGTGGACTGATTAGCTTTTGTCAAAGTGATTGATCATCTTTAACAGAGGTGACCAGAGGTTATGTTAAGATTTCATTTGTCTATCTACTTGTATCTGTTAGTTATCCACTCTGCTACCTGAGTGGTCACCAGCTGAATGTCTGTGAATACCTGAATATTAGATTATTGGTACAGTTCAACCAAATTATTGAAAACTTTAATGAACAACAGAGCTGCAATAAAAGAATCAAAAACAAGTAAGGAACAAATTAAATAAAAATCGTATATTCTTAAACACCAAAATTAACACACTACTTGAAATATGTAATACTAACAAATGCATTAAAGAGGACGGAGGGAAGATGGAGTGAAGAAATGTTGATACATGAATAAAGAAATTGTTCTCTCCTTTGGTAATCCATCACAAGATACTTTATTTTGTGGCAGTGAAATGTGAAAATGTATCCTGATAAATGTGAAATGCCCACCACTTCCTGTGCACATGTGCCACCTAGAAAGTCTGCTACCAGTGTGCAGGAAGCGGTGGACATTTCTGTGTTAAAACGAATCAGTGTTTTACAGGGGGTTATGTGCTGGACTTTTTCTTGCTCCAGACCAGTTGGCTGATAACCAGGGAGCTACTGTCTGTACGGATTAAACAAAGGAGATACAACATGTTAATTAGTCAGTTTTAGAGGTGCTGGTAGGTGGATTTTGCTACCTTTGGACAGAGCCAGGCTAGCTGTTTCCCTCTGTTTCCAGTCTGTATGCTAAGCTAAGTTGTAAATAAGCTGTAGCGAACAGAAATGAGAGTGATATCAATTTTTCTCATCTAACTCTCAGCAAGTTTCCCCAAATATCAAGCTTTTTCTCTGATGTCCTGCATTGACCAAGTCAGAGCACAGTCAGTCACATTAGTTATTTTGTGTCTTCTATTTGTACCTAATCCTGATAGAATGGCACTGGAGTGCAAACTAGTACAGATGAGGAAGAAACCTCACTTCACTAGCAGCGCTGAGTTTTGCACCACACAGAGCCCTCTGACTTTCTGTTTTTTTGACTTGAAGATGTTTTAATTGTTTTTTCTCACAGTTTCTTGAAGGAGCATGTGACACTAAGTAAACAGTATAAAGTGCACTGTTTTTATTTCACTAGACTATCATCATTAATTTTGTACTAACTCTTTGATATAGTTTTGTTTATTTTATACAAAATAAAATCATATGTACATATGTATGAATTAAACCTGTGTCAAGTGAGATCCATTTTTTTTAAATCCATTGTGTGAAATGTGGGCATTTCAGCACACAGTCCACATGAGAGAAAACAACAGAACAAACACGCTGCTGCAATTCACATGCATCTGGTTGTTAAATCTCATCAAAGCCACATGTGGAACAAAGCGAAACGTGTAATTTCATCAGATATTAGTTATGTCGGCTGTTAAAGACTGTTATAGCATAGCTACAGTTACAGTTGTTACAGTAACTCTCTGTACTCCATTTAAGGTACAGTATACCGAGTGTGTCCGTATAAATGACATTCCCTGACTACTTCGACCTTTTGGGGCAGTTTGCCTTCAGCTAAACACATGACCTAAATTTTCTCTAGGACTTTTTTAGGGGGTTGGTAGGAGGATTGCAGGCAGTAATTTTCTGCTGCCTTTTTTGTTGTTTGGGTTTTTAAATTGGGTACAGTTTGCAGCACTTTTTGCTGAAATATTGTACAGACTGGGCAAAATTGAAACCTCTCACAAATTATGCAAGGACTGGTTTTGCACTCATTCTTATGTGATCACAACATCAAAAGGACTGGGTATAAGAGATTCATCTGGACAACTCAAAACAGCAAAAATATTATATATATTATATTTTAGTTCAGTTGGAAAACACACAATGGTGATTTTTCATGTATAACACAAATGCAAAAGTTCTAAATGTAATTCATAGGTTTGGTGAAGTTGTAGCCTCTTAACATCTACCCTTTTATTTTTGGAATTTTCGTCTATTTGGCATACCCAAATGGAAAAGCTTATAACAGAAGAACTGTAAGGCCAAAATGCATGTATTAGGCTTCATTTGAAAGGTAACATCTTCTAGTTTCTGGAAATGTACTTTTTTAACATGTGGCTAACTGACTACATCAGTTCAAATATGGCTCAAAAAAGTGTTTTTGGTCCTCGTCTATAATGAGTCCTATTTGAAGGACATGCTTTATGCCAGAACTATGCAAATCACCAAATACTTTCAACATCTTGTCAACCACACCTGTATAAAATTCCAGACCTCTAGGCCGTTAGGCTTATGGGAGCTAGGGAGTTTTTAGTTTGTGGTGTCACTGGTGTGCCCGAACTTCTCTAAAACTCCTTTTCAAGTGGCCAAATTGTGCAAATTACTTTTACTCATTACACTGGTAACAATACTTGTGAAACTAGAAAAAAAAGCCAAATTAAATTTTATTTGAAAAACATTATCAAGAACATGAAGTGCATAATTGTTTTCCTCATTAGTTCCTGGTGTGGAGAGTAACATAGGCTTCTTCATATTCTGAATTTTATGTGTTTTCTCAATGAGCATCATCAGCTTTTCTTTTCTTCCATCTTGTAACACCGTGACGTCACCCACTGGTTTATGGACTCGTGTTTTGCAGCCTCGAGTTTGGCATTTTGACCGTTGCCATCTTGGATTTTTGGAGCCAGAAGTGATGAGAAGTACATCTACAGTCTATGGTTAACTGTGATAAATCTAATGCTAAAGCTAATTTTCACTAGCAAAAAATAGGCTTAAAACCATTAAAACAAAATGTACTTACCGGAAAAACTGAACATCCAACCCCTTTAGAGGGTCTTTTAGTACAACCAAACGCTGAACAAGACTTTTTTAGGCGACCAAAATGTTACAATTAACTTTCATGAACTGAAGACACACTGAAATTGCGACTGCTATGCCTATACTCTGTGATTCTGGTGTTATGCCATAGATACGTTACCTAACAAATATTGTCGCTATGGTAGCGACTTGTCAATCACAAGGTAGCCAGGCCCTAAAGCATACCCTGCTTTATCGTCTATTTTACTCTAAACATTTTGTAATAATTTACAAAATGAACATCATGCTGTATTGAAGAAGACTTGAAACTAGCAATTGAGACCATAAACTCTCTAGGAAAGTGTTTATTAATAAATCAAGTGAGAAGTAGGGTCATTTTTCTCATAGACAATCAGACTTCTTTTTGGAGCCAGTGGAGTAGCCCAAAGGTTAGAGAAGTGGGTTTGTGTTTAGAAGGTCACTGAAACAGCAGTGTAAAACTGTGTGGGGGAAGTGAAAAGCAGTGCTTGCCCCTATTTATTTATTTGTCAATAAATGAACATTCAGATCACTGAAATGTGGCTATATTATCAGTAGGCTAGATTATATCAGATGTATGTTTAAAATTATGGTGTAGGCTAATTTAGGAGACCCAATTTACCAACTTACCATTGCCAACTACATAATCAGCTACTATTTAACAAATTTTCTCTTTCACAGGATGTCTGTCTGATTTACAAGCGTCATTGAATGTTAAAAATTAAGTAGTTGCAGTTGAAAATGTAGAAACTGGAAAATGATATAAGTACAGTGGAAACTGCTTATAGTGATCATGCCTGTTCAGGTCAACTATCTCAATAAGTGGATGATTATTATAACTAAATTTGATTTTCTTTATTTCTCATGCAGAATACCATCGAATTCACATTTGTATATTTATTAGCCTACATGAATATAAAGTAATGAAACAGACAGGTTTGCTATTTACTGAATTTTATTGACTGTTTCAAAATACACTACAGCTGTTTCAAATGCAGTGTGTGCACATTTTTGAAGCAGTGGGGGTTCTGACTTTTGCCAGCGACAAGTTCCTTCTTTTCTTCTTTGAGGAGATTACATTTTTCATTGAGAGAAATTTCAGTGTGCACACAGCACTAGCCTCAGGTAGCCAGCTGGAAGCAGACGGGTTACCGTCAGTTACCACGAGGCAGTAATGGTGCCACAGCCACTTATCATGGGAGTAGAAGTAGTGTAGTTTTAAACATTTTTTCCATATGTTGCCATGTATGAAAAGACTTAAAACGAACACTGTAAGGGGACTACTTGATTACTATAGGCAAATTATTTAAACGGCATAAATTTTGTATAGGAATCATTTTGCCCTAAGCTTTTTGATCCATATAAGCAGTTGATCACTGTAACAGTGATCACTATAAGCACTGTATAAATTTAAATACAGCAGGTCATGGTTTGGACTTCATTTAATTTTCTTTTTGTCTTCACAGCTTGAACAAACAGAGTGAGTTATTGAATAAATAAGTAAATAACTTCAAAACAACGTTGGCACACTTTTATTTCTTAAATAATAAATGCTAAGCTTTTAAGTAAAAGGTGACCATGAATAAAATGGGGATAAACTGTAATAGGTATTTTAGTAAAGGTCCCTCTTCCATCCTATGTTTCTTAACACAGACATGACAAAAGTGATGCAAGCGCAAAAACACACCTGATGGAACCATCTTTTGTGAGTCTGTTTCCACCCATCGGACATTCTTTGACAGGCAGCGAAATTAAACTTGACAGCTAGTTCAATATAAGTTGCCTTGGTTATCGAGCAGGGAATTCTATAAACCACAGTAATGGAACAGAACTCTCAAAGTCAAAACTCTACACACAAGCCCAATAAGACACAACACTTGGTGATAAACATTTCACTTCTATGTCAAATGAAACTCTGCAATCAAAACCTAACAATCCTTTTTCAAAATGGCATTTTTGCAACAAAATGATACACACATGCACAATTTGAATTACTCTTCCAAAGCAGCAAGAACACACTGATGTACTTTATACCAAACACTGCTGTATTTAGTATACCTAAATATACCTTGTATACCTTTCTAATTTTCTCATACAGGCTTCTGTGAAGGATTGTTCCAGTACAGTACATCTACTCACATTTCAATAAACACAAAAATAGAAAGAAAAAATACAGCTTATTTTGTTGCCATTGCAGGTTTTTACAACAATTGCAGTATTTTATTGAATTACAGTACAGAAATCAATACGTTACTATAAACGCATGGAAACAAAAATAATTACAGTGCAATAGTAAACAAAAAAAATAGTATTGTAAGAGATGTGGTGGATGGTTTATGGATACTGCCTTCTGTTAGGGTCTGTCCACATCACAAGCAATGTCATCCCTGGCTAGGCAAAGGGGAAAATATCACCTTGCAATCCAACCCTGGAGTGACCTCACATCAATGTCTCTGCAAGCCTCTTCCATTGCTTGCAGAAGAGGCAGGCGATCATACACTTTCCAACGCCAAGCTGAAAAGAATTGCTCAGTTGGATTGAAAAATGGGGAGTAAGAGGGCAAATATACCACTGAAGTTATTATGGTTGGTGACCACATTTCTTGAAACTTTCCACCCTTTCCTTAAAACTGTAAACCCAGTTTTCAAACTACATTCACAAAACCTCTGATCAAAACAGTTTTATCTGTGCTCAAAATCAAACAATGTTTTCAGATCATACACACAGCCAGTCAAAACAAAAAGACTACTGAGCATTCAATACACACTACTTCAAAATTGGAAAACAGTGTTCAGGGCATGTAGCTCCGTCTTGTTCATAATACAGTAAATGCATTTTCAAAAAGAAATATTCACAACTCAGTAACACAGTTTAGATATTGCATATCAAGTACTGCAAAAATACAGTATGAATGTCTGTGGATTCAGCACTTGCTTACAGTAAAAATACAGTACTGCAAAAGGCCAAAGACAAAATGTAAATGAAAAGCACATTCTAGTACACTGTAAATGCAAAATTGAGGTCAACAAGTGATTAATTTGGCCTCAGCATAATGTCTTTGTGCAGGGTCAGGCCAGAGGACTTCATCTACATTGCAGGCAATGTTCTCCCCAGCCAGGCAACAAGGGAAAAATCCTCTGGTGTGCTGGATCCAGCCTTTGCAAGACTACACACCTGTATCACCACAGGCCAATTCAGTAGCCTTTTGGAGATTTTCCCTGGTATAGGGTTTTTGGTCATGGACTTTCCACCGCCATGCAGAGAAAGGAAAAAAAAAAAAAAGTAAACATTTATGAATCCCTGGTTGATGTTGAACCACTCCCATATCAGGACACTGTGGTGAAAACTGATGTAGACAGGATGATGGTGGAGAACAAAGTGTCACATTGCCACCACGCTGGCCAGGGACTTCGACAATCGTCCATTGGCCAATTATGTTCCTGCCTCTCCTCCTCTTCATCAGATTGAACCCAGCTTCATCCACACAAATGTATTCATGGAGTCTTTCCATGGAATCCAATTCAAACACTCTATACGAAAAAAATAGATATAGCTTTGTAAGTGTTAAAGAAAGACAGACCTATGCTGTAGAGTGTATGCACTTCTGATTTACATATATTACAATACAGTGCAGCTTCACAGTAGTATGTTGTGTAGCATTGTAACAATCAGCACTAAATGTGTCTGTTTGAATGCACACATTGAAATCATTGATCTTTCACACCTTCTGAGTTATGCTCAAAGGGTACTCTGTACACTTGCTTCATGCTCACCCTGTTGCATTGGAGGACACGGTCAGTAGTGGAAAGGCTGACACTGCTGATTCTTTTAAAGTTTTCATTGTCTTCAACAACTTGGTGCTGTATTTCACACAGTCTAATGGCATTGTTTTGAAGGACCATGTCAACAATGAGAGCCTCTTGCTGTTGGGAGAATATAGGAGTCCTTCCACCCGCATGTGGCAGTCTTGCAGTTCTACAAAAAGGGAGTGTGCAATTACAAAAATATACATGCAGTAATAACAGTAATAGACTCCCCTCCCCCACAAAGTGATGTACTGAAACATCTGTATATAGTACATTTTCAATGACTTAAAAAAACAAAACAAAAAAAACTACCAGTTCTCTTCTCAGAATCTCCAGATTATGGTGGCCAGAGAAAATCTGCTGAGATTGGATTGTACTCTTTGTCCTGCTTCCCTCATTGTCATTCCATGAACCAGAACATCCATCTATCACAGTTGCTTGAATTTCATCTGAAATTACTGTTTTTAGTCATCCTCTGCCTCCTCCTCTTCCTCCTTGTCCACCACCTCTTACATGCACTCTTCTTCCTCTGCCTCACAGATTGTTTCCATCCATTGTTGGTATCAACCTTCAACTCACCTGTGCACGCTGAACTGGCTTATATTGGTTTCATCACATCATTAGCAACAAGTGTGAACAATTTAGAGTCATTGTGTGTAAGCTATGACAGCTGTGCTGTAATTGTGTTTAACTTCTGCCACCTGTGGTGACCATTATGCATCAGATCTGTATCTTGTGCAAAATGTGTTTTAGTGAGTGAAAATGTGTTTAGAGTTTAAATGGATTCAGGCCACTGAGCATTTGGTTCAGAGAATGGGGTTTAGTTTTTTAGCAATTCAGAAAAACTCAACAGGCTGTGCAGCTGCATCAAAGTCCAGGACTCTCTGTAAAAGAAAATGCATACACTGTACTGTGAATATGGTGTAACTTGGGTTGGGTTGGGTCGGATCAGACACATTCAGTCAAAACTATAAGCTACAGGCACACACACACACACACACACAGTATGTGACCTACCTACCTAGGTCACATACTGCTTTGTCTGAATGTATCTATGCAGTGCCAATAGGACACAATCTACTGCCATAATAATACAGTATTACAGTATTACAGTAGTACACTTACTTGCACATATCATAGTGAAGGTCTTTGACTCTAGCACTGTTCTTCTCAAATGGAACCCTGTATCGCTGCATCATCATAAGTTGATGCAAGATGCGGCAGTCCAGTAGAAGACATGTTACACTGATGAATGAACATAACCACATCTTTAACATCCAGTAAGCATATGGACAATTTGTTTTGACTTCCAGGACTGTCTTGGAAAAACCACAATATATGTTTACTTGATTTCTGTTTTGTATCACACTGAAATAACATCAAATAAATTGTAGTATTGTATAAAAGGCTGCCAAATAGAGTCATATCTGGCAAGGTGGTCTTTCCTCAAAAATGTGATTTGTTCAGCAGTTGAAGTATTGATCATGTCTGAGAACTACATCTTAACGTATAGTGTTTCTTTACTTTTCCACATTGTTAACAGACCTTTTTTCGCAGTAATGAGACAATGATTAACAGAGATCTGTTGTGATTGTGAGAGCTTTTGAAAATAACTGTTTGACAGACTGGTTTTATTAATGTATGTATAAATGTAATGTATAAAAAATAAAATACTTAATATCAAAAACTAAGTACTCTGGGGCATGACACATAGCTGTGTGGGAGGATTGCTTCGTCCTTTTGGCACAGTATGGTGGGTATATCTGATGTAGCTTAGCTTTAGAGAAGTGAGGTCTGTGTAATTTGTGTAAAAGTGCATCAAACAGTGCCTCACATGAACAGAGCTTTGAATATGTGAATATGCCTCAAACTGCTCTCCCATAATTCATTTGAAATCTGTATATTTAAATTATTCTCCCCTTTAATAGTCTGGGTAGAGTAACTGCTACTGTATAAAAGTATTTGATATATCGTTGATAGAATATGGATAGTGTGAGGGGACTGCTGTAAAGTCACCTTTAAAGAAGGATCTTCTAGAGTTTCATAGGCAGGAATAGTTTTTCCACCTTAAAGAATACTGTTCACAATATATGTAGGGTTGGACGATACAGGAGTAGTTACTTGTAGTTACTTTTTTTACCCTGACTAGCTTGTGCCCTGGAAACTTCGTATATATATGATGTGATTTAGTTTGTCTTGTAAGCTCTGAAGAAGGCACACTTTAAGGAAAAAAGTCAGTACTGCATAACCTTTTGCAGGGTTGTGTGCTTGCTCGCTGCCTACAGGAATAGTTTTGTTTCTGTAATTTCTTATCTGAAGGTATCTAAAGAAATGTGTTGTTGGTATTTTAGATGTGTTTATTAAATGAAAGGATGCTAAGATACCACTCATATAGAGATCATCAAGACTTTTAATTCCAGCCTTTTCCCATGTCAAAAAGGCTGAGTCTAGGAAGGGGGGGGGGGGGGGGGGACAATGGGCAAAAGAAGAGACTGATTTATGGTCAAATGTTTTCGTGTTTGTTTCCAAATTCGAGCTGTATAATCACATTTTTATGACATTTAAAGCTTGTAAATGTAGAGGATGATATTACTGCCATGGTATTGAATGGGGGGTAATCTTTTCTTTCGATTGTAAGCCAAATTGGGAGCTGCAGAGATTGTGTCCACATAAACCATAATGGTCCTTATATGAACTGACCAGTAGTAACGGATAAAATCTGGAAGGGCACATTACTCTTGGTTTTACATATGTGGCTTTTCCTAATTATATTTCCTAATTATTTGAAGTCAATTCAAGTCAAGTCAGTTTTATTTGCGCCAAATCACAACAAAAGTTATCTCAGGGCACTTTTCACATAGAGCAGATCTAGACTGTACTCTTTAACATTCCAACATTCCCCCATGAGCAACCACATGGCGACAGTGGCAAGGAAAAACTCCCTTTTAACAGGAAGAAACCTCGAGCAGAACCGGGCTCTAGTTGGGCGACCATCTGCCTTGAGCGGTTGGGTCAAAAGAGAAAGAGGGAGAGGGGAGAGAGAGCGAGAGCAGTAGCAAGAGGAAAGAGAGCATAACACAATGCATGTTCCACATAGAGATGTATAGTGTGCTTATATTTATATATTATTTGCTTGTTTCTGTTTCACATCTTTGTTTAGCTGTATGTTTTTATTATATCATCGTGTTCTTTGCACTGTACATGATGAGCTTCTACACTATAGATGTGGTTGAAATGAACACAGACATTTGACTGATTCTTGATCAGACATCTAGCTGTGCATTTAATATCTGTGGATTTCAGCCAACCCCTGCGTAGCGGTGTGTAAGAGACTCAGTATAGTAGTATAGTATAAGACTTTACAGGTGGAAGGAAACTACTGTAAAGCCGTCATGGAAACTTGTTGCACAGTCAGCCCAGTAGGTGGCAGACATGTCTCTTCATTCATACTAACAAGACTTTCCACATCCTGTTGGGAAAACTTTTCTGTGTAGTGCCTGTGGCTGCTTTCCTATACGTTTCGCTGTTTACCGCTTGCTGTTTGTAGGTGTGTCTTACTGATAGTTGTTATAATAAACCTGCTTCCGGTATGTTTTCTCCTTCAACACAAAGAGTCTTCAGCGGGCTGTGTTCCCTGTACACGCTGAGCGCACTGTTGCTTTCTGTTTCGGGGGAGAAAGTGTTCGAGAGTCGCTCAGGGATGATCGAGGAGCTCCGGGCAGCCCTGGCTGACCTAGTCGGGGAGGGGAGGACTTACCTGGGCAAGCTGGCCGGAGAGCAGACTGTGCTGTCGGTGCAGAAGGTAGAGGAGTGCAATAGTGTGGCCTACTGAAGACAGCTATACAAACACACACACGCGCGCTTATTTTAAATACCCTAACAACAAAGGATAAAAATCCTAACAAATGTGTAGAATCCACCACTTTATTTTTCAAAAATGAGTTTAACACCATATTTATAAATGCATGTGGTTGTAATGTAGCCTGTCAGCACATAATTAAAATAATTTTTAGTTGGAGCCCTACAGCTACAGTAAGTCTGTGCAGTGCCATGCTCAGATATAGTTTTAAGCATGTTGCCCTGTGTGATGTTGATGTCAATGCAATATTGAAAGGTGAGCAACAGTATGGGTTACTGTGGGTCTTGGTTCGACTTGTTTCAGGTTCAGTCTGAACTACTGTTAATAATCCTAAAGGTAAATGTAGGTAAAGGTAATGCTTTAACTATGTCTACGTTATCTGACCATGTATCAGCCACAATCTTTTTTCACACCTAACTCCCCCACTCCTACTCTCCTCCAGGCTTTTGCTCAGGTTTTGGGGGTTTTTGCAGGAAGTTTGGCCGGAGGTCTGAACGTACTCTTACAATATGTCACAAACTTCCTGCAGACTGCTGCTGGAATCCAAGGTAAACACCTGACACTAAAGTCTGTCCTATCCATCACAAAGAGACATAGAGACAGGCTGTCTGATTGTCAGCCTTTCGCTATGGGCTTCTTTTAGTGATGTCACCATGTTCCCACATCTCAGCAATTAACTTGGTGTATACAGTGTTAACCTGACTGATAGAAATAATGGCCAAATCTGCAGAGATCAGACCCAAGTGGTAAAAATATATAATTATCCTTTCATTATGTTCAATCTAAAAGAAAATTATATGTTTGATCATCTTTGCTCACTGTTGTGGTTTTAGTCCATCATGATGACAAGCAGAAATACAAATACACGATGCAAAAATACGTACTGCACATAAGCTTAACAATCTTAATTCTAACTGGGAAGGAATGACTATGGTATGACAGTAGACTGTAAGTAGGAAATACTCTACTGAGTCTGAGCCACTCCATTTTAATTTATTTCAATAAAAAAAAAACAAATCACAAAAAAGAACCGTACAGAACAAAAAACACATACAGATGATTTTGTGATGTATAGGTCAGTATTGCTGTAGAGCTGAAAGGATTAGTTAATTAATTGATTAGTTGATTGACAGATAATTATCAACAACCAGTTTGATAGTTGAATAATTGTTTAAATCAGTTTTCAAGCAAAATGCCCCAAATTTCCTGCTTCCCTCTTTTAAAATATAAAGCTTTGCTCCTATGTATTAATAATATTCACCTTTTTTTGGGGTTTGGAATGTTTTTTGGTCAGAACTAGAAAATATGAAGATGTCACCTAACAGACTTTTTCCTCTATTTTCACAAAATTAATATTTACTTAACATACATAAAAAAAAGCTTTTTTAAATGATTAATTGTCTGAATTTGGCATAAACAGCATCACTAATCTTGAAACCTATTTTTGTTATACTATGCTGGAGTAGAGTTCAGAGAATGTTGAGCCGACAAATCTGCTGCATTTGAATCCATGCCATAATAATCTGGGCTGCTCTAAATACAAATCAAGGATTCCCAACAATGCTAAGTAAATGTGGTCTTCAATACTCTGAATTTGAATATTGGGCCAACAGAAGAACATTTACTCAAATTATATTAGATTTCTTTAGGGAAAAGCATAGTGGGATAGACAACATGGACATATATTATTATCTTATGGTACTTTATTGATCTACTCCTGGTCACTCTGTTCTCCTTTCCTTCTCTTTTCTTCTTAACTTCTATCACTCTCTTAACTGCACTCATTCAATGTCCTCCACTGAAAGAAGAAAATATAAAACAAAAAAAGTATTTCTGATCATGAACTTAGGATGCAAAAAAGATTGTAAAAAGATTAAATTATTAATTGTTCTCTTACATCTATTCATGGCACATCTGCTCTCCTTCTCCTCTCCTCTTCTCCCTTTCACTCCTTTTCTCTCAACACATTTTCATCCCTTGTTCCTCTTCTTCTTCACCTGCTTTCTCCGCAAGTTTTCACATTTCCTATTCTCTCCTTCATTCTTTTCCTCACTTTCTCTTTCACTCATCCCTTTCTTCTCTCTTCCTCACTCCTCAAACCCAGACTTCCACTGTCACTTCAGTCCTCTTCTCACCAATTCTCCACTCCTCTCCTCCTGGCTCCTCATCACACACTTTTCTCCTCTTTCCTCTTAATTAAGCTTTTTACTCCTTTTTACTCCACAGGTTTTCTCCTATCCTTTCCTCTTCACTCTCTCACTCATTTTCCCTCCTGGCTCATTTTCACACCTTTCTTCTTTCCTTGTCTCTCCTTCATGTATGTCTTCCTCCCTCCTCCTTTATTATCTTCACTTTCTCTTCTATTCCTTTCTTCTCTGCATCCTTCCATAATTGGAAACTGACTTTGAATTTCACAAATAACTATATACACATGTAAAAGCTATAAGCCATACAGAAATACTGTATATCTAACCTCTCAAGTTACTAGCATATTAAGTATCTCCATTCTGTCCACTCCTTTTCTCCTTTCTTCACCCTCCACTCCTTTCCTGCCCTATATGTACTTTTTCTTCCATTTCTTCTTTACACTCCTTTCCAACTGCTGTCCACTTTCTGTGGATGGCGGCTGAGGTTGACTCCTCATGAAAAACTTTATGTCCACAGTCTATAAGCTAGTTAGCTGACCTCTTAGCTTACCTCTCACAGAGGTGACACAACTGAATGAAACATGACACACACAACACAACAACCCCCCATGACAATGTTAGGGCAGATGGAAATATTTCCCCAGTAATAGAACTTTTGTTCCATTGATTTGCTGGTCCAGTCAGAGAGACTGAGGGGAAATGACACAAAATTATTTTAAAAACCTAAAAGATTCGGGGATTTTGAAAAAACATATGAGGCTGGTGCCCAAGAAGCCACCCCCCTGCTCCGCCATTGTGTCCAGGGTTATTGTTTACCTGTACATCCAGTAATCATGCTGAAAGTGTTAAGTTAGTAAATAAATTGAATCACATATTTCCTCAACTTTGATAACCTTGAGATATTATTTAACATTGATGTAATATATTACTAAATTGTCCACTTTGCTCTGTCTGTTTTCCACAGTTGGCTTTCCAGTTAACAAGGTAACCCCAGAGGGGCTCATATTTGTTGCCCAGTGGGTTCTCATGGCTCTCATTGGCTACTGCCTGATCTCCCTTGCCTTCCGATTGGTTGTCTCCACTCTGAGGCGGGTCCTATGGCTGCTGAAAGTGGGTTTGGCTCTGGCCTGTTTTGGATTGATCCTGAGCGACCACAGTGTGGGCACAGAAACCATGGCAGTGCGACTGGCTGTCCTGGTGTGCGTCTGTGTGCTGCTGGGTGTCGGGACTGTGAGGGGATCTAACATAGTGGATAAGACCACTCAACTGGCGGAGCAGGTGAAGATCCTGGAGAGACGGCTGAGAGAGATAGAAAAATGGAGGAAGACGGAGGAGTGAATGAGAGACTAAGAAAAGTCAAATGTTTTCCTGTTATTTCTACCTGATGCCTTATCTACAAATGACAGAGGACTGGTGTACTTCCAGGCCTTCTGGAATGTCAAGGAGAAATTTTACCATTTTGGTGTTTTCTATAATGTTGGGTTTAAAAAGTTATTTGTGGCAATATGATCAAAAGAATGTGCTTCAGTGTGTAGGAGCAGGGTGTAGACATGTTTACCACATTAAATGATTTTTCAACATTCAAATATTTTTGGAAATATGCTTATCTGCTGTTCTTTTTAAAATCAGTCTCATGTCTGTTTTTTAAATACTGAGCTGGAGTCAGGACATGGTTAGCTTAGCTAGTGATAAAATTGTGAAAATGTGCATTAGAATGTAGGACTAAACTGGCATTAAAAACAGACACACACAAAAGGCCAGGGGGGAGTGAGTACTGCCCCTGTTGAGAAACACTATACTATAGGGATGTGATAGCTAAGCTAACTGAAGCTAATACTGAAAGCAAGGGGAAACAGCTGGCCTGGCTCTGTCCTTGTATCTTATTTCAATCTGTACATAAAAAATGTAAAAGTGACAATTTGTGGTTTTTCTGAAGCTAGTCCTTGGTTAATAGTTCCCTCAGCCCAGTTCTTATGTGCAGCGTGTTGGTGTAGGTAGCTATACAAGTTCCCCCTAAACAACAAATATTTTTTACATTTCTGTTTGTGTATGAATTAAACAAGATACAAAAAGATGTAATTGGTGAACGTCCAAGGTGTAGGTAGGTGTTTTTTGCCCAGAGCCAGGCTAGCTGTTTCCTTCTGCTTCAGTGCTAAGCCAGGCTAACCTATGCTGACTCCATATTTACCATACAGACATGAGATTGATATCAGTCTTCTCCTCTCAAAAGGAAACTTCTTTTAACTCATAAAAGTGATAATACTTACACTCAGTCAACTTTTCTGTCATTTATCATAATGACAGAAATGTGTCAGAACATGATATATTTACTGTATATATACACACACACACACACACGCTATGCTATCCATATATATATATAAACTGATATCCAGATATCCTGACTGGATGTGGTAAATATTTCTCAGTGAAAAAGGCTAAGTGATGCTGACGTGATGAAGTGTATTGTTTAGTTTCTGGTTGCCAGAGCTGTGTTTTTCCTCTTGTTGGTAGTGTTTCTGCTTCTCAACTTAGTTAATTTTGCTATATACTTAATTACTGCGGCTAATTACCCTCTGTACATTTAA
This sequence comes from Scomberomorus guttatus, assembly GCA_038419695.1. Lineage (NCBI taxonomy): Eukaryota > Metazoa > Chordata > Actinopteri > Scombriformes > Scombridae > Scomberomorus > Scomberomorus guttatus. Next base: position 35,151,024 of record CM076447.1, on the reverse strand, counting down.
ACTTACAGCAATTCTGCTTAAACACTTTTAGCTCTCTCCTTATAGCGAATTTCTCGCTATTCCCCACAGTTGGTAGTTACTCTAGCTTAGCAGTTAGCAATAGCTTCTCTTTCCCTTTTGCTCTCCTGCTCAGTGTGTCATATGTTTAGCTAATTCTCTGCCTCCTTTAGTGATAATGGTACATGTAATAAATGTAGTTTATTTGCAGTGTTGAAGGCGAGGCTCACTGAATTGGAAGTGTGGCTCCGCACCATGGAAAACCAATTAGCTACTGTACAGACCCTTTCCAAAAAATTAGAATATCATGGAAAAGTTTGTTTCCATAATTCCATTAAAAAAAAGTTAATCTTTCATAGATTTAGGGCCCACAAGTTAAATGATTAAGTATTTGTTTATTTTTACATATTTTGGGCTTCCAGCTCAAAAAAAAACAACCCATGAAAACAGCAATTCAAAAAATTAGAATACTGTGAAGAAATCACCATTTACTTCTCAGTTTTTGCAGAAGATAACACCCCATAGATTCTCAATGGGGTTTAGGTCTGGCGAGTTGGCTGGCCAGTCAAGCACTGTGATGGCATGGGCATTAAACCAGGTTTTGGTGCTTCTGGCGGTATGGGCAGGGGCCTGCTGGAAGATGAAATCTGCATCTCCATACAGATCCTCAGCAGAAGGAGTCATGAAGTCCTCTAAAACATTCTGGTAGACTGTTGCAGTGACCTTGGATTTAAGAAAGCAGAGTTTACCAACACCTGCACCGGACATTGCACCCCAAATCATGACTGACTGTGGATATTTCACACTTGACCTCAAGCAGCTTGGGTTCTGTTTCTCACCAGTCTTCCTCCAAACCCTTAGATGTTGATTGCCAAATGAAAGGCACACTTTACTTTCATCGGAAAAGAGGACCTCGGACCACTGGCCAACAGTCCAGTCCTTCTTCTCCTTGGCCCAGTTGAGACGCTTCCTACGTTTGCTTGACCCGAGGAACCTGACAGTTGTAGCCCATCTCCCAGATGCGTCTGAATGCGGTGGTTTTTGAAGTTGGGACTCCCGCCTCATTCCAGTTTTTCTGGATCTCTGCCAGATTCTTGAATCTTCTGTTTGATAATCCTCTGAAGCCCACGGTCATCTCTTATGCTGGTGCATCTTCTCCTGCCACATTTTGCCCTTCCACTAGACATTGATATGCTTGGACACAGCACTCTGTGAACAGCCAACCTATTTAGCTATGAACTTTTGTGGCTTACCCATCCTATGGAGGGTATCGATGATGGTCTTCTGGCCACTTGTCAAGTCTGCAGTCTTCCCCATATTGAACTGAACTGAGACAATTGACCCAAACTGAAGCAATTTAATGACACCTGGGGAAACCTGTGCAGGTGCTTTGAGTTTAGTAGATGATTAGTGTGTGACACTCAGTTTAAAACATTCACCTGCAAAATTAGGGCTGATTTTTTCACAGTATTCTAATTTTTTGAATTCCTGTTTTTGTGGGTTTTATGAGCTGGAAGCCCAAATTATGTAAAAATAAACAAATAAATACAAATTGTGGGCCCTGAATCTATAATCTATGAAAGTTTAACCTTTTTAATGGAATTATGGAAATAAGTTGACTTTTCCATGATATTCTAATTTTATGGAAAGGGTCTGTAATTACAGCTACTTTAAAAGCTAACTTAAGGGTAGGACTTCCTTAAGCAGCCTAGTTGGGATGGTGTCTAAGAGACCGGTCGATGGTTTAGATGAAGAAATCATTGAAGTTAGTTCAGGAAGGTCGATTGGAGAAAAACAGTTTAAATATATATCAGGTTTTACAGCTATTTCTAAGGTTCCTGTGTTTGGGGGTAAATTGGTGCCTGTTGAGGGCAGGAGGTGATGAATTTTGACTCTAATAGTTAGAATTTTATCATCATAGGTATAGGAAATACATGGATCAATAGAGTTATGACTCTGTCAGCCTGGACAAAGTGCTGAAAAGGAACCTAGGTCTGTTTTTATTTTCCACTATTAACAATGAGTAATAGGTACCTCTGTTATTACAGAGGGCCTTCCTATATGTTTTAAGACTATCTTGCCAGCCTAAGCAAGATTCTTCCAGTTTGGTGAACAGCCAAATCCTTTCAAGTTTTCGGGATGTTTGCTAGCATAGCATAAGAGTCCTCTGTTGCATTGAGTCATGGCATTCATTTCAATACTGATGATTATTTTAATGGAATATTAGTGGCCAGCTATCTGTGAGGTCTAGGAAGCCAGCAGTCAGTTCCCCCGACCTTGGTTACTAGGCAACGTCGAGATAGGCTGACTCCTGTCCTCCCAGAGCAACCCAAACAGCTGCCTCACATCAAGGAGAAACAGTGTTGTCTCTGTTAAGTTTTAGTGCAGTTACTGTCTATGACCTCAAGGCCCATGCCTGACCCCATGTAACCTAAGGATAGAAAATTCCATAACACATTTATCTGGCTGTGATATTCTTAATCAGCATTGTGTGAACATGTTTGGCAAGGGTTTGAATATATCGGACATTCATTTATATGTAAAAGTTCCACACTGCAGGTTTAAGTAATGGTATGATAAAATAGGATTTTGTGGAAAACCTATTAAACGTTTGTAAGGGGTACAGCAGGATAATATTTCATTTTAGTACCTGCTTGTACTAAAAACCTGCACTCTCTCTCTCTCTCCTTCTGCCTCCTGGGTCTGCTGGCGAGCTGTGAGACGCAAGCGCTGCAGCTGTCTTGAATTGGCCTAATCAGCAGACCATCAGTGTCTTCTTCAAAAACTACTGCCAGTGTTTCATTCGGGGTTCCAGAACGATTAAGGTGGAGGCTATGTGACTCTCTCCCGAGTGGTATCCGTCCAAAAAAAATTCTGATTTGGTTGTGGGCCCTTTTGTGCTTGTTGTTTGTGTGTAGTTTTAGTGCATGTTTCCTTGGTTTATTGTTTCTTCTTTTTTGTTGTTCAGTCTGATTATTTCAAGTAGGTTCACTGTGTATAGGGTAGGGCGTTTTACTATGGTCTCTTATTAGAAGATTCTGGAAATAAATTGTTCTAGCAATTTATCCTGGTGTGCTGTTGTCTGCTCCTTCTCTTACTGAGATGCTCTACTCAAGATACAAATTGTAATAAGGGGGCTTCCCCTGTTGCATCCCATTTACATTTTGCCGTTGTCGGCAGGATATTTACTGGGTAGAGCTTCCAGTGAGTTGGAGCAGATAGTATCAGCATGTCTTCACCAGGCTAGTCAAGCCAATCAGATCAGAGCAATTTCCTCTTTATAATGGCACTGTTTTTTCCTGGCAATATGGGGGGGACAGAAATTTACAGGTAGTTAGGAGAATGGCAGGCTAATTTGAAAATGATTTTCCACATGTACAACTTATCTGAGCAGTCTCAAGCAGACATGACCATTAGCTGTTTGGAAGGCGAAGCTAAAAGGCATATTCTCATTTTAGATGAGTCAAGAAGAAAAATGGCAGACATGATTTTTCAAGTGCTAAATGACACAAGCCCCCCCTGGTGCCCATCACTACATCATGTCCCCTTGAGCTGCTTGCCATGGACTTTTTAAATTTTCTGCTGTCAACTGATAGACAACAGTGTGTGCTGATGTATGTTAGATGACTGTGATCTAATGTTTGAGTCCGTATTTAATTCTCCTATTTTGTTTTACTATTGCTTAGGGCTATACTTCCCTCGGACAGTCACCTAGCCACCCTGGCTTCCCCACTGCTTGGGAACTACCGGGGGACTAGGAGCTACACTGGGTCAGCCAACACCGGCTACTGGGGGCTGGATAACTACAGACCCTTTCCAAAAGTTTAGAATATCATGGAAAACTTATTTCCATAATTCCATTAAAAAGATTCAACTTTCATAGATTATAGATTCAGGGCCCACAATTCAAACGATTTCAAGTATTTATTTGTTTATTTTTACATAATTTGGGCTTCCAGCTCATAAAACCCATGAAAACAGGAAAAAATTAGAATACTGTAAAGAAATCAGCCCTAATTGTTCAGGGCATGAATGTTTTAAACTGAGTGTCACACACTAATCATCTACTAAACTCAAAAGCACCTGCACAGGTTTCCCCAGGTGTCATTAAATTGCTTCAGTTTGGTTCAATTGTCTCAGTTCAGTTCAATATGGGGAAGACTGCAGACTTGACAAGTGGCCAGAAGACCATCATTGATACCCTCCATAGGATGAGTAAGCCACAAAAGTTCATAGCTAAGGAGGCTGGCTGTTCAGAGTGCTGTGCCCAAGCATATCAATGGAAAGTCTAGTGGAAGGGCAAAATGTGGCAGGAGAAGAGCATAAGAGATGACCGTGGGCTTCAGCGGATTATCAAACAGAAGTTTCAAGAATCTGGCAGAGATCCAGAAAAAGTGGAATGAGGCAGGAGTCACCACCACATTCAGACGCATCCAGGAGATGGGCTACAACTGTCGGGTTCCTCGGGTCAAGCTGATGTAGGAAGCGTCTCAACTGGGCCAAGGAGAAGAAGGACTGGACTATTGGCCAGTGGTCCAAGGTCCTCTTTTCCGATGAAAGTAAAGTGTGCCTTTCATTCGGCAATCAACATCTAAGGGTTTAGAGGAAGACTGGTGAGAAACAGAACCCAAGCTGCTTGAGGTCAAGTGTGAAATATCCACAGTCAGTCATGATTTGGGGTGCAATGTCCGGTGCAGGTGTTGGTAAACTCTGCTTTCTTAAATCCAAGGTCACTGCAACAGTCTACCAGAATGTTTTAGAGGACTTCATGATTCCTTCTGCTGAGGATCTGTATGGAGATGCAGATTTCATCTTTCAGCAGGACCTGGCCCCTGCCCATACCGCCAGAAGCACCAAAACCTGGTTTAATGCCCATGCCATCACAGTGCTTGACTGGCCAGCCAACTCGCCAGACCTAAACCCCATTGAGAATCTATGGGGTATTATCAAGAGGAAAATGAGGGGCACCAGACCCAAAAACAAAGAGCTGATAGCAAGCATCAAGGAAATCTGGGCTTCCATAACTTCCATGCAATGCCACAGGCTGATTGCCTCAATGTCTCGGCACATCGAGGCAGTGATTAAGGCAAACGGGTTCCCAACCAAGTATTGAACATTGACATATCGTTTAGAAAGTACTATATTTTGATTTTGATGTGATCCTAATTTCTTTCTTTTCTTTCTGCAAAAACTGAGAAGTAAATGGTGATTTCTTCACAGTATTCTATTTTTTAATTCCTGTTTTCATGGTTTTTATTTTTTTTTATTTTAATGGAATTATGGAAATGAATAAACTTTTCCATGATATTCAAATTTTTTGGAAAGGCTCTGTAAACCTCTTCTTCTTTAAAAAGGCTATACTTGATTCAGGCATTTTAGCCAACTATAGACCTACAGACCCTTTCCAAAAAATTTGAATATCATGGAAAAGTTTAATTAAAAAAAATAATAATAATAATAAAAAATATATATATATTATACACACACACACACACACACACTTATATTTTAGAAGAGTCTTTGAGGATTCCGCAAATCATCATGCAGGTTCCACAAATGCTTACAGCCAGGTACAGCAGTATTTAAAATCATCACTACATTTTTTTTCACCAGCTTTAGCATGTTCCATGTCCTGTCCACCAATACTGAATCTATGTCTAAACATTCTAATGGTGATCATTTCTCCAATGTGTATTTTGAAACAGTTCAACTAGAACAGATTTCATAAATATGAGATGAACATGATTTATTAAGAAAGTTTTGGCACATACTCAGCAAGAGCAAGACAGACATTGAGGAAAAGGTCCGTTTATGAATGAGAAGAGGCACGACAGAAGGTCTGAACAAATGCCGTGACTGGATGAATGGGATTAAGAGAGAGGTAGGAGGAGAGAGGAGAGGCTGCACCAGAGAGAAAGGTGTGAATCATCCTGGCTCAGTCTCATCATTGAACTACAGTAAACGTCCAATAACAGTAGTATTATGTTGTAATTTCAATATACTGAAAAAAGTCCAGTGACAGAGAGGCAACTCCTGTGCATCTGTAATCTGCAATGACAAAATATCAAAATCTACTCATTACCATATGCAGAAGAAATATGTTATGTTGTATGCATCTTAATCAGTAGGCTACCAGGGCACCCCTAACTTTAGTTTCATCTTGCTGTTCACATCTTATCAAAAATATTTCTATCTAAATATTAGTGGTCAGTAGGCACTCTGTCTTGTCACTGTCCAGCTGGATCTCACTGTGACATACAGGTAGAATATCCTTTTTGTGCTTGTTTGTAAATGCGCTCTAACATGTGCCATAATCTCTACTGATGTTTTGGTTTTTAGGCTTACATGCAAATTATTTTGCATGTCCCAGCATGTTGAAGCATGAGAACAACAAAAGAAACTATTCCTGCTTCCACTCATGCACATGATGAGAAAGGCATTCAGCAGTTTGTGTATATGCAAATTGGTGACATGGGTAAAATGGTAGATCCGGCTTCACTCTCAGCTTTCCTCCTACATTGCACAGATTTTCATTAAACTTCATTCTGCAATTTGATGTTCTGTTGTGTATTCACTTGCTGCTGCATGTGGTAAACTAATAAGCACTATACACAAGGTACGGCTGAGACTGATGGGAATGTCATTAGTTGTGCAAGTTATTTGGTCATAAACCTTTTTCTATTGGACAAATTAAAATGTTGACCTGATGGTGGCACTAGATGAAACGTTAAGGGACTACCAAAGTTGTTCGGAGGAGACCATGAACATCTGAACCAAATTTCATGGCAATCCAACCAATAGTGGCCTGCTTGAATATGCAAATCAATATGTAAAATGTAAGTTTTTACTCAAATGTATTTGTTCCATTTTTTGTATTGGAACAATTATGTGTAAGCCACAAACACATTAAGTATTTCAGCAGCAGGACGGTGTATGTGGTATGGAGTCACAATAAACTGCAGTGTGTGTGTTCATGGTAATGAAGGAACATGTCACCCAGTGCAGCAGTATGGCTAATTGATGTATTTTTACAACAATGGAGCTCTAAGCCTGTGTGAGAGGCTACATACATACGGGAGCATAGGATTACATCCTTGGCCAACCTGTTACAAGTTTATTGTGAACTATTGTTGATAAACCCAAAAGTAATCCCAAAGGTAAAGCGAGCTGATCCTCCTAGGGTCCGTGTGAAATTCTATTCTTCCACCAAGCTGTAGGGAGTTCTCAGACACAATGTTAATCCCTCAACCTTGATTTTTCTGTCAGACATCAAGTTGTGATTTAGGAATGGGGGCAGTGTACACAGGCATGACAACCTTTTACTCTCACTCATTCATATGAAATCGCTACTTGTTAAAAGAGATCAATGGCATAACTTTGCGGCATGGGACAGTCTTGTACCACTGCCACAGTTATTCATTTTTCATATACTATCTTTTTGCAGTTTGTTTTCCTTTTCCTTTCCTTTTCTAGGCTTGTGTAGTGGTAGGTCTCTTGTTCAAACCTCAACTCAATGGCTGCATTTTCTTGATTATCTATGGAGAAAATGACAAGCAAGTAAGTTTTTGGCTCAGCTCCAAACTAATCATCATGGAGCTGAGCCAAAAACTTACTTGCTTGAAAAACATTAGTGACTTTTTATGCTTTATTTGATGTTTAATATATAAAATTACACTATACTGTATCATAGTTCAATCAGTGTCTGTCTGTGGAATGCGGCCTTATCATTGACTGCTGTAAAACCAAAAAGCCCCCCCTGCTCTGATCATACCCTGGGCTGAACCTAGAGAATTAAAGACCCTATTGTCTGAAAACATACAGCCACATTAATATGATTTTGTTTGGAGCATGCCCCAACTCAGCCGAGCACCAAAGTATCCAAAACACCTTCTGTATTCCAAAGCAGCTACAAGCACACTGTTCCCAAGTACAATGAAAATAAATAGTATACTTTCTACAACCTACAGTACTTCACTGTTTTTACATTGTGTAAAAAAGGATACAAGATATAGAGAGAACACGTATTTCAGGTTTATTAATAACACAAGCACAAATTCAAGACACTCGCCAATTTTGTTATAGCACCCCCAAATCCCCACATTTCCTCCAGCCCTTTGGATGCATCATTGGATGCTATAACAAAATCAAGGAGCATCTTTAAGCATGTTGACAAGAGTACAAAACACTAGATTGGCAAATGTAGCTAAGCAAGAACCACTGAAGTGTCATGTTCAGTTGTTTTCAGACCTGCCTCAAATGTGACGCTCCCACCAACCAAAGCAAGTGAAAGCAAACACACGTGACACACAAACTGTCTTGACACTGTTGACCTATGAGTGGATCAATAGTCAAAAAATTAGGTAGACAGAGCACAACACCATGAATGCTTTCAAAGAGAGACTGTCTGAAGATGTGCTCTGCTAGTCACATTTATACGATTCCTTGCATCAAGACTAAAAAGACACATAGCCATACAGTAAGTATAAACACTTAAACAACCTTTAAACATATAAAATCACTAATGTGAAGCATACAGAGACCTTTATTTGTTCTGGTCTATTGAGGCTACTGTTGTATGACAAATAGTCTTTCAGCCTATGTAATTGTTGACATTTTATGCCCTGGATGTGATGTTTACCCTTGATGGATGAGACTGCTGAAACTGCTTCAGCTATCAAAATCCATTGTAGCAGCTGCAAATATCTGCATGTAATATGAGGTTGTCTGTTTGACTAGTTATCCACAGGAAGAAGAAAAGCCATGTCATAATAAAATGGATGTAGGAGCACCAGGCACATCACCAGCAGCATGATTTTGTGGCTTGCGCTGAAGGCAGGGAGGGCCAAAAACAAATGAGTTAGTACAAAGTGTCATTCGACCACATAGATTACTCAAAAGTGACACAAATAGTTGTGTAAAGGAATGAAAAAACTGAGCTTGCGAGAGAAGTTTAAAACCTGGTTACTGGGTCAGTGGCTGTATGAAGTGGACATGATTGTTGGGTCGCCAAAAACTGTCGGACATACCCCCTCCAATGACAACGTCACAAAGGTTTGTGGGGAGTGGGTTTCAGACATTGCTCAACAATCCAACAAGCACTTAGTTTGAAGAATACTGAAGAACTGGAGAGTTTTTGCAGTGTTTTTCCCTTATCCATCTATTACTTATCTATCAGTTTACCCATGATCCGTTTCCGATCCACAGTTTCCCTCAAATGGTCTCCTGTACAATAACTTTAATTGTGAATTTCTTGGGCAACCAACCTCAGCTCTGAGTTAAAAATTAAAGTAATTCCAGCAACTTGCTTAATCATGCGTAGTTTCATTGACAAAGAGTAGCACATGCATGTACAGAATGAAGAGATATAAAATTAGAGGTAGGAAGTCATTGGCATTGACCTGACTCCAGAGGTGGATGTGGAACTGGAGAGAACAAAATACCACAAAACTAGAGCCAGTTTGATGTTCTCACCAACTTCATCAGCACCCATAGCCATCTACAACATCTACACTTATTGAATATCATTGGTTATGTATACACAAAAACAATAAAAGCACACTTTCAACCTTATGTGAATGGCAGTTCATCTCACCATTGCTACATGTCAGTAAGATCAGATCTAGGACATAAAGGTAAAAAAAAAAAACACAGACCTTATTTTGCTGTTCATGTGAAAATTGACCCAAAGACACAGAGATTGAAGATAAAAGAGGCCAAAGTCACCTTCACATTAAGAAATGAAAAGGCACTCACTGTGTTCAGAACATTTGAATAGCTTAGTTATACATACATGTATCTTGTATGAGTTGTTTAAATCCAGCTATGATTTGAAAGCACTGTGCTACGTAGATTCGCTAAACTAGAAGCTTCCCTTTAGTGAAGCATGCTGGTTATTTTAATGTAAACAGTCAACAAGCAACCTGAACTTGTTTGTCCCAGTTTCATATGTGACTGCAAAAACCTGGTTGCTTAGACACCAAATGCAAGACATATACTGGATCCAACCAACCTCAAGACAATGAAATACTGACAGCATCTGGTCTGGATACCCTGTGATGATGAAAGCATCAAGGTTCACTGCATTTACTCCTCTCAACATGCAGAAGTAAAGAACAAGATACTGACAATAAAACCAGACTTTGGCAGAGAAAGGCATTTGTGATGTTATTTACAGGTCAATAAATGCCTGTTTTAACGTCTGTTTTAAGGAAACTATTCTAGATAAGTAAGAATATTTCCAACCTACATCCTGGACATCAGGAAGGACACACAAACACTCAACAGGCTACTGTTGGTAAATTTGTACGCTCCCTTTGGTCTTTTAATGCATACAACTGCATCATCCAGGCGACCAAATTCTATTAACAAGTGCTAACAATTGGTAACATTGATACTGTCATTAATATGTAGGTGGTGTAGATTTTACAAGCACCATAGTTCAAAAACGGTGTTGAACCACTTATCCAGGGTAATTACAGACAAACATGAAGCTGCAACACTGTCTGACATACTGGTTTGCTCTGTGAATGGTAATAAATGTTTGGGATATATTATAGGTACCTAAGGCTCTGGATGGAAAGAAAGTGATATGTTTTTTTTTGATGTAACAGCAAGGAGGCATGTGGCCACCTTGAAAGGCAGTCAAAGTGCTTCTTCTAGTAGCATTCTTACAGTTTGGTTGTTAAAAAGACACTATGTGGGCCTGATCCCACCAGCATGTACAGCAGCCACATGTCACACCAGACCAACTTTGACCAACATTAGAATTAATTGTAATCTGTCAGTTCTGCTGGAACCTGGGACCTGGGCCCTATCTGCATCTACCTTAAGACCCAACCCAGCTAAACCTGACTGGCACTACCAGGCTGGACTACCAACCAGGTAAAGCAGGCAACTTTCCCAGTGCTCCAGACCCCAGGGGCCCAAAAAAATAAGCTAACGCAAACAAGGACAGATTCTGAAGCTTTACGCAACATAATAGCCTGATATGAAACCATATACTTTGGGGTATCTACAGTATTGAGTAGATGGTGTTACTGTGTGTTCTTTGTGTTGAATGTGCTACTGGTACTGTCTATAACTGCAACATCACATGAAAGAATTTCTCCCTTCCACTTCCTGGTGAGACCAGGCCCTGAAGGTGTGTTCAGACTCAACTCAAAGCCAACTTTAGAGGTCAATGGACAGACACAAATGGACAGAAACAGACCCGGGGTCTCTCAAATTATCTGCTCAAGATGAATTATCACAACAATTTCAGCTTAATATTCACTTGTATAACAAAGGTATATGACTTTATTCACAGTCCAAGCCACATTAAACACATACACATACAGTCAGTGTCTGTTTTTATACATCTGGTTACTTCCATTGGCTGTTAGTAGCTAGTGAACACAAAATTTAAAAACACTCCACTGATTAAATTTGATTGAAGACAATGAGACAAACATTTTCTTTGCGTTTAGTCTGAACACACCTCAAAGCTCCACAGTTGAAACATTTTTCATTTGAAGATGTCTGTCAGATGTTGCTGTTGAGTGGTTTTCAGTTAATCTTTTTCCCAGAGGACTGGTATGTTTCCTTTGTCTTGATTTCTCGGTTTCTGGCACATTATATCAGAAGTCACTTTCAATTCCACATGCTAACACTTCAAGAGAACACCTCCTTTCCTTGTCTTCTTGCCTCTGGAAGTTTGATCCCCAAATAACTGACTCTTTGAATCCTACATGCTGACTGCTCACAATACACAGCTGGCTGACCCAGCTAGAGTAGATTATATACCAGAGATAATTGCTAATTTAGCCCGATAACACATTCCTTTCAGTCAGGTAAGGGATTAAACACTGAGCAAGGCTAGAAGATAAGGGGTGGAATCTACAGTCGAAATGCATTTCATTGCTCCCACCTGTGCCATTTTGCATCCCTGATTTGAATGCTTAGAAAAGGGAATGCAAAATGGTCACGGAGGGCTGCTGTAACATCAAAGTGAGGAAGGACTGGGAGGAGGCTGCTCCAGGAGGAGAGTCTCTACAGGAAGTTAGTGGAGTTTGTCCCTCCGTCGATCTGGAACTTGTAGGCACCATCAGAGGAGCTGAGAACATTGGCAGAGGAGGGGGGCACAGGGGCTGCAGGAGATGAAGCTGCTTCGGCCTGGGGGGTGAAAATAAAGCACATACTGAGTTTGTTTCCACATTCACATGGATACATTTGACAGTGCATGTTTTCTTAGGTAATATATTCTTTAACCCCTCCGAGATAAGACACAGTGGAGAAAGACACAGGAAATAGTGAGGGAAAGAGGAAGGGGTGGGACATGTAACATGTAAGTTCCCCCACCAAAACTAAACCGGGCATGTCGCAGTCACAGTATATGATGCACATTAACCACCAGATGCTCCTTTTTGTTGCTCTTTAATCACAACACAGAAAGCATTTTCCTGCCTTGGACCAGATTTCTGAGAGCTCTCTGTAGAAACAATTACAATTACATATTGTGTTGAGTCACTGAGGAAAAAATGCTGACTCATGACTGCCAGCCATCACTCACATGGTTTAGCTACTTAAAGATCCCCTCCAGACATGTTGCAAGTTTCCACATCACACTTTTGTGAGTAGCATACTTGACCACGATCCAGGGTTCCCAAACATTTTCACAGACAAAATCTCAAAACTTTTCAATGACTTTTCAAGGACCCATACTATAATTTCCATGACCATTCACAACCTTTAAGTACACAGGGGGTAAAGCAAAACAAACAAACAAAAAACGCTGCATCCCTCCAACGCTGCATCCAGTTCTCTTTATACATCCATGGCCCCTCCTACCTGCTAGCTAGCTAGTGCTACTGCTAACTGCAAAGACAAGGCAATGCAACGTGTCACTATTGTGCAACTCTTATATTAACTGTATTTGTGGAGATGTATGAAGTTAATTACTGTATTAACCTAGCCCTGTGAGAAAAGCAACCACTATGGTGCTTGTTTCAACTCACAAGTGTACTCACTCTCCCAACCTGGAGCCCCTCCCTGCCCCTCCCTGAAGGTCTGGCTCAGGCTGCATGAATCACTCACTCACCCACAAGTTCCATGCCACAGTCAGTAACCTTCCATGAATTTTCATTTTTAATTCATATTTTGTGTAAAATAATTTATTTCTTCAATGCCGCAGATGAAGCAGTTAGACTATAGACTGAACCATCAAACACCTCTATTCAAATCACCAACATTCTCCATGAGAAATATTTCATTAGATTTATTTATTTGTGCTATTCAGGGCCTGAGTTGTAGGCTGTAATTAGTAGACAAGTGTTTGTCCACTGGTGGAGGATTCCCCAGGCTCTGGGTGACTGACTCAGTGACTCAAGTGACTCAAAAACCTGACTCTCTTTCATAAGTGACTCAGTCAGTCAGTCCATCTTTTATGTTAACTAGTTTTCACTGATTGAACATTTAACAAAAATAATATGAATCTTACCGTTGTTATTCTGTCATGTGGAATTCCAATGTTTGATCTGTCATTTTGAACTATGAGCTAAAGTTAAGTGATGCTCTGTGTTTAGCTATTCCGTGCTGGTCTGTGTCATGCGCACGCACACTGTAAACATTCCCATTGGCTAGTGAGTGTGACAGTTTGCGAAGAACATGTGGTTGGATGCAGCTCTCACTGTTTTTTTCAAAGTCCACTCTCTCTCAACCCAAATGACAGAAATCCGTTGTAGCAATGGAGAATTTTAATACCTGTAATAAATTTCATTACAGACAACAAAATTAAATTCCACGACTTTTCCAAAACTTTCGATTATTTTACTTAATTTCATAACTTTCCAGGCCTGGTAAATGAAAATTTTAAATTCCATGACTTTTCCAGGTTTTTCATGACCATGGGAATCCTGACAATCTGCTCCAAACTAGTTGGGATGTCACAACTCATGTTCATAGGTACACATCTTAAATTGAGGTTTAGGATGAGCACAACTTGCCATCTTCAGCAAATGAATGTGAAAACAAACTCTGCACATCATTCTGAACAGTGAAGTTCAAACAGTACGAAAAACACATTCTTCTGTGGAGGGGCACTTTAGGTAACTTGTGAGTTCTTATTAAAAATGCTATAATGGACACAGTATGAAGTGATTATTAAAATGATGTTTGTTGTCTTACTACAGTGTCCTCATTATCTAATAATTCTTTACACAGACATTCTGAACATAGTTGGCAGAAGTCTTTTGCTGGGGCACCGACCCAAACATTAAAGAATTTGAGGGAAAATTCTGTGATAATACAGTTAGTACAACAGATTAAGTTTGTTTCTCTCATAATCACTTTTATAATCACATTTGAATGGTCACAGTCCAATTATAGCATATGCAAGTCCATGTCTGTTACAGACTGGATCCTGTCATTTCCCCATGGTTAAAATGCCGTCCAGAACAATTAGTTCAATTACCAATTTTTGGTAATGTATTCACCACAAATAACAAGTACAATTACTTGTGTGTGTGTGTGTGTGTGTCTACCTGTGGTGCAGCAGTCAGCAGGGGATCAGCAGGTGAGGCTGCCATATTCTCCATCTTGACCTCCTCCTTCACAGGTTCACTGGCTGCTGGTGGAGGAGAGCTGTACATGACTGGAGCTGGAGCATAGCCCTACACACACACACACACACACACACACACACACACACACACACACACGATGGACAAACAGAACTTGAAGTTGTCTTTCTGAACTGGGTTTAAGATCAGAACAATAATTTCCCCTCTCAGTAGAATGTGGCTCAATCATCTCTTTGTCAAGGAGCACAGACAGCTTTCAGCACTCAGTTTTCCCCTGCTCTTCAGCAGCTGAAAGGTCAAATGTCAAACACTGAAATGACCAGTATTCTTCTGAGTTAAGGCCAATTCATGCTTTCCAAATCCGCGAGGGTCCGCGTTGGTTCGCATGACATAAATGTCATCATCCGCCCATGTCCACGAGGGTCCGTGTGGACCCCCCTGCGGATGTCCGCACGCAGCCCAAAATTGTTCTTTTCACGATCTGTTATTTTCCCTATTAACTTTTATTATGGATAACATTAAAGTAAGGGAGGACCTGTCTATCAGCCAGGAACACTTTTTAAACACATTTATATTTTACATAATTTGTCGTCATTTCCATTAAGTCACGTGAGGCTGAAAATTCCTGAGCGTTTGAGAGGTCTGAGTTACATCATTTCAATTTTCCCTGAAACATTTAGCCAAATAAATAATGTCCAGTATTCAAAATACGCCCTAACCATAATCTGGGTTATTAAATAATGAATTTACAATCAGAATATGAATAAATACAGATGCAAAGTAATGAATGAATAATACAAACACATTCTGCCAGAAGAAATGGTTCCTGTGCCTCTGAGCAGGACACAGTACACAGTATAAATACAGAATGCAGGTTGTTATTCATGTGGAGGTGTTTGTTAAACAGGTAACAGGCTGCATAGAGAAAACAGCTGCTCTGGCGGGGATAACTGTGCAACTTTATTAGTATTAGCACAGTATACATGTGCAGACACATAGTCCAAAAGTCTCTACAGCTCTTAAAGCCAACTGACAGCTGATCCAGCTGTGAGTAGCTGTGTCGCTGGCATCAGAAACGGACGTAAGGAAACCCCTGACCCCTAACCATCTTACTGCTCATGACTAAACCTAACCAAGTGGGTGTGTCATATAGTGTAGTAAAGTGGGTGTGTCGTGTAGACTGTGATTCCGCAGATAGACCTACTTTTGAAATTATATTTTCAGCATCTGCAAGTACGCAAGGGTTTGTGTGACGTAAATTTCGTCATCAGAGGTTGTTCACGTAGGCTCTGTGTGGACACGAATCCTATTTGTTGTGACCACTACGCTGTCCTCCTGTAGATGCTGATCTACTGCACGTGTGGAACACATCCTCCAAATGGACTTCAGAAAGTAGCATAAACAGAACTACTACATGTCCGTGGTGTCTGCAGCTGTCGGATGCCGAATGCGGAAAGCAGGAATTGGCCTTTTAACAGTCACATCATACCATGGGAGCTACAGGTCCAGGGGGGTACAGGTTTGGTGGTGGACCATTCCATTGTGGAGGCTGGGCAGGGGAGATCATAGCTGGGCCAGCAGGAGGGTAGGCAGGGTTCTGGGGTGGGTAGCCTGGGCTGAAACCCTGCAGGGAGAGACAATCAGGAGATAGATATACAGTAAATACTGAGGGAGGAAGCAGGAAAATAAAACCGAAACCATCTAGTCAACTCCAGCTGACAGCTTTGGATCTAGTTTGGTAAGAGCATGTAAGGCTGGGTTTATCAATATTTCCAAAAGCAGGCTTGTAGTGTGATACTAACAGGGGAGGGTGGGGGTCCATTCCACTGTCCTGGGCCAGTGGTTTGAGGGGGAGGATGGACTGTAGGATCCTGTATAGGAACACACATACACACACAGACATGTACACAAGAAAAACACTTGTCTTAGATTAACATTACACAAACAAATCAATAAATATCAATAATCCACCATTAATTGGAATATTAATTACTAAATATTATAACTAAATACTAATGATGATAATTTATATAATAATAATGTAAACAGATATTGACTTTGGGAAGTTATGTAATAAGTGTGTGTTACGTACCATGCCAGGGTTAGGTCCATGGTAGTATACCTGAAAACACAGAAAAACAGTCACATTCTGTCATTCTGACATTCATATAAACATTCCATCAAACAAGACCATCTCTACTAAACAATATGTGATACTATTATGGGATACTGTCAATTATATAAAATTATATGAAGACCCGATTGTACAGTAATAACATCCATGACTACATGAAAAGTGATCAGTATTAGGAGTATGATCTCACTGCTCCTGGTTGTCCTGGAGTGCTGTAGGGAGGAGAAGGTCCAACAGGACCACTGGGAGGAGGATGGACTGGGGTGGTCTGTAGAGAGAGACAGACAGATGATGAAGCAGTACATTGTTTGGGGGCTGCAACTAATGCTTATGATATTTTCATTATCATTATATTATCATTTCATTATCTGCTTATTCATTTTCAAATTTATTTGTAATTTAATTTAATTGTTTAGTCTTTAACATGTCAGCAAATAGTTAAAAATCAAATAGCCTATTCTCCCCGACCAACAGTTTAAAACCTAAATATATTCAGGTTAAAATGATATAAAACATAGAAAAGCAGCAAATCCTCAGTTCTGGGGTAAAGGTAATTAATTTAGTTCACAAGATGTTTAAAAGGAATAATATTTCAGTCAATGAACTCATGTAGGATGGTTTATCATGTGAATGCAGAATGTACAGTGTTGATATTTGGTGTCCAGGAAGCTAACAAGCTCAGCATAGCAGGAAGTGATGATGATGATGAGGCACTGGTGGCTTTTACACATGAGTGTGTGTTTCTGGGTGTTGGGGAGTACTACTGCATAACATATGTGAAAAAAGTTATATAAAGCCTTTTGTGGCTCCAGAGGGAGCTGCAAGAGGTTTGAGAAATTGCCTCAAGTGACATAACATTAACACATCCAAATCTTCAATTGGGTAATGGAGATGCCAGGTTTTGACAAGGAAGAAGAATGTGTGGAATTAAAAAGAAAACATTTGTGGTCCTGCTGCATCGATTTTCATACTTCTTTTTTTTGCTGTTAATCGAGAGTCTGATGATGTTATATAAGAGCAATGCTAAATCGGTAGAGAGCATGGCCTGCACCCTGACTGGGAATAAGATTTTGTGTACATTTAAATTTCAGGTAAAACTATAAAACCATATCTAAAATGACAGCAGCCCTAGATTGTGCCTTTACATTTTGACCATTTCCTAGAGTATCCAAAAGCAGAATGGGAGGCAGAGCCTTCAGCTATCAGGCTTCTCGCCTGTGGAACCATCTACCAGTTTGGGTCCAGGAGGCAGACACCCTCTCTATGTTTAAGAGTAGGCTTAAAACTTTCCTTTTTGATAAAGTCTATAGTTAGGGCCGACCCAGGCTTGCCTTGGTCCAGCCCCTAGTTATGCTGCTATAGGCTCTGACTGCTTGACGCCCACTGCACTATTATTATTAGTCACATTTTCTATTATTATTGTTGTTGCTGTGCTTCTCTCTCTCTCTCTGTCCCCTCTCCCCCTTTCTCTTTCAACCCCACCGGTCAAGGCAGATGGCCACCAAGTTCTGCTCAAGGTTTCTTCCTGTCAAAGGGGGGTTTTTTCTTGCCGCTGTCACCAAGTGCTTGCTCATGGGGGAAATTAAAGAGTACAGTCTAGACCTGCTCTATGTGAAAAGTGCCCTGAGATAACTTCTGTTGTAATTTGGCGCTTTATAAATAAAACTAACTTGACTTGACAAGTTGTACTGTAAAAATGTACATCTGTCCAGATGTATTTATACTTATTAGTGCATACTACTAGTACCTGTAGCGTTGCAGCAGTGGTGGCTTTCTTCTTGAAAATCTTCTTCCGACAGCAGCAGCAAATCCCAGCTGGGATGCCTAGCAGTAGGAGCAGAGCCATGAGAGGGTTTCCTCCTGAATACTCCTTCTGGTCTGCAGTGGAAAAGGAGGTTGGGGGGGTGCACAGGTACAGCAGTTAGGCTGTATTCAGACCAAATCAGGCGGTGCAGCGAAAACATCAGTCCTCCCATTCATTTGAATGGGGGTAGTGCTGCAGGTGTTTTGGCTACAGCAGCACCAAACTGGCATGCGACCGGAAATTGAGCCAGAGTCAACTTTTGGAGAAACGCAACCCGATGTCACTGTGGCTGAAGGCTGAAGGATGTGCTGGCCAATCACAGCCAGAGAGATCAGACTGATCAGAGCTGTAAAACCCTGCCAGTGAGGGAGTTCAAAGATGTTACTAGGAGGAGGGGAGGATATTTCTCTTCGTTTGTTAAAAGTAAAGTTAGACTTTGCTGTCGGCTTCCCGACTCATTTTTAAGAAGATGAGAGAAAAAGAGAGAGAGAGAGAGCAATGGTAGTTAAGAGAGTGAATGAAGAGAGGGAGCACTGATAGCAAGAAAGCCTGTGAATCAGCTCAGTAAAATGATATTTTCTGATTGTTTCACAGTGGTTATGTTCTAGAGTACAAACACGCCCATACTCCAGCTTAACCCTGTGGTGGTGAGTCGCACCGTCTGATTTAGTCTGAACACAGCTTTAGGTTACATTCAGACCAAATCTAGCAATGCGTGCAGAGTGGCAGTCCTCTCATTCATTTGAATGAGGGTAGTGCGTTTACACTGCAGGAGGGGGGACCACATAGGGCCCAGCTAAAAACAGCAGTGGCTGTCCAGCAAGAAGTTGAACTGGACTCAAATTTTGCCGAAACACAACCCAACGTCACACTGTGTTGGCCAATCACATATGCAACTGCACATTCCTGGTGGATTACTTTGTAACGTGAAGGCCGTATTTGAATGTTAACCTTGTGATCATTGCGACGAAAGATAAAACAGTTGCCACTATGAAAACGTTCCAGAGTTGTAAAATCTTGTCTGTGAGTTTTACAAACCACTGTGTGGTGTTTTGGCTTCTGAGGCAAGCCCTTACATGCATTAATCTGTAGCTCCAACTCAACTTCCTGGATCGTATTTCCTTATTAGACTCGTTTGAGATGAACTGCTCCTTGCCTGTGTTGGTACTCAGTTAGGAGCAGGTTTGTTATTAGCAATAATGAATAATTATTGAAAACAATTATTAATTATTAAAAATCAATTATCAATTATTAATGTAGATTAATAACAACGGGGCACCGCCCTGAGATTAGGGAGCAATAACCAAAAGAGTGAAAACAGTCTCAAAAAGGGGTATCACTTAAAAAATGTGTATATATATATATATATACATATATGTTAGAGACATTAATATTTATAAAGTGAACAGTGAAGGGATGAGTCCAAGCACTCACAACCAGCCTTTACCACAATATGTATGCAAATAATACCAAAACAACTTCTCTTAAAGGTATAATAGAGTATTAACATCAGCGATATCAATTAACAACCAATAACACTTCAGTCAACAAACATCTATTACTCAACTACAAACTATCAAACAAGCTATAAGCACAAGTAACTACAAATAGCAAGCAACTATAAACAACAAGCAAGCATATGGCACATGTAGATGTGAGAGGAGAGGAGAAGTGGTGCTTGCTTTGTGGTGTGCAAATGTACGGTGGCGTGGTCTGATTTCAACAAATAAAATGCAACCTATGGTCTCACACATGATGGCAAGCTAACACAAAACAACTATAGACAGGGCAGACACCCTCTCTATGTTTAAGAGTAGGCTTAAAACTTTCCTTTTTGAAAAAGCTTATAGTTAGGGCCGGCCAGGCTCCCCTTGGACCGGCCCCTAGTTATGCTGCTATAGGACTAGACTGCCGGGGGACTTCCCATGATGCAGTGAGCTCCTCTCTTTTCCTCCTCCTCTCCATTTGTATGCTTTCATGTACCATTAATGCATGTTACTAACTTGACTTTTTCCCCGGAGTCTCTGTGCTTTCTCGTCTCATAGGAAGATCCAGCACCTGAATGGTGGGTCATGGCCGTGGGGACTGTGGCGTGGTCCTGTGGATGTCCTGCCTCCATTTCTGCTACTGCTATTATTGCTATTATTATTATAAAGTCATAGCTCTACTTCTATTATTGTTGTTATGGTTATTGTTGTTGTTCTCTCCACCCCCCTCTCCCCTTCCCCCGTCCCCCTCCCTCCTTCTTTCGCTGTAAACCCAACCGGTCAATCGCAGATGGCCGCCCACCTAGAGCCCGGTTCTGCCTGAGGTTTCTTCCCGTTAAAGGGGAGTTTTTCCTTGCCGCTGTCGCCAAGTGCTTGCTCATGGGGGGAATTGTTGGGTCTCTGTAAATAAATGAGTACGGTCTCGACCTGCTCTATGTGTAAAGTGCCCTGAGATAACGTTTGTTGTGATTTGGCGCTATATAAATAAAATTGAATTGAATTGAATTGAATTTTCAGACAGTCTCTCCTGGAAGACATTTGTGGTGTTGCACTAACTTGTGCACATGAAAAGTGACAGATGTAGTGGTGTGAAGAATGCAAAAAGAGCTAGAGAGAGAAGTTGCCAATATTGTCCCTTCCACAAGCCTGGCCAGTCACTGTGTGAGGTGAGTGTGAATGACTGATCATCTGTTTCGGAAAGTTACGGAAATTGTTGGACGCAATCCCTCAATCCCGCTTTTGGAAAGGAGTCGGGGGAGGGAGGTTCTGAAGCTATTTCACCATTCTGTTGAAGCATACTGACCCTTTAAAATAAAAGGAGCAGATTGTAATGCCAGGGACATGAACAAGCTGGATAAGGAGGAAATGGATGAATGAACAGAGTAAGGGAGAAAAGGGTAGGGTGGGTGTGGCTGGTGCTGGCATTCGAAATATGGGTAAAAAGAGCAGGGAAGAGGAGGGTTTGTTGTTAAAAATAGGTCTAGTTTAAAAGCCCCTATTAGTGCAATGCATATGTCAACGTCAATCAACATGGGTCTCTTCACTTTGGAAGAATCTATTGCTGATACTGTGCTGATATGTGAAGACTGAAGAGACTGAATATTGTCTTATTATATTAACTATGATCAATTCTTACTAAATTTGTACTAAAATACAGATTTTATAGCAATATAATCATTATTTATTACATGATAACTCCAAATGTGTGGTCTAAGACACATCTGGCTATTATCCAGCCATCAGCTTTCTCATTAAGACAGGTTCATTATATATAGGACCATTCAAGTCTTGTGTTTAGCAAGAAGCCTGTCTTATTCTCTAGAGCTCAGAGTACAGAACCGGTAGAGGAAACGGTAAAAGCACTCTTGAAAATTTCTGTGCTTTTTAAATCTGTCAAATTCATTGATTGCAGACACACACATGTATACATATGAGGACTTACTGGTCAGGTCCATCCTGGTAACAGACACCAACCGGTCTCTGCGGTCTTTCAGGGTGTAACGTCCCTCATCACTGTAGTTCACATTTCTGATCTCAATGTTCATGGAGTGGGTCCAAACCCTGTCCCAGTAATCTGGAAGGTCCTGGGATACCAGAGCACCATCACGCACCTGCGGGCGACATTCCTGTTAGGGCGTCACTCAGCGCCATTTCCATCTGAATCACAAGGGAATACACTTGCAAGCTTTTAAGTGTTACAAAAATAAAATTGATGGGGTGTTCAAAAACATCCATCTGAAAACTTCCAAGAAGTAATTGGTGTTTGTGAAATTATTATTTCTCAGGGCCAGCTAGGGCACTTACACATCCACAACCACAACAGACTACTCAGCATCACTATTAATTGAACATTTGCATTTTGGTTTTGTGCTTGATTTCTTTAATGATGAAAAAATAAATCCACTTTTGAGCACTTGAGAAAATGTCCCATCCCACTCAGCTGTTGATTTTGATATGTTCAAATACCTAAATACTTACATTTATAGTATTGCAGTACAAACACATACTGAAAGATGAAAACACAGGTATGAAACAATTCAATCCCCGACTTCTGTACCTTGAACAATCCATCCCCAAATCCATCCATGCACATTATTTATTCAACCATCTATCCATCTAGCCATCTATCACCCATTCATCCCTTCATCCATCTCACCAGTGTAACGTTGGCAGCCCCCCCAGAAAAGGAGAGGACAGCGTCGGCTGGGTCAATGCCCTCCAATGAGATGTAGAGACTGTCGCCTGCTAAACACTTCAAATAGTTATGTCTGGCTGGAATAGAGAAGAGAAGAATACTGAAAGAAAGTCACACTGTATGGAGTTATATTTGTGCCTCAGTCCTGAGCATGCCATGCGACATTTTGAACACAGAGAGGGTTTTTTCTGAAGCAATTAAATTACATTGAAAGATAGGTAGCAGTAACCTAAGTTAGATGGCTAACTGGATAGTAGCCAGCTACAAAGGTAAGGTAGCCATGAATGTAGTTCCTTTAAAAAAGTAACTTTAATCATGCCCCTTCATTTTTTAAACTCAGTACCACAGAGTTTAAAAAATAGTGTATTTGCGTAATATTTATATAGCTAGCTGACTTACTATTAACCACTATTACTCTGAACCACCTTATGCCTTTAGAATGAGATGCAGCACCCTCTGTCTAACAACATCATATGTTACATTTATTTAATGTATATTTTAGTGCTGTCAAAATTAACGTGTTAATTTTTAAATTAATTTGAAATTAATAATTAATTTTTTTTTTAAATTAACACATTAACACTGCCTTTCAGAGGCTGTAGCGGGCCCAGTTTTAAAGCTAGAGTGAAGATACTGATATCATATGAAACCAGACGACCTAAGGTATCGATACCAAACATGTCATGCTAGCACTTGAACATGGAACACAATTATTGTTGTTAATTATCATTTATATTAGTGCATATAAGAAATTATTGCCTTCTAAGATGATATCAAATTTTAGTGGTTGATGGGTTTTGAAATTCAACTGGCACTTTAAAGGCCTGGGTTTTGTCATTATTTCTGTTGGCGCATGTAATAAATATGCCTTTTAAGCTGACAGTCAATGGCCTTGATGGTTTTATTGGAAATCTGTACTACTGTAACTTAAAGTTAAAAAGATGCTAACAATATTACTTGAATTTAAATATACTTCCTTGGTGTTGATTCTACATTAATTTCATGATTTTACATTTTAATATCCATTATTACAAGCTTCAATGTTATGAAGAAAAAAAGTGATTCATTGTGATTAATCACAGCAAATTGTGAGATTAATTAGTTATTTTTTTTAATCAATTGACAGCCCTAGTATATTTGTTTCCATCCATTAGCTATACTGCTTATCCTTTTAGATCCTTTACTAAAGGTCCTGCATACTCACACAGGTGTTGTGTGGCTTATTAGATATACTTATGTACTTTTACTCAACAAGCTTGAACTTGGAGCATGAATATTTTTTACCAGAAAATTCAGGAAAAATAAATACATAGAAGGAAAGATGGGGAGAGAGAGAGAAAGAGAGAGAGAGAGAACATTTGACATAAAAAAATAATCAAAAAATCTTTATGGCTGAACGTATTTAGCATGACTGGGATTAGAGGTTGTATGAGTGGGTGAAAATCCATTTGGGAGTAGGGATATCTGAGATCATATGGTTGTCAGCAGGCTGTCTGTCATTTGAGGAGGCATGAAAGAGCCTGGTAATATATTTTTTATGTTTTTAAACAAGATATTAAAGTAAAACTATTGAAAGACTAAATATCACATGCTTCCACTTAGAAATTATAAATTGAATTTATGTGCAATGAAACACGTTTGCTCAGTTCCCAATACACTTAGGGGTTTTAATGTTACAGTCATGCTTGGTCTGGTTGTATTACTTGTCCATCTACTGTTATCCTGTCATTGTGACTTTTGGACACACTCACTTTTGGCTTATGTTCAGCCCTTGAGACATTTTCAAATTGTGCTTTCAAAGAAAGAGACAGTTATTATCAATCATGGCTAATACAGCCCTCAGCTAACTCACGTGTAACAGCCACTTTGACAGTGGAGATCTCTTTATTCCAGTAGTCTCTCTGCGTGTACGTCCCCTGGTCCTCATAAGTGACCTGACAGAAACATACAGACCACAAGTGCAACACTTCCACTGCCTTAATCCAGCACTTAATTCCATTTCCAGAACATTTAGACTTTAAACAAATAACTTTGGTTACCTTGTCAATGTACCAGCGTCGGTCAGTGCCTGTACCAGACACCCTGCCTTTATTCATCCTATAGAGGCCAGAACAATAACCACATGGAAATACATCATTATTGGTAGAAACTCAAACCTTCACTCCATGATCATCCTGTCCACAATCAGAACATGGTGTGTCTCTAACCTGATTCTGCCCCTCTCCCAGTACAGAAAGGTCTTGCTGGGATCATCTGCTGGGGTGAACTCCAGCTTCTCTGCACTCTTTGGCAGGTAGATCTTCAGCTGGCGACCGTGGGCCAAACGCTCATGGAGGTCATGGACTGCATAGGACTCTGAGATAAAGGCAAGAGGAGAAAAAATGAGGCAGAATGTCTGGTATTAACAGAATTTTGGGAAAAACTGGGGTGATAAGGGTAATTTTCCATTCAGTTGTACTGGTGTTATGCATATTGTTCATCGTCTAGCACAGTGGCTCCGAAAGTAAGTATGAGGACAAGCCAGGAATGCCACAAGATTAATCATATCATTGTTCATATATTATGTGTATTTAATAAAGTTTCAACACATTAAAAAAATCACCAATATTTACATTAATTACATTTCATGTTATGTTTTCAAACATATCAAAACAGAATAAATAAGCAATAAATATCGAAATCAAAAATCTGTTTAATATGCAGATAGTTGCAACTGTCATGACAACTCACTGTTGCCGGTTGTCAAAGTAGCACAACACGTTTTGCGAAACATCTCAACACATAGACGACTGAATCTGAGGCGACCAACAAACTACTCGGCTAATGGCTTCACAGACAGGTTTTGGCTACTTGTGGAAGACAGATATCCATCATTGTCCGTGCACATTCACTGTGGTATTACACATTCCCAAATTCATAATAGAGTTATGTGGTTCTTTCATCGCTGGTAAACATGAAAACAAGACAAGAGGTGACCTGTCAGTGGAGTCAGACCTGAAGGTTGTTCTCTCTCCACATCAAATGAAGTGTGATGAAATGGTATGGTACAATCTCATATAGAGGATATTCAGGAGGATCTAATAGGACTTAGTGAGCGAGTATACACAAGGTCACGTAGTGGAGGAGGGGCCAAATTGTATAAAATAGGCACAAATTTGAAAATAATCTAAAATTCTCAAAACTCAGTATATTGTATTTCTCCAGTACCCTACAGTGATGGAAATGCATTGGCTTTTTGTAGAGTTTTTAGATTTTGTTTGTATAAGGACTCAAGAGGCCCCCAACATGTAATGCAATAAGACATATGGGAAAGAATCATAGCATAGCATAAATATCTTGGCTGCCTCCAAAGAGAAACAGTTTCTAATATGTCTAAAATTTGTTGTACTGTACTGTTGTACATTTGTTGTAAAAGTTGTACT
Source organism: Scomberomorus guttatus (assembly GCA_038419695.1). NCBI lineage: Eukaryota > Metazoa > Chordata > Actinopteri > Scombriformes > Scombridae > Scomberomorus > Scomberomorus guttatus. The sequence continues at coordinate 35,124,930 of CM076447.1, read as the reverse complement.
TCATGGTTTTAACTTTTTTTTTTTTAAACATGATTCTTAAATTTCAAATTTGGATCCAGTGTCACACCAAAATATTTAAAATCAGTGACGATGTCAGTCCTTTCACCTTTGATGAGAATATCAGCGTTAGGAGGTTGTACCATGGTTTTAGAGAAAAACATACCCTTTGTTTACATTTAGACTCAGACATGATTGATCAAGCCACTGCGTGATCCTTTCCAACGCAATTGTTAGCTTAACTCAGCAGTTTTTGCATGTGTGTATACAACAGTATCATCTGCATACATTTGCATTTCTACATCATGACACTTTTGAGGGAGATCATTGATATATAGGCTAAATAATAGGGGACCTAACTGACCTTTGTGGAACACCCACTGTGTACTTTGTTACTGGACAGTACGTCACAAACTTTAATACATTGTATCCTATTAGATAAATATGAAGACATTCATGCCAGTGCTCTAGATTAGAAGTTCAACTTAGAGAGTTTCGATATTAAAACATCATGATTGATTGTGTCAAATGCTTTACGCAGATCTAAAAATACAGCACCAACTATTCCTCCTTTATCAAGCCTTGATTTAATTTGCTCTATTAAGTGCAAGGTAGCGGTTTCAGTGGAATGATTTCCTCTAAAGCCAAATTGCATACAATTGTTGGGCCTCAACCATGGGGTCAGACAAAGACAGGCCTACATGTAACCTCTGAAGCCTCACCATGAGGCTTCCTTTGTCCTTTGTCCCCTGAAACAAAGGAGCAGCACCAAAATGCTGCTCATAGACTCCACCTCCCATGATGCTTTGCCAAGTTCGCACCTAGGTGAGAACTCTCAGCAGGGAGCTCAAACCCTGGTCTCTGATTGGCAGAGACCAACCAACACCACCAGGAGTCATGGCAGCTGTGACGTCACCGGCCCTTTAAAAAGCGGCTGCGCGAATTCAACATTGCCTTTCCACTGTAACACCGCTGTAGCAAGCTTTGCTTTCTCCGTGAGCCAGCTTACTAAAGGAGGTAACCCCATGCACGTGGACTTTTTCCCCCATCGACTGAAGATTCAACCCTCGCTGGACGAGCTAAACTTCTCCCTGTGTTCAACCGAACACAATCACTGGATCAAAGAGAGAGACCGCTGCTGTTGCAATCCAGCACACTCAATTTGCCTGCAGAAGGAAGAAAAGGATTTCTTCACACACGGATAACTTCTCTGCCCCGCTGTCTACCGATTGAGTCGACTCGCTGTTTCCCTCGCCATGCCGCCAAGGATCAGCTGCCATCAAAACCCCGCTGACAGCGCGTGAGGACGACCCCGTAATTGCTATTTTGTTGTTGATTTAACGGACCGCCGAGTCCCTTTTGCCTGCTATACTCTGAGGAGTATTTAAAGTTTACTGCCTGTTTAGTTTGTGTTAACCACGCTAGACTGTTTTTGTGTTTTGTCCCACTCTGGACTGCTGCTGTGTTTGTGCCATCGTGAGTGAGAAAGTAAGTTGTTTGTCGATCAAAAATCAGACAACGTGCGTTACAGACTGCCATCTGCACGCACGCTCTCTGTGGACAAACAACTACTGCTCTCCCTTCACGATTGTAGGATTTCACCGTGAGCCGGCGTTTCTTCTCCTCTTGCTACTAACACCCACAGTCACGCACATACACACACTTTTTCTTACACATTTGACGGTCAGATAACGTGGGACACAGCACCGCTCTGCCCCTCGTTATCTACCATTAGACACATGTTTGATACAATGAATTGGGTGAATGCAGAGACACCGACCCCCAGGGGGCGCTATCTTGCCTTTGTTCTAACCTACACTGCGGTCATATCCGCTATTTGGTTCTCACATGACTCCATCTCGCGAGATCACGCCCGCTGTCCTTGAGATCGCGTGTCGTCATCTCACCAGATCACGCCAGTCACCCCAATTCTCGTGCGACGTCATCTCCCAGATCACGGTCGCCATCTTGCTCACACACCCACAGAGACACACACACCCATCTACACTCCCATACACACACGCACGCTCCGGCTTGCATGTGTTTTCATTGTACATAGTTGTATTATTGCTTAGGTAGGATTAGATTTTAGGAGTGATTTATTGATCAAAGCATTTGCTAACTTGTTAACTTTGCTATTGTTTAATAAACACTGTTATATCTTTAAAGAGAAGTCTTTTGTAATTATTGTGCTCATTTATTGTAAAAGGTGGCTGATTGAGAGAGTCAGAGCTTGAATCTAAACCTTCATTGTTCACTTGTGGATGCTGATATCCCTCAGATATTAGCATTCCAAGTGAACCCTGTTTATGAGACTACCTTATTGTTTGGTTAATTAATTATTATCTCTGATAATTTTTAATTATTGCTAATAACCAACCAGCTTACAATCAACAACCTCAACACAATGTAGACCAAAACTGCTTGTATTAAGAAATGTTGTCAGTTGTACAATGACAACTTTCTCAGCAACCTTTGAGAGTACTGGCAGTATACTTCAAGGCGGTCTCAGATTTAAAAATAGGCATGGCAATGTCACATTTTCAGTCACCAGGAAAGAAGCTGTGTTTAAAAGTTAATTAAATGAGCAGTGGGGGGAGTTAAAATATCTTTGTGTGATTTAACAAACATGGTGTCAAGCTGGAACGCATCTCTACTTTTGGAGCTTTTTAAGGATCTGATGACTTTGTTTGCTTGTAACTCATCTCGTCTCTACCAGCTCGAAAACCTGGCCTGTAGCATCTATAGGAACAATATAAACAATTTTTTCCTAGCTCATACACAGACTCAAGAAAAAAATGATTAAAGATAGAGGCAACAGTAAGTAATTAACTTTCCCTTTGAGTACTTTGAGTTTAAAAGTCTCTCCTTGTGAGATTGATGTTTTTCCAAATCAATTTACTGTTGCCTTTTGCCTCATTCAATATATTGAGATAAAAGTGAGATTTAGCTTCTCCTAGCTCTTGGATAACTTTGTTCCTTAAACCTTTATAAATCAGCATGTCAGTGTCTCTTCTACTTTTAATTGCCTTCCTTAGTGCAGCATCTCTAGAATTCATTAGTTACCACAAATTTTCATTAAACCACAGTAAATTGTTTTTACTTTTAGATTTTATCTGTATCCTCACATTAAATCTTTCCCTCACAGAGTTGATTCTTTGAGTAAAAGTATCACAGCCATTGTCAAGCTGTATGATTAAAGGATCATTGTCTTAGTTGCTGTGGTCCTAAATCTATTTTTAGTCAGTTTTCTCGCATATAGGGTTAGGTCATGATCTGATAAGCCAGTGATTAAATTATAACCTTTAGTTATTCTTTCTGGTTTGTTATTAAATATCAGATCAATTTGTGTACTGGAGCATTTTGCAAGCCTTTTACTAGTTGTTCTAGTTGGAATTTCTCTGGGATCATTTTTAGTTTTTTTGTCTTAGATTTATCCTCCCAGTTCGCATTAAAATCACCCATAAGAAATAATTACTTGTTGATTTCCTTGGACAGTGTTTCCCTGTTGAGCTGTGGTGGAAGTATTGCAGGTTTCCGCCCGTGTATTGCAAGCTGAGTTGTCCCCCTGCCAGGCCTAAGCATCAGGGATTTTTTTTTTTTTAAAACAAAAACAAAAATTTGAGTAATATCTTGCGTGCATAGTGAGTAGGCAGAGAGCGGGAGAGTTTCTGACGAAAACAAGTACCGAGACCCAGGGAGACATGAGAGCAGCTGTTTGCTAACAGCTACATGTGTTTACAGCAGACAGCAGAAGGGAGGACAGACTTCTCACTCCACTACTCTGCTGCTGCTGCAGATGGTCACGGAGCAGACACTTTCAGTTTATAATTGTAGCATCTGTTGTCTAACTAAGTATTGATAATACGCTTAGTATTTTACAAATTAGAGTTTCTTTATTTGATGAACGTGGGCGCTGATATGCGAAAATGAACTAAATTGGTTTTATTTCTATAAAAAAAGCCACTGGTCACTGGTAACACCTTGCCTACAGCAACATATTTTGCTCAACACCACCCCCCTCGGCCTAACAACTTTTCTGGTGGAAATCCTGTATTATAGTAACAAAAGAGGGACTTTGGCACTAAAAAGACTGTGGATGGCTGAAGCTTCATATTCGCTTCAGATAAACTTTTAAATACATTTTTGCACAGAAGGAGGACTCTGGATTTTATCCCACATCACTTACATTGTAAGTGCATTATGAAGCAATCTTCTAATGGTCAGTATGAACAGGAGGAATGATTATGGCAAAAAAAACCTATTTCAGTGTTAATTTGGGCACCTGATGTTGTTTTAAGACAAAAATTGTCAACGCTTCCTTTAAACAAAGAAGAAGCAATGAATGAATTTTGATTTCGTAACTTTGTTAGACCAACACACCAGAGCCACACCTACTTTCCGCAGTATAATCACTGTAGGTCCAGCTTCTCCCCAAACCACACACTGTCCGCCCTTCTGTTAGAGTTGAATCACATATTGTGACAGAGATAACGGTTTTAACAAGTATCTAGCATGTTGGGTAAAATAAATGCACAATTTCTGGTGGTAAACAGGAACAGGGCAAGAACTTACAATAATGTTTTAGTGAATCATCTGTGTACTATCACATCTGAGAGGGAGGTGCCGATTCAGCCTACTAGCCCTACTGTCCCTTTCTCAAGCTTTGAAGAACGTAAATGCTAAAATGGGACACAGCCTCCAAGTCCCTACCAGTTTCATGACTGCAGTTCAGTAGCTGAGTCTGACCTTTGGCATTCCTATGGCAGAGATGGGAGGAGTTTCTACAGGTTAGCTTACCTTCAATGATGCCTTTAAGCAATCTGTCAGCCTGAAAAGCACACACTAAAGATCACATCTAATGCAACATCATAGACAGCAGGTGGGAGAAATTAAATAATACTCACCCACACTGAGGGCAGCAGCCAGCACGATCACAACACTCCACATCATCTGCAGACAAGACACAGAAGAGATTTCATTAAAGATTGTTAGTAGTAGATTCAATCCCCAATGTTAACACTGTAGACAGAGGATCAAAGTCTTAGTTTATGATTAGAATCTTTGGGAGCTCTGCTAGAATTTTTATTACAATTCTGTCTTTTCCTGCTTCTCGTGAAAATGTTCAACTGCCGGTTCCCAACAGGTGTGAAATGTTATCAGAAGTGAAGCTGTGGGATTCGGCCTTCAACTGCATGGAAAGTCTATTGTTTTAAATCTATCTGTTGCTGCTGGTTATGATTTACAGTCCACATAAACAGGACTGAATCATTGACAGAAGAAACCCAAACTCAACTGATCCTACTGAAGTTCTGTTGCTGTGTGGGCCTATTGACAAAACACCAAGGAAAGAGGGTGCCCACCTGATGGCCCCAGTGAAGTTTTTACCCCTACCCCCACTCAAGGAATGATTGTTGATTACAGTACGGGATTGTAAAACCAAGTCCTATAAACGATCCGTAGCACACCCGAGGTGAAAATGTTTCAAGCCCTTGTGTGTGCAGTGGTTTGTTCTAAAAAAACAGCCAAAAGAAAATGTGAGTTAATTATTAATTAAGTTAAATTAAAAGGTGTTGTCCTATACTTGTATTTTTACAACTACAAACAGCTTATACAGTTTATACAGCTGCCCACAGAAACTACCTTCAACCATTAACTATCTGGACACAGCACTTTCAGCTGCTGGATGGAGTATTTCTGTTTGGAAACCCACAAACTGCATGAAATACAGTAGAAACAGCAGCAGAAAGTCACAGGTTTAACTCCTCCAACTGGCCTGAAATCATGTGTGAAGAAGCAGTAAATACACAGCAGACACACAGCAGCTGACAGAAAGAAGAGGTCATATTATACAGAGCAATATGAGCTTTGTCTGGGTGAAATGTTAATGTGACGCCATCAAGCACATCATGTTAGGAAAGTAGTTTAAACACACACACACACAAAGGGCAACCATTTACTGCCGTTAGAAACTGTGCAATCAGCCACTGTCAGTAATCAATAGACATTATTAGGCTATAAACTACTAATCAAAACAATAACTAACAACAGTCAACATCAGACAACCTCATCATACTTTAGCAGTTACCTAGTGTTTTTCTAGTGGTGACAAAACATTAAAAATATACATATTAGCAGTCTGAATTAAACTTAAGCTCCCTGCACTCTCTGGGGAAAATATTGCGCCAAACTCCCTTTAAGAAATATGACATATTAACAATTCCTTACGTGTCCGCAAAAACACAACTCTAGAAACACAAGATAAAAGGTGTTATATGTCAACAGTCTTCTTGCCAATTCGGCATTAATATAATCCAAAAACAAAAAATTTACTTATGTACAAACTTTACATTTTGGATTTTGTAGCCTCAACTCACTTCTCCGTTGGTTAGCTGCACTATTTTAGTGGGAGAAGACGTTGGAAATGAGAGGTGAACCGTTTAAAAAATTAAGATTTCTCACTAAAATACATGCTGGTTGATGGATCAGATACATGCCGAATTAAACACTGACTCATAACATTGTTAATTTGCTGTCTATCATGTGTGTGTGTGATGGTATTTGAGGAGTTTTTTTGGCTGTTACAGTAACTACCCGGATTAATGTTTCCCATTTGGTGCTTGGGAGAGCGCACCTATTGTTGTTGACAATGTTCATGTCATTGAACTTCACTATTTGCATGAACCAAGACTAAAGACTTATGATAATATTAAACATGTTTGATTTTATCGGAACGTCAAGACAAGAAAAAGACTTAAGACAGACAGCTCGGACTGAGTTTTATGACCACCTTACACCAAATGATTCAGATGAGAGGAGTGTGCCGCAACTCTAGCAAAAAAGTAATACTAGCTGCTACATTAGCCGCTTTGAGTCCCGTAAACTGACGTGATTACACTACATGAACACCTGCTGCATTTTACAAGACTGTAAAAAATATATGGACGTAGTCACCGTGATGTCATCCACTGGTTTATGGACTGCCGTTTTAAAGCCTCGAGTTTGGCAATTTGACCGTCGCCATCACTGTTCAGCCTTGCAGCCAATTTTTCCCAGGGGCCACTCACACTTTCGCAGAAAAAATCCCCCTGCAGCCCAAAAACCATTTTCCCCATAGACCACCATTGTAAATATTAATATATATTGAGATGTTTGTAAAACTGTAAAACTGCAAACAAGGTCAATTATGACTCTTTCTATTATGAATTTTTGATCCATGGAGGCTTTATATACTTATATACTTTAAACTTTTCTTGAGCCGGGAAAAGTGTTTTAAAAATCTGTGACATCATTACAATGTAAAATCTTTGGGCCAAGCGGCAACTCGTGGGCAGGGCCAGCGGGAGAAACACTACTGCATATATTCAGTGGGCCGTGCAACGCGGAAGCAAACCCGGAAGTTAGAAACCTTTTTGGCATATGCGCCAGCCAAGCATATGTCATTGGATTGAATGGGTGCCATTTTTGGTCTGGTATCCAGCTCTTATAATACATCAATGAGCTGACCCTAGCTAGCTTGGTTAGCATGGTGCATTTGCAGTCTATAACTGTGATAATGCTAATGCTAATTTTTGCTAGTGAAAAACAGGCTTAAAACCATTAACGCAAAATGTACTTACTGGAAAAACTGAACATCCAACTCCTTAGAGGGTCTTTCAGTACAACCAAACGCTGAACAAAGGCAACCATAATGTTACAATTAACTTTCATGAATTGAAAACACAATGTGAAACAGCAGCAGCTATGCCTATACTCTGGGGTGAATCTGGGGTTATGCCATGGTTATGTTACGTAATCAGTGTTGTGGCTGTGGTAGTGACTTGTCAATCACAAGGTAACCACGCCCTAAAGCATACCCTGCATTATTGTCTATTATACTCTAAATGGGACCATTTGTGTTAGTTGTGTTATCATCTTTGGCTACCAGAGTTGAAGCGCTGGGAGTCAACTGAACAGTTTCCAGATTCTGCTTTGTACAGTCTGTCTCTACCTGTTGGGTAGCTAACACTAGCTAGCAGCAGTCTGCAGATATCAGGCTGATGTCTTGTAAAGAAACACAAACTTTTCTGCTGTATCTGTGCTGAAACTTATTATTAAACTGGATGTGATCTAGTTAGTTGAAGCATCTGGTACTGACAGGCAATAGCTGTATGGGATAACCTGTATTTTATAGCCCTGCAGGTGGTGCAGGTCTTTTATTCTTCTTGCTCAACTGTTTAAAAAAAGTTTCAAGCCTATATGTTGCAGACAAACAAAAGCAATTAAAATGGTGAATCAACCCCAAGTTTGAAAAAAAAAATTGAGATGAGATTGTTTGGCCGTATCGCCCAGCCCTAAGTACAAGCTCTTTATCTATCTGCAAAGCAGTTTAATACCTCTGCTTTGGTGTATAACTCATAAACTACTGTGTACTGTGTTACACGCGACACTCAGAGACAAGTGATAACCTGTGTGAACTGCTGTGTAAACTAATCTTAGGCACAATATCTATGCTGTCTGTCCATTCATTGCTCCTCCACTTGTTTGACTCATATAGCTATTAATCATTACATAAGTTGACTTACACAGTGACTCACATAGAACAACTGGAGACATGCTGGTGTGGCGTGGAGTTACAAGGAACTTTCATTTTGTGTTGATTTTGGCGGCCCCTGTGGACAAAAGTGGTAGTATTTCACGAAATGAAGACTGGATTTTCCATGAGCACCACTGCCTCATGTCGTAAAGATTTTGATCTGCTTTGGAAGCAAGTGAAAGATAGACGCTACTTATTTTTAATACTATCTTTTATTTTTAAACACAGCTGTTTGCAGGATGCATATCAATGAGATAATGTATCTGTTTGTGGCTGTGTAAGATTAATAACTGTAAGTTATTAATTAAGTTGCGGCACCTTCCTGCAGGGTTGTGCGGAGGCATGGGTGTGTTTATCAGAAAATTACATTTTATTTATTTGATTCAGTGCTTTTTTCTTGCTACCGCCGCCTGCTCTCTTCATTCACTCTCTAGCTCGCTCAACCACAGTTCTTTTTTTTTTTCCTTAGGATGGCCAAGTAATGACCTGCCCTACTCTGCCTCTGATTGGCTTACACTGATATTCTTACACTACCCCTAACCAATCTCGTGCCTAAACCTAACCAACCCAACCAACAAAGGCAACGAGTACTAGCCAATCAGAGGCAGATTAGAATGGGACGTGACTTTGCCATCCTAGGAAAAAAAAAACTGGCGACCCGGTGGCAGCATTTAGAATACGGCCATTCTTCTCGCTGATTGTCTCGTTTGCTAATGTAGGTCATATAGAGGCATCATGAGACTGTTTCATAACCAGTAAAAAAGTTCCTTGTAGTAACTTTAACAACTTACAGCCAAACTTCTCAAAAGCATCAGAGTTACATTTCAACTTAAGACAAGGCAACAGTAAAAAACAACCTATATACAACCTATATAACATACAGTTTAAAGTTACTGTAGTGACTTCTGGAAACAAAGTAAAAAGTCACTGAGAGGCTGAGGTGGGGCCTTGTTTGCTGATTGTCTGACGTGCCAACAAAAAGATTCGCTGAGATAAAAAAATACATTTAATAACTTTTATTAATGAAAAAGATCAACTTATAACGTGCACAACATATACTCAAAATAATCACAGCGATCAGAGGCAAAACAGTAGTCAACAAAAAATACAGCGACTCACTCATCCTCTCTCTTTCTTACCAGCCACCATGCAGGTGAACAGGTGCTTATAACTATACGAATATCACCGCCCATATCCATGTGACCTGATTATCAATCACTGTGATTGTGCAATAACAAATTAACCAAAAACTAACCCACAATATAAATCATCACAAAATTACTAATTTACAATTCATTCTAAGTTTACAATAAATCCATTCATGGCTCCAACAGTTACTAAAATAAGGATTTGAATCAGGGATTAATCACGTCATAGAAGCAATTATGGCTTAATGCGACTCATATGAATTGATTTTTCTAAACCAAAAAATAAGTCTCAGTTGAGCTTAAAATTGTCAGGAGAAAATTCTGTCCAATTTCAGTTTCTGTGAGGAAGTTGTGCCATCACTAGAGATGGGATTTATGGCTCTTTGGAGGGAGCCGGATCTTTGGGATCCGTTCATTTCAAAGAGCCATTCAAAAGACTGGCTCATTTGGCTCATTTTTATATTTATTCACTTTTAAGAAGCCAGCCTGGGGTTACTTCATTTTATCCTGGAAATAATCACAGGGAGGAATGATGGGCTGAGATTTGGATCAGAATAATTTCGAACTCAGATTTCCCACCAATATTTGAGTTTGAATTATTCTGAAATATTGATTATAGCTTCATTTGACATGTGTGGACAAGATTTTAAAGTCTGATATGGATTCATTTTAAATATTCCACTGCGATATCCCTCTGAGTTGACAGTGAGATCACTATTTACCCTTTGTATAAAGTGTGTGTATGTGTGTGAGACTACTTTGACTTATGTTATTCATGCAACACCTAAACGCGCTTTTTTTCTGTGTTTTTCACTGAGGCACTCACGTGAAGGGAGCGTGCACAACTTATGCACTTATGCACAACTCCTCCCCATGCTCTCTATCCTTTAACCATAGGTGTGAACTCAGGGAGAGAAAAAAAAAAGAACGGCTCCCAACCAAACGCGACTCGGTTCCCATCGTTCATGTTAATGAGTCGGTCAAAAGATGCGGTTCGTTCGTGAACGTCACAACTCTAGCCGTTAGTACTGCTATTTTCGACAGAACCTGAAAGCAGCACAGCCCCCCCCCCCCCCCGTGGGACAGGATGGTATTTCGGATAAACATAAATAAAACAAAGAAAGGAGATATTCAGCGACATTCTTTTCCCACCGTTGGTGATTTGTTTGCAATATCAAACGTATAAAAATGTTTGTGTTGCTAATGTTGCTAATGTGACCCGTAATGTGATACAAGGCGCAGAAAGGTGTGGCGCGCGTGCACCGATTAAAACATCTATCCTCCTCACACAGAACGCGCGCTGCACTGGGAAAATAGACTGAATGTGCCTTTTATATGAGTTAAACCTTATTTAACAAGTACTCCTGAAAATGGAGTCCCTTTTTAAAGCTCGTGTTGAACGTAAAAAAATCTAACTAGAGCAGGAGACAACTCCGGCAGGCAGGCAGGCACCGCTCAGTCTGCCACCAAACGCCACCATAACGTGAAGACTATTTCACTGTTTCACTTGCTTTGAACCATGTAGTATTCCTGGTCATATTGGTTTAGCTTCATTCGCTTCACTCTGTCCACTTGAAGAATAATTCCAGTCACATGTGATTTGCTGGCCACTGAGATAGCTCACCCAGCAGAGCTGCTAGTTTTAGATTGATCTATCCATATGGCTAACCGAAGTGTTACGATGGGCGTTCAGGAACAAAATGTGCCTGTCGGATTGTGAGTGTTGAAGACCCTCCCCATTTAATAATTAACTCCCCTTATAATAACTATAATAACTAACTAACCCTTAGAATGTAGCATTTAGCCTGTACCACTTACCTTTATGTGTAGATATTCCGTGTATTGAATCTATTCAGAGCTCATAAAAGGTCAGCATGTCACACTACTGCAGCCGTTCAGACTGGAGAAATGAGCAGAGCCGTATATGGGTGGAGGAAATGGGTGGAGGAGCACCAAAGACACGGTGCCTTCAGGATGCTGAGGGAAATGTCGAAAAGGTGAAGGAACGTAAATCACATCGGAAGATGCGATAATGTGACGTAACCCACAGGGAAAACACTGTTTATTTATATGTCTTATTATTGTTATGACTACAGATGGTACTTTGTCAAACGAATGACACATGTAGTAGGGGCTTATAGCTATATACATATCCATTTGGATAATATATTCATTTTAAATCTTAGTATATTATAATTTCAGAAGAAGAAAAAGACACAAAAAAGATACCGGCTCTGTGAACACAGAGATGTGAAAACCAGCAGCATAGGAGCATTCATCTGCTGTTGACTTCCATCAACAGAATGTTAGCATTTATACAACAAACATACGTAAATATTAAGAACAGGAATAAAACGATTCCAGTGGATGATAAACAGAACTGACTAATTCAGCAAATTACACAACAAATTGATACAAAGATAATGACAATAGAAAAATAATGATAAAAATAAGAAAACAAAAATAAATTACATGGTTATTTTAATGTTTAATGTATTTTAATGTTTTTAATGTATGTTAAATTATGTGTAACTGCTTTTACGTTGTCCAAAGTAAGCATTGTTGGCATATTGTTGAGTTTGTCTTGTTGAAATGTTAAAACAGGGTTTAACTTTGGCGCATTTACTTTTATACAGTGGTGGAAAGTATTTACCCAAGTACTGTACTTATGTACAATTCTGGAGTAGTCGCACTTTACTTGAGAATTTACAGTTTACGTTACTAGACTACATTTCAGAGAGAAATATTGTAATTTTTACTCCATTACATTTATTTAGCAGCTATAGCTACATTTTATGTGCAAAATATATGATCAGTTTATAAAATATGATGCACTGTTAACAATTAAACTACACAGTAGTTAGAATTAGTTGGCAGGGACCAGCAACTGCTAAAAGAGAGTGAATATTGGACTTACATTCACCAGGTGGACAGAAACACAACTATAAAAGAAGGTATAACTGCTAGATGTGTGAATACTAAAATGTTCTCTAACAAGTCTCTTTATCAACTTAAACGCTGATGACATGTGAATGTTGTATCCACAGCCTGCAATAAATCTGTTATTGCAGATTTAAATAGTGAAAGGAGAAATTTAGGTTTGGAGTCATTGATTTGAAATGTATCAAATAACATTAGTATATTGACAATAAGTGTTATTTTCTGTTTATTTTTAACGTACATCATCCTCCAGAAAGTTAAGGTGCACAGCTGTGTTTAGTGAAGAAGCAGCCGTACCCTCTGCTGTCCAGAAACTAAAATGAAAAAACTTACATTATTCATAGTCTCCCAGCCAGCTACTAACCAGGCCCGACCCTTCTTAGTTTATGAGATCAGGCGTGTTCAGTGTGGTGTGGCCATAAGACACTCAGACTGTCACAAACCCACGCTTTATAGATTACACTAAACAACGTAATAATAGATATTTGTATAATAATGTATTAGTGGTATAGTACCACTTACACAAAGAATACAATAATAAACCACAAAAGGTGTAATTATCATCAATATCACTTTAAAACCAATTGTTTAGTTTACTTTATTACTGTTTTATTTTTGGCTGTATTATTAGGCTTTAGTTTCATTACATAATTTCTGTTATTGTTAGGCTCTTTTGTTACATCCTGCCCGCCCTTCATGGCGTTTGTTGCTTCCTCCAAGAAGTTAGTAATGTAGCGTGCTGCCACACGGCGCTACTGTTGTGAGTTTAACCTGTGTTTTTTTTGCTTGTGTGAGTGCTATAGGACCCCTGGTGGGCGTGGCCGCCCAGACAGTGGAGGGTTTGGTGATAGAGTTTCTCACCTTTGGTGGTCATTTTTGCACTTCCTTCACAATTTACTTTTCTTTTCCCTTTTTGTTTTGCTTTGCTGTGAGTGAGTGTGTGTGTGTGTGTGTGTGTGTGTGTGTGTGTGTGTGTGTGTGTGTGTGTGTGTGTTAGTGTGTGTGTGTAGGGCACAGTGGCGTGGTGAGTACTCTATCCCAGTGTAACCTTTTCCTCCCCTTGGCCGACCACCTTCTTACAACAAAATTTATTGCTTATTGTAAAATATTTGGTATTTTTGTACAGTTTGAAATAGTTAGCTGTAATAAATTTGTTGTCTTGTTAAATTTTTACTGGTCTTATGGTTGCATTAATAAATTCTATAATCTTGGGGGACTTCCTTTTCTTAGTCTATCATTTACTGTCATCTGTATCATTATGAAGGATCTGTGGCCTTTTTAGCTGGTGTGAGTTGAGTATTAAAGGGTTAGTGCAACCTAAAGTTCTAAAGAGCAAAATCTGGGCCTTGTCCGTGCCTGGCCACACTTATTATGATCATAGATTGACTTTACTATTGATTTATTTTTAAAAAATAAAGTGTTGTCTCATAGGCTGGTCTAACCAACAATACAAGCTACAGCTGCATTGCTAGAAAAATTAGAAATCAAATTTACATGGTGTGGACAGCAACATGATGTCTAATTAAGGGGTGTTCTCAAGGACCACATAGTGGACACAGGAAGTGATAGTTATCTCCTATACACAATGTCCAATTCGGAAACACTCCATAAATTTTCATTGTTATGCAGACGATACCCTATTATTTTTATCAATGAAGCCAGATGAATTCAATCAGTTAACTAAACTCCTAGCATGCCTCCTCTCCTACAAAGCTCTTAATGGTCAGGCACCATCATATCTTAAAGCATACCCTATTATCACACTAGAACCCTGCTCCTAGAGCCTCTCCTCTGGAACCATCTTCCAGATTTGTGGGGCAGACACCCTCTCTACTACTTTCTGATAAAGCTTATAGTTAGGGCTGGACAGGCTTGCCTTGGACCAGCCCTTAATTATGCTGCTATAGGCCTAGACTTCTGGGGGACTTCCCATGATGCACTGAGCTCCTCTCCTCTCTTCTTCTCCATCTGTACGCATTCATGTATCATTAATGCATGTTACTAACTTGGCTTCTTCCCCGGAGATTTTGTGCTATCTCGTCTCACAGGAAAATCCAGAGTCTGGGTTGTGGAGGTTGGGGGCCATGGTTGTGGGGATGGTGTGGGGATGGTGGCGTGGTCCTGTGGGTGTCCTGCCTCAACACCTTCCCCTGCTATTATTCCTATTATTACTAGTCATATCTCTATTATTATTATCATTGTTATTGTTATTATTATTGTTATTATGCCTCTCTGTGTCTCTCTCTCCCCTCTCCCCCTTCTTCCTTACTTTCGCAACCCAACCTGTCAAGGCAGATGGCCGCCCACCTAGAGCCTGGTTCTGCTTGAGGTTTCTTCCCATTAAAGGGGAGTTTTTCCTTGCCACTGTTGCCAAGTGCTTGCTGATGGGGGAATTGTTGGGTCTCTGTAAGTTAAAGAGTACGGTCTTGACCTGCTCTATGAGAAAAGTGCCCTGAGATAACTTCTGTTGTGATTTGGCAATATATTAATAAAATTGAATTGAATTGAATAGTTGCCTTCTGGTAAATGTATTGTTGCATTAATATTTCACTTATGTAGTATTGTCTACAGGCAACAGGAATTGAAACCTAAATGACACATAGTTCATCAAATGTATACACAATTTTCAATATGTCATCTCCAGCGCCACGTACTGCACACGGGAAATATTTTACCTATTCACACAGTGTCCGATAATCATGAAATTCAGAGCCGTGTCAACTGACCTCCTGTAGCGATACGACGGCTGCTGCTCCCTCCGACGCACACGAGGTGGGAGGGCCTGACCATCGCTGCTTGCAACTTTAATTTTTTTCTGCTTTTCCAGTTGAGGAGATTGGTCTTCCTGGCGACAGTGAGAGCGATGAGTACTGTTTTATGTTGTGGTTGGGGGGTGTAGCTGAAGATAATTCGCTAACCCTAACCCTAACCCTAACCCTAACAAGCAGAGTGGGGAGAGTGGAATCCGGCAGTTCAATATGAGGGACAGTTTATTGGTAATTTCTTTCCAGAAGTGTTGTACGGGTGGGCAGTGCCAAATTGTGTGAATGTAGTCATCTAAGGTGTTAGGGGTGCAGAGTGAGCTGTTACCTGAATGAGAGACCCATTTGATGCATTTTTTGAGTGTGATGTGTGTTCTATGGTTGATCTTGTATTGTATGCGTTGGAGGTTGGGTTTATTTGTCATTGAGAATGTGTTTGTGCAGATTTTGGTCCAAGAGTCATTGTGTAGTGATATGGATAGGTTTTTCTCCCATTTTGTGGTAAAGAGAGATATTGTCAGGCCAGTGTTGAGAAGTTTGTACAATCTGGAGAGGGTTTTATGATCGGTGTTGTGAGCTTTATTATTTCTTCTGCTAGTGCAGATGGTTGGATGTTACCTCATTTTAAGTTGATCTTACGCATTATGACTGATTGGAGTTGTAGATACTGAAAGAAGGATTTGTGGTCTATTTTGTACTTGAATAGACTCATGGTTTCTTGTAGTGAGACTAGTGGGTTCTGTAGGTAAGATGTCATCTGCATATAAACTTATTTTATGGTTTACTGTGGTGGATTGTATACCTTTAATGCGATTGTTCTGGTGGACTGCTGTAGCAAGTGGTTCGATGTAGACGGCGAAGAGGGAAGCAGACAGTGGGCATCCTTATCTTGTCCCCCTGTGTGAAACTTGATGATGTTAACACATTGATTGTGACTGTGGCCTTTGGTGAGTTGTACAGTTTAACCTGGTTGATAAATGTATCTCTGAATTCAAATTTGTGTAGAGTGGCAAATAAAAATTCAGTCCAACTGACTCAATCAATGGCTTTTTCTGCATCTAATGAAGCTATCATTGTTTCCTCTTTGTTCTGCGTTACTTGATGGATTATGTTGAATAGTCTGCATGTGTTATTGTATGAATGTCTTCCTTTGATAAAACCTGTTTGATCAATGTGGATTATAGATGAAGTGACAGTTTCATTCTATAATGCTTTGCTGATGATTTTTATATTGCTCTGAAGCTATATGCTATATGTCTGTATATTTACATGAGCACACACTTTCTCAAGAGTTGCCACTTTTGCCCAAAGTGCATTTAAAAGGAAAAGCCAGTGTAACTTGCTTGTAACTATGACGGTTTGGAGACTGAATATAATGCTTGAAAGCAGGAGTGATGATGGGCAGGATGAGCGCTATCCTGGCCAAATAGACACAAATTGAGTCGGATGCTTAAATCCTGCCCTCATAGGCAACCCAAGGGGCCCGTGTACCTTCCGTCCAAAGCTGTCTTCAACTTGTTTGATAACAGGATAAACAAATATACAATGCATTATTTTGTTTTTCTGTTCATGTGAATTAAAAAAACTTAAATCTGCATGGTTTTCCTGTTTTTGTCTTCAAATAGGCAATTGCAATAGAAATTAAACCAAAACCAGAAAACAACATATTTTTCCTTTTCATTGTTATATTTATATTATCTGCCCCGACTGCATCTCTACAAAAACATTGTCATTGGCTATGCTTGCTATAGGATGGATGGATGGATGTATAGATAGATAGATAGATAGGCCTAAGACCACTTCACATAGGGTTACCCTAAGGTTAGCAGTGCCATGGACCTGTGCAGCTGATTCTGCCAGCCTGTGCCTTCAGTGATGCTTTCCCTCCTTGCTCGATGCACTGCGCACCAACACTCAACATCTGACCCAAGTGATCTGCCCCAGTTGGGCACCTGATAGATCACATGGAAAGATCTATCTAAAGCACATGAACACAAAAAAATGGCGGTTCTTCAATGGTTCTTCAGTGGTTCTTTTGGGGGGTTGAGGTGCTATATAGCACCGCTGCTGTACAAAGAGCCTGTTAAGCCCCTGTTTGGTTCTTTAGAGGTTCTTCACTGGTTCTTCAGCTTAGTTTAGTTTAGTTGTGGAAAGAATAAAAAAACTACATTAAAATACAGTGTATTTCCTGAGGATAACATATTAAAGCAGTGGTTCTCAACCTTTTTACCCCCAAGGCCCCCCTATGTCTAAGGAAATATTCCAGGGCCCCCAAAGGAGACATGTCTGCCTGCCATCATTGCAGCTCCATCTGTACACACTCCAATCCAGTTTAAACTATCTGCCCTCAAAAAAGCATAAAAGTGATTCAAAAACAGTGTTTACCATTATAGTAGTCTTCAAATATTTACAAAGCAAAAATTATTCTTTACTTCCTTAAATTCCCATTCATAGCAAACATATAAGAGTAGATGTGACCTACAGAAAGTTCATGAGCTCCTTGTTATCATCTGACATTGAATGGATGATGATTAATGATCATCATCCATTGAGGTAGGATTAAATGAAAGCTGGCTTGTATGCAGCAAGGTGATATCAACCTGCGATTGTTGATACTCTATACAGCACCCCTCCTGCGGGAGGAGGAATACGATTGGAGGATGAGAGAAAGGTAAGACATGATGATTGGCATTTCCATTTTTTTTTTAAATTCACATGAAAAACAGAAAAACAAAATAATGCATTGTATATTTGTTTATCTTGTTATCAAACAAATTGAACACATCTTTGGACTGAGGGTACACTGACCCCAAGACATCACTAGAAATAAAAGTACTCCGATTTCTATTTTTCAATCTAATGGTCCATAAACAGAAAATTAGAAAAATGATTTTAAAATCACAATTATATATTGATCTGACAAAGAAAATTGAATTCAATTTTCAAGTTTTCTATTATTGATTTTTCATATGGATAATTTAACTGATAAGCGTTACACACACCCACATTAAAGTCATGAAATATTCACAACAGATTTTTTTATTGAAGAATGTTTTGAGAAGCAATTTAAAAGATACTAGCCCCATCCACCGATTACAGGGAACATTGAGGCACATAGAGACATTTAATGCCTTGAAAGCCAGACGTAAAATTTTAAAATCAATGTGGGACTTAACAGGGAGCCAATGTAAGTTGTTTAAGATTTATTCATATTTCTTGGTGCCAGTTATAATTCGAGCAGTAGTATTCTGCACCAGTTGGAGCTGGTGGACAAGTTCTGACTGATATCAGCAGAGAGTGCACATCCCTGTTGCCAAAAAACTATTTAAAAAATGACATGTTCCGTAACAAATGTGTCAGCTACGCCCTTCCAATGCATTTCACCAGGTGTGTGTTGGTACGTCAATGGGCAGAACTCCAAATACACTACAAATTTTTAAAGCTTCTCATATTTCTACTTCCATGACAGTTTGTGTCCATAAGGTCTCTGGGAGAGTAGGACAGGGGGTCACAATGATGCTATAGTTAATCCTCTCTACACTGTTTCTTTTGAAAAGAAGGTGTAGGTTCAGGCTACAAGCCTTTAATCCCTCAAAAACTACGTCCTTCTCAGGCTCTTAAAATGGGACACAAGTAGGCTGCCAACTACCATTTTCATGACTGCTGTTCAGTAGCTGAGCCTGACCATAGCTAAGCCACCTCCTGTGGCAGAGAAGGGAGGAGTTTCTACAAGTTGGTTTATCTTCACTAAATCTAGATCATCTTCAAGTAATCTGTCACATTTCATATGCAATAAATATCCTTGTTGGTCCTGTCTGTAACAGATTTCTACAACAGCTAGACAGCTAGGCTCTCATGACCATGGACAGGTGGATACAATTCCTGAATGTGGTTATTCTTTTAATAAAAGTATTTAACATTTAACAATTGCATGATTCCTAATTTTACATTTTTGATAGTAGCTTTAGCGTTCTGGAAGTGAAACAAAGAGAATGGTACTAAACATAATGTTAGTGTTATCAAGGATGATGGAATTATGTTAGTAGTACATTTCTCAGCAGTGGAATAAAAGTCTAACTAAAGTATGTAATAACATATTTCGATATACACACATACTAACATATAATATTAATTGTCCTTTGACTAAATCTAAAACTATATTTGTAAGTTCATGGGTTTTACAGTCCTCTGCTCTCCTTGATCTGACTGCAAAAGGCAGGGGTCCATGCCATTTGAAAGTGTGTGTGTGTGTGTGTGTATATGTATGTTTTCTGGTAAATGTCTGTGATTGTCTGTATGCAACTGGGGCATGGCATATTGTGCAGCCTGTCTTATGCCTTATGCTGGTTTGTCCAATCAACAGTTGTTTGGTAGATCATTTAAGTCTCCAACCCCACCTCACCCACATCATGTCCTCTGTCCCATGTGTTAACCCCACCAATAGAAAGGCGAGTACCATCTACACCAAACGAGTGAAGCAGAAGGCAAAACACTATGGCCAGCAGCAACTGCAGAAAATGAGGGAGGACAAGGTAATGCACGGGAAGTAACCAAAACGGATGAAGGAGGCAGACGTGGACGAACATAGCACACACCAGTGGCTGAGGAGCACCGGATCGAAAGAAGAGACGAAGGGCCTGATAATCGCTGCACAAGACCAGAGTCTCGCAACCAGATAATATCATCATCGCATCATCAAGGATGGAACAGACACGCAATGCAGGATCTGTGGAAAGTTCAAGCGCTGGTGTGCGGAGAGGGGCTCTGATCCCACATCACAGAGAAAACCCCTGACGAAACAGCACTTTGCCCACTGGCTGGCTATCACAGTTATATGTTACAGTGGGAGAGATCCCCAACCAGCTATATATGTGCACACTCTTCAAGGGCTTTGTACTCCTCCACAGCCCTTCTCAGAGGAATGGTGGTGGCAGATATTTGTGCAGCAGCATCATGGACTTCACTGTGTCCTTTTATTTAGTTCTACCTGCGTGACATGTCTGAGTCTTCCTTGACTCACTCAATGATGAACCTGCTTGACGACTAGTGACACAATGTCAGCTCTAAGCATGTTACGCACACACACACAGTCATCTTGTTAGGGAGCTATTATATGCACTACAAGTTGGCATATATTCAAACCCAACTTCTAACTTATTTGTACAAGTCTCTGGGATTGCCACAGTGCGTAAACATTTGTCCCTGCATGCTCTCCCAAGTTCACTGTGTGTGAAATATGTGTTTATGTGTTTCTCCATACACACTTCTACCCACATCATCATGGATTAGTGAGCTGTTCATCACCTACTCTGCTTGCATCTTGGACTTTTAATAGTGCGTAATTATCGTCCTCGTTCTCCACAGCAGCAGGTGTGTCATGAGAATGAGTGTAATGTTTTCACTTTGACCATTCACACAGGGCCTAGAACAGAGCAGGACCATGGCACAGCTTATGTCATTTTATCTTATTGTGCTTGTTATGTCCCCAAAAATGTTCAGGGGAGGAGGGGGAGTAACTGTGCAAGTCACAGTGGTACGAAAGAAAAGCTTCACAACTGTGCATGAGTGTGGGGATAAACGCAATAGCGACAGCTCTTAGAGGGCTAGGCCAATACTCATAGAATCTGGGGTTACGGTATGTAACCAACATTTTGTAGAATGATGCTTGACTTTACTTTGGGGGACACAAGAAGGATAAGTAACGGTAAGATAATGAAGTAATGAGGGACTACTTACAGTAATAACTACTCAGTATGCTGTATCACTTGAGGGGCACAAAAAGAGTAACTAATGTTAAAAGCTGGAGTGCAGGACTTTTACATATAAATGAACGTCCATTACATTCAAGCCCTTGCCAAACGAGTTCACACAATGCTGATTAAGTCTATCACCACCAGGTAAATCTCTCTGTATTTCACAGTATGTAGTTTTTAAGTCTTGTGTCTGGTATGACATCTCGCTCTGGTGCACCGGTAGTGATACATTTTACATCAACCAGCAATGATTGGTTTCCCCTCAGCTTTCCCAGGGAAATTACACCATGTTCAGCATCCTGGCACCCTGACCCATCTCAATGGATGCTTGGCCCTCAGGTATCTTGTTGGACCTCAAGGCATACTGGATATGCATGACTAAAAGCTGCTGTAACTTTGCTGTAGAACTGTTAATATGTGACTTTTAATATTTTTTCAGGTGAGAAAGTAACCATTTAGATTCCCAATATGTGGTAAGTTTATCCAAATAACACCTATTTGGAAATTTTCCCCGATGTTTTCCGAGCTGTGAGGATAACGGCATGTGTCGACTGTGTTTTTGTAATTTACTCTCACTGCCAGAAGGAAGTTCCGCACTGCAGGTTTAAGTACCATTGTGTGCCGCTCAATGTCTGGATCACAGTTATTCAGGAAGGACTTATGAAGAAAGTGAAGTGAAAGTCGATTGATTCATATATTCATGAACTAATCATTACCTAATGATTAATATAGTATCTCCCAGTCTGTTCTATAGTAACTCATCATTATCCTCTATATTTATACAGTAGTCCTCCATTAGGAGTTATTAGGGAAGTAATTCTTAACAATTTATCAATTATGAAGTCGTTCTCATTCGTTGCTTAGTAACTATGTACAATTTTGTGTACAGTATTGTGTTACCTTTCTTCTCTGTTATTTCCATTTCCACTATCCACAGAAAGCTGCAAACCAAGGAACTATACGTTGTCCCAGTCACAAGCTTGGTGTAGAGGGGCTGGCTGGATGAAAGCTCAGAGGAGTGTAGGAACATCACCTTTATTAATATGAAATCTTCGTTTGATTAGGGGCACCACTTCCCATTATTATTTTAACTGTACCAGGAATTAACACAGAAACAACTTTATCAATCTCAAATCTGAAGTGATGTGTTAAGATGCATCTAATTCTCTGCTTTAAATTGAAGCCACAAACAAGGACATGCTGATAAAGATATATTTATTGAACTAAATATTGAACAGTGAATAAATGAGACGTCAGTGTAAACAAGACATGGATAATCAACCAGAATAAATGTTCTAAATGGCGTATTAGGTGTTATAAATGATTGATGGTGAAATGTTAATGATAACGTAATTAACGGATTAGTTAGGGTTGAGATAATTTAACTGATCACTTCTCTAAGAAATTAACTAGAGAGTTCAATTTAAACAACACCAACTCTTAATCATGAGGTAGATGGAGAACAGGAGTAGCATTGTTCAGCCTACTGTGTGCAGCCTTGTCCTGAGATGACTCAGCGTTCGTCCATGGCGGAGGATTCCCCGATCGGACAATCAGCTGTTCTGCAGCGGGTTTCCCAGCGGGGTTTCCGGTGGAGCCTCTGAGCAACAGTATTATTTTGGTGACGATTTCTTCAGATGATTCTTGTGAATCACCACAGGGTTCACCGTCACAAAGGGGGTAAAGCTGGTCTTGATCCGTAGAGAGTAGGTTGTTTTAATTGAAGTCTCTGACTGACTTACTTTCTTACTAAATAACTCAAAGAAATACTCTCGCTAGCTGGACACAACTGTACTTAAAGATACTAAGCGTGAAAGGATTTTAACATGAAGTTCGTTTAACTGAAGTTATAATACTGTACGTAGCTTAAAGAAAAGTAAGTTAACTTAGGCGATCACTTGATACAAAAAGAAAAGTACGGAGAAACGGAAAAGCAAACGAAAAAGGGGCAAAAGCAAAAAGAGCAAAAAGCAGAAAAAAAAGCAACCTGAGCATAGCCAGTGCGCTGTTTTTATTCCGGCTTGCGCTTAGGTGGGCGTGTGTGGGTGGAGATAGATCTTCTCCTGCACAAGACGCCTTTGTCTAAGATAAACACGTGATCTTCTCTGAGTTGATAAAATTTCAACCAGAACATTTCACCATTATCATCCACATTTAAGCATGAATTGCATATGTATGGTATGTTTCTCAAATGTTCAGAGACACACATCTAGCACATAAGTTAACAATCAACAGTGCAGCTCAACATATACTATAGTTACTTAAGAAACTTACTTCTCATATTAGCTAACATATTTGATAACTACCAATATTAATGAGTTACTTATCAAAGTAACTCTGCATACATATCAAATTCCTACTTAGTTATGTAGAGTTTAATATCAATTTAAAAGACATCACAATAAGAAAACATTATACATCAGATTTTCGGTGGAAGAAAGTTGTTCACAGGGTGGTGCTGTGTTTCATTTGTATTTAATAATTAAACCTAGATATCTGTATCTCACCTACAAATAGTTGTAGAAAGTTCAGAGTTAGACTGGTTTGACCAGCATTACTTTGTGGCTAATAATGTATGGATTACAGGATGGTTATAAACTTATGAGGCATTGAATTTAACTTCTGGCTTTAAGGAACACAGAAATTCAAGCTGAGACTTAACTGGATTTACGACACAGGTCTGGACTATCCTTATCTGAAATCACACCAGGGTAAAAGTAACAGGGGAGGGTGCTTTGGAATGTGAGTGTGTGTGTATGTATGACATTAGAAGGTGAGGAGAGAACATAAAACATAGTTAGAGTTGTCCCAACTCATCAAACAAATTGATGATGTTTCACTATGATAAACAGTCTCTCTGCATTTGGATTCTTCCTCCTCGAATTTTGAGTTAATACCAAGTGTGAAAGTTGTCTGTGTCCCACACAGTTTGGAGAAAGTTTGGAGGTGAGGGGATGGTTGAGGCACGTGCTGATGTGCTACGGTAAGGGTATTGTGTCACTTCCGGTTGCTGACTGTGTTTACCGATATTGTTTTGCTGCCCTCAGCTCAGCTAAATTTTGCTCTATTATTCATCACTGTGGATAAATACCTGCTGTATATTTAAACGTACGCTAGTTCTGCACAAGCACTCCTAGCTCTCTCCTTCTTTTAGCGACTTTTCTTGCTAATCCCATAGTAGTTAGTTGTTTTAGCTCTGCTGTTTTAGCATAGCAGCTAACATAGCTAAGCAGTTAATGATGGCTTCTCTCTCTCCCTCCCACTCTCCTGCTCTCTCTTGCTCGGTGTGTGTCATATGTTTAGCTATTCCTCTGCCTCCTTTAGTGATAATAGTACATGTAATAAATGTAGTTTATTTGCAGTGGTGGAGGCGAGGCTCAGTGAATTGGAAGCGCGGCTCCGCACCATGGAAAACAAATCATTAGCTAATGTAGTTAGCCAGCCCCCAGTAGCCGGTGCGGGCTGACCTAGCATAGCTCCTACTCCCCCGGTGGTTCCCGAGCAGCCGGGAAGCCAGGGCGGCTGGGTGACTGTCCGAAGGAAGCATAGTCCTAAGCAGAAGCCCGCGGTTCACCTCCAACCAGTTCACGTTTCAAACAGGTTCTCCCCACTCAGTGACACACCCACTGAGAAACCGACTCTGATTATTTGCAGCTCCATAGTGAGAAACGTGAAGTTAGCGACACCGGCGACCATAGTCAAATGCATTCCTGGGTCCAGAGCGGGCGACATAGAATCAAATTTAAAACTGCTAGCTAAAGATAATCGTAAATATGGTAAGATTGTTATCCATGTCGGCGGGAATGACTCTCAATTACGCCAATCGGAGGTCACTAGAATTATGTTGAGTCAGTGTGTACATATGCAAAGACTATGTCGGACTCTGGGCCCCTGCCAAATCTGACCAGTGATGACATGTATAGCCGCATTTCATCATTCAAACGCTGGTTGTCGAGCTGGTGTCCAGAAAACGATGTGGGCTTCATAGACAATTGGCAGACTTTCTGGGGAAGACGTGGTCTGATTAGAAGAGACGGCATACATCCCACTTTGGATGGAGCAGCTCTCATATCTAGAAATATGGCTGAGTTTATTAGACCAAAACCATGACAACCCAGAGCTGAGACCAGGAGGCAGAGCTGCAGTCCTACACGCTTCTCTGCGCTTCCATTAGAGCTGTTACCCACCCAAAACCACATAGAAACTGTGTCTGTCCCCCGACCACTCAAATCACTTAAATCAAGTAAACAGAAGAGGATTCATTCATAAAAATCTAATAAAAATTAACACCACCATTGTCACAGTGCAACAAAATAGGAGAAGTAAATGTGGACTCTTAAACATTAGATCTCTGTCATCCAAAGCCGTATTAGTAAACGACCTAATCTCAGATTATCATATAGACTTATTTTGTCTTACTGAAACCTGGCTGTGTCATGAAGAATATGTTAGTCTAAATGAATCCACTCCCCCCAGTCATAATACTCACATTCCTCGAGACACTGGCCAAGGAGGTGGAGTTGCAGCCATTTTCAACTCAAGCCTAATAATCAACCCTAGACCTAAACTTAATTATAACTCATTCAAAAGCCTCGTTCTTAGTCTTTCACACCCAACCTGGAAAACATTACAGCCAATTCTATTTGTTATAGTGTACCGCCCTCCTGGCCCGTACTCTAAATTTTTATCTGAATTCTCAGAGTTTTTATCAAATGTAGTCCTTCGTACAGATAAAGTTATTATAGTAGGTGACTTTAATATCCATGTGGACATCGATAATGATAGTCTTAGCACTGTGTTTATCTAATTGTTAGACTCAATTGGCTTCTCTCAGAGTGTAAATAAACCTATGCACTGTCTTAACCACACCCTTGACCTTGTTCTGACTTATGGCATTGAAATTGAACATTTAATAGTTTTTCCACAAAATTCTATCAGACCATTACTTAATAACTTTTGAATTCCTATTAATAGACTACACGCCATTAGACAAAAACATCTACTAGATGTCTTTCTGATAGTGCTGTGGCTAAATTTAAAGAAGTGATCCCATTAGTACTAAATTCAATGCCATGTCTCAATACTACAAAGGAGTCTTATGCTAACTTTAGTCCCTCTGAAACCGATGATCTTGTTGATAGTACCACAGGCTCACTGCAAACAACACTCGACTCCATCGCCCCTTTAAAAAGGAAGATAATAAAACAGAAGAAGCTAGCTCCATGGTATAACTCCCAAACCCGTAAATTAAAGCAAACATCGCGAAATTTTGAAAGGATTTGGCGTTCCACCAAACTGGAAGAATCTCATTTTGTCTGGCAAGATAGTCTTAAAACATATAGGAAGGAAGGATGAGTAGTAGGCAGCTCTGGCATTACAGCCAGAGCTGCCTACTACTCATCATTAATAGAGGAGAATAAAAACAGCCCTCGGTTCCTTTTCAGCACTTTGGCCAGGCAGACAAAGAGTCATAATTCTATTGATCCATGTATTCCTATAGCTCTCAGCACTAATGACTTTATGAGCTTCTTTAATGATAAAATTCTAACTATTAGAGACAAAATTCATCACCTCCTGCCCTCAACAGGCACTGATTCACCCTCCAATTCCGATATATATTTAGACTGTTTCTCTCCAATCGACCTTTGTGAATTAATTTCAATGATTTTGTCCTCTAAACCTTCAACCTGTCTCTTAGACCCCATCCCAACTAGGCTGCTTACGGACGTCTTGCCTTTAGTTAGCACTTCTTTACTGGATATAATCAATCTGTCTCTAGTAACAGGCTATGTACCACAGTCCTTTAAAGTAGCTGTAATTAAACCTCTTCTTAAGAAGCCTACACTGGATTCAGCCGATTTAGCCAACTATAGACCTATATCTAACCTTCCCTTTCTCTCTAAGATCCTCGAGAAAGCAGTTGCCAATCAGTTATGTGACTTTCTACATAACAATAGTTTATTTGAGGATTTTCAGTCAGGATTTAGAGCGTATCATAGCACAGAGACAGCACTGGTGAAAGTTACAAATGACCTCCTATATTATATTTATTATTATTATAAAGTCATAGCTCTACTTCTATTATTGTTGTTATGGTTATTGTTGTTGTTGTTATTATGCTTCTCTGTGTCACTCTGGGCTCTTTTGGAGATTGCATGAACCACAAAGATCAACTGGTTCTCCTACAGTAGAGAGGGTTGATAATGGAGGAGAAGGAGAATGGGCTGAACTTGTATCCAATCCCACTGTAGAACTTACTCTGAAACTCCATGCACACAACACACACGCACACACACACACACACACACACACACACACACATTGTTACATAGCAGGGCACAAAATCCATTCATTTTTTAAAACCATTTTGTGATGACAAAATGGTAAGTTTGTATGTTTCTCATAAGTGCAGGCGCAGAGCATATAGGAATGCCAACAGTCCCTCCATCACCAGGAGAATGGAGACGGTGGGTGGGGCAAAGTAAGAGAATATGACTGCCAGGATTACAGATCTCAGCATGCCTCACCAAGAGAGAAAGATGCACATCATCGTCATCCACAGCATGTCTGACAGCTCTGAGAGGGGAGTCAGACAAGTTGTTACACATTCTGTACATACACAGTGCACATTTTTCAAGTCTGTCTTAATACAATACTGACATGCCATTATGTACATGGAAATAGGTCTTGATTGCTGTAACAATTCCTACTTTCCACACTGACCCTGAAGGTATTCCAACATAATGCAAATACATTGTACAAGATGGAGGGCAAAATCTTCTGCCCTTGTTCTTAAAAAAAAAAAAAAAGCTTCCAAAGTTCTCTTTTTGTTTCCCCAGAAGGAAGTTCCTTGGCAATCACTTTTGGGATTTTATTGGCACATTTTGGTGTAGCAACTTCTACGTTACAGTGATTAGGAAACTTCTCTCCCTCTTATAGGTCTCTGTCCAGTATCATCTTGTTGTTGTTGTTCGCTCCTCTAATATCTATGACTATCACATTACTGCCTCTCATATTAGTCATGCTTTGCTTTAGAAATACATTTTTTAGCATATAACTTAATTTCAAAGCATGCCCTCTATTTCTGTCACACCACAACGCTGCTCTGATGGATTCATATTTTCAAATTGTTTTAGGTCCTCTTCTACTGACACAAATTTGTTACGTTTTTGTCTGTGAATTTCTGAAAGCACAGCATGACGCACTGTGGCATGAAATTCTTTTTACTCTTTGGGAACATTTTTGTGAATGAAACTTGCCCACAAACAGAGTGGAACATGGAGCCTTATATGAACATCTTTTACCTCCTCATGAACAGGCTGTGAGACAGGCAATTTATGACAAGTTTGTACACGAAAGGTTCACTGAAATGAGTAAGAGAGATTGAGGGCTGTGAGTCAGCTGCAGTTAGCAGCTAACTTTGGGCCACTTGGAATCAGTCCAGTATATTTGGGCCGATTCTGGCTCATCATTGCAGAGTAACTCAACACTTTTTTGAGTCATTATATTTACAGTAACTTTACTATCAACTGATCCTGGTCGCATTCTATAGTGTCCATTACAACACAAGTTTCTTTTGCTTTTTCTAGAGAAAAGCCTTTCTAAAAAGTCTTTTAGACCCCAAAAATATGAGAAAAAATAATAAATAAACAAAAATAAGGCTGTTGGATACGTTTGTTCTAAGAGTTTGCTTTTACTGTTCACTTTTGTGTTCTGTAACATTCATGTTGATGAAGAATTCAACAATTCAGGACATATTTTTTCCTCAGAATTCCATTGATGACTGTCAGCAGCTGTTGGACATCCATGAGTCACTGCAGTGCCTCATTGGAAACTGGAGTAAAGTGCATCAGATGGAATTCAAAAAATAAAATGTTCCAGACATTTTAATAATAAGTCATTTTCAAGATAATCCAGATAATTCATATAAATGTTATATACAATACACACCTACACAAGCACTGGTAATGCAAGACAGGTATAATCATCACAACAGAAAAATAAAAAATATTCAACTACAAAAAGATGATCAGCAAGGCCATACAGCTGCTTGTAATCTAACTATTTGAAATCTAAAAGGTCCAGTGTGTAGAATTTAGAGGCATCTAGCAGAATGGACTTGGCAGAAATTGAATATAATATTCATAAGTATGTTTTAATTAGTATATAATCTCCTCAATATAAGTATAGTTGTGTTTTTGTTACCTTAGAATGAGCCCTTTATATCTACATAGCCTAGAACGGACAAAACAAACACTACCTCCAGAGAGGGCCTCTTGCGTTTTTCACGAGTTTCACGGCCACTGTAGGTTCTCCTACACGCTAGGAAGGGGAGGGTGAGGGGAGCGGTATTCAGTTAGGTGCAATCCACAACCTCACTGCTAGATGTCAATAAAAATCCTACACCTTTAACTGTTTAACATGCTGTTTATCTACATGTGTAGAATTAGCTAAAGCTGCAGAATATGTTTTGTATACATAAACTTTTTCAGAATAGCTAAAATGGCCTGTTGATGATGGTAATGATATACACAGGCCTGGAGTCATTTTTAGGGCAAGGCCACTTTGACCTTTGATAAATACAAAGTTATTGGAGCATCGCAGCCAAAATGTAGGGCACCAAGGCTAAAACCAATAACAATAAGTGATAATAACATTGTATGAAGACAGTATAGAATCAACAATTAGTAGTCAGTGTATTGAAAAACAGTACTGAGTTTATTAAAACTGTACACTGAATGTTTGACTTTTCCACAAAATGATGTGTGATTGATTGATTTTTCTCTATATATAAAGCAAGGAATCTCTGTCTGTCTGTCTGTCTGTCTGTCTGTCTGTCTGTCTGGCTGTCTGGCTGTCTGGCTGTATGTATGTAAACTTGTCCTTCACATATCTCGAGATCGTTCATCTGATCTACTTCATACCTGGCAGGTGGATTGCTGGGGAAATGAGGAAGTGTCGATGGGTGAAGGTGTTTGGATGAGTGGTTCTCGAGAAATAAATAAAAATACCTCATAAATAACGTTGATTTGCCTCTTCTTCAGCCCGTGGAGTCAACAACGGAAATATGGACAGCGCTGCCATTGCAACCCACATTGTGGTGGGAGGTGGGATTACATCCATAGTGTTAATGACTTTTAACACTGGCTGTGGCTCAGGAGGTAGAGCGGGTCGTCTACTAATCGGAAGATTCCCGACTCCTCTAGTCCGCATGTCGAAGTATCCTTGGGCAAGATCCTTGGGCAAGATACTGAACCCCAAATTGGGGTGTGCGAATGATTAGGTTTCCTCTGATGGGCAGGTTGGGACCTTGTATGGTAGCCCCTGTACCCATTCAGCGTATGAATGTGTGTGAATGGGTGAATTGACAAGTAGTGTTAAAAACGCTTTGAGTAGTCGGATGACTAGAAAGGCGCTATACAAGTACAGTCCATTTACCATTTTAAGAGACTTAAGCTCTACTATTGAACTGTGTAACGTTACTGTGAATGAAACTTGGCATGTACGTGTAAGACTTAGTGCTCAATGTCTCAGGCACATTCAGAAGTATATAAAATACCTCATAAACAATGCTGCTTCTGCTTCTTCTTCTGCACAAGGAGTCAACAAACGGAAATACAGACAGCGCCACTCTGCCATTGCAACACACATTGTGGTCAGAGATGGGATTACATCTCTAGTGGTAAGAACTACCATAGAGAATGAATTGAAAAAGTTTAGAGAGTTTAGCTCTATTCCCATTCCTCACACGCGGGAACTTTGTATTTATGTTCAAGACATTCAAGACAGTTATAGTGGTTCTGTGTGTTTTATCAGAGGGCAGAAGTTTAAAGATTGTGTCTGAGTGTGTGATAAGCCCTACTGCAAGCTGCACTTCAGTCCATCTTCAGTCCATCTTAACTGAACTCTTTTCCATTTTAGCTTAATATGCATAATGTGCGTCACTTAGCATGATGGGTCTGCATTTGTACAATCTAATTTTTCTTGTGAATACATTTGAGTCTAACAGGGCATTGTGTAGCCTGTGTGTCACTGAGAGATAGAGAGAGCTGCTTTGAGTTAATCTTGAGATCCCTGATATTAAAACATGTCTTCAGACTGTCCTTGGCATCTTTGCTCAGGTTGTTGTCAAACTTGCAGTGTTTTTGATTGCAGATATTAATCCTCAGTACTCAGTTTTCCTGTGCACAATTTTTCCCTCTGAAATGTAGTACAGTGGAAGTTGCCTCAAAATGGAAATACTCAAGTGATCTAAAGTACAGGTACCTCAAAATTGTACTTAATCACAGTATTTGCACACTGTGCTTAAAAATGATACCAACATGAGCAA
Source organism: Scomberomorus guttatus (assembly GCA_038419695.1). Classification (NCBI taxonomy): domain Eukaryota; kingdom Metazoa; phylum Chordata; class Actinopteri; order Scombriformes; family Scombridae; genus Scomberomorus; species Scomberomorus guttatus. Next base: position 35,093,425 of record CM076447.1, on the reverse strand, counting down.
CATATGATACCCCAATACCAACAGCCCAGGGCAGCAAGTACAAACTAGGACAATGTTAACAACTTCAGATTCGTAGTAGCTATTGTTCAGTTGTGACAACAGATTTATGTTCACATCAAAAAGAGACAATGGCATATCACAGACACATGACTTACCCTTGTTTCCTATGTATTTTCTTAGTATGTAGACATAAAGTAGCCTACCACAAAGCTTATACTCTGATACAGGTACAGATCAGTACTGAATACTAAAAAGATTGAACACTAAACATTCACACATGTAAAAGTTTATGTTCACATCAAAAAGTATCAAATACATGACTTACCTTTCCTATATGAATGGTGTACAAACAATAGCCTACAGTCTACAGTATTCTTGTTACTTTAAGCTCATTACTCATTATACAGCACAGGGGAAAACAATCTGACAGGTACTAACCAGACCCTCTGTACAGACTCATTCACAAATCACACAATATCAACAGGTGACTGAACAACCAATACATTAAGAAGTGGAGCCATTCATGGACAGCTTTAGTGTTTGGGAAAACAACCTACAGCACATTATATGATCTGTTTGCTGCATATTTGTTGAAGAGATAAATACACACAACAGCTACAGAGAAACATTTAACCATCAGAAAAGAAACTAGTGACCAGAGACAGAGAGAAGGTGTATCTGACTCACGTTATCTGATGTCTTCTTTCTTTCATGGAGATGAATTATGTCATATTTAACGTCCCACTGCATTTGTTGTTGTATCGGTTATGTTGTTTGTTAACAGAACTTGCTGTTTCATTTAAATTAAGTTATTAACTTTCTATTGCTGTGAAGACTGAGTGTGACTGGCTTCATGGTTCACTTCAGAGTTTCTTTTCCAACAACTTCCATTCATAGTCTCACAGTGACAGCTTCAGTCTGTTTGACACTTAACTATTTTTTAATCAAAGGATGCAAACCACCTTTCTTCCATTCGGTTATATCATGTTTGACCACACTCACTGACTGACAGTTAGCTGTTACAACCCATAGTGGCGCTTTCACACACTAGAGGGCCCTGAAAATAAGGAAAATATGGCTGTGATGTGTGTGAAGTGTCCACTATTTATTTGACAAAGAAATTTTTCAAATAATGGACATAACACTCTGCATTTTAGGGGGCCACAGGACTGTCCTAACCCTGACCCCCGCCTAGAACCACCAGCAGTCAACGAATGACAAATGACAAATGAATGATTGGTCTATCCCTTTTCAATACAATATCATAAACAGATTATGACAAGGTACAAACTAGTGGGTGCTGCATTCTGTAAAACATATAGAATGAAAACAATTTAATACAAATCAATTAATAGGTTACACACCGCACATTAGTGCTGACAAAAATATTAACAGGTTAATACATGGCTGGCAGTTAGAGGGTATACGATCTGCAATTCAGTCCACATCAGTTATATTATAAAAAATGAAAAGGTTGTGATTCTTGTGCTGGGTTGGTTGCCAGCTTTGCACACACACACGATGTGTCCCAATTCCATATTACATACTAACTGTATACAGTACGTTTTCTAGTTATGCTGTTTTGCTGCTAGTCTTCAGGAAATAAATGTACTTTACCATTTTGTACTAACAGGAAATTATGGAATATATTTGCAGGCAGATGCCAAACCAAACTGTGAATCTCAAGGCCAATTAAACTCTATAAAGAAAAAGAAAAGTGTTTTTTTCCTTTCCTTTTCCTTGACAGTAGCTCATTTTGTCACTCTTCCAGTATGAACACGCTACACACTTAAAACCTGCCTAGAATTAGAATGTAGTCTTGAATTGGGACACAGCTTGTATCTCATGTTTGTTGTCTTGCTCAATACTCACTGAACGTTTTCTCCAGCTCCTCACATCTGACCTCATTCACAAACTTTCTCTGCAACAAATTCACGTGAGTTCAGCTTGGACAGAGAGGGACACAGAGGAGTGGGAGGACAGAGACGCAGAGAGTCAAACAGATGGACACATACAAGATTTGTTGAAATGAAACTCTGTACTTAGTCCCCTTCATCAGCAGGAAATCCTAGGCATCGACAACAAGAAACCCTTTCTAAACAATAAATACACAATATAAACAACTCCAGCTGTGGAAATGAAACTACATTAGAGTTGTCACGAACGAACCGAATCTTTTGACCGGCTCATTAACATGAACGATGGGAACTGAGTCGCGTTTGGTTCGGAGCCCGTTCTTTTTTTTCTCTCTCCCTGAGTTCACACCTATGGTTAAAGGAGAGAGAGCATGGGGAGGAGTTGTGCATAAGTGCATGAGTTGTGCACACTCCCTTCACGTGAGTGCCTCAGTGAAAAACAAAGAAAAAAAAGCGTGTTTAAGTGTTGCATGAATAACATAAGTCAAAGTAGTTTTACACACATACACACACTTTACACAAAGGGTAAATAGTGATGTCACCGTCAACTCAGAGGAATATGGCAGTGGAATATTTAAAATGAATCTATATCAGACTTTAAAATCTTGTCACACATGTCAAATGAAGCTATAATCAATATTTCAGAATAATTCAAACTCAAATATTGGTGGGAAATCTGAGTTTGAAATTATTCTGATCCAAATCTCAGCCCATCATTCCTCCCTGTGATTATTTCCAGGATAAAATGAAGTAACCCCAAGCTGGCTTCTTAAAAGTGAATAAATATAAAAAATGAGCCAAATGAGCCAGTCTTTTGAATGGCTCTTTGAAATGAATGGATCCCAAAAATCCGGCTCCCTCCAAAGAGCCATAAATCCCATCTCTAAACTATGTTTGATTTCTGTAGGCTTGAAAGATGGCTGCATGTGGTGTAGACCAACCACCTATTAACCCTGTCTCATAAAAATTACATTAAAGTGGGCCTCTAGCGATCTTTTGAAACATGCAGACTAGAGTTTTCATAGTACAGAGTTCAAAGTAACGAAATTTAATAATTTAGGAATTCAGGATCTGTAGGCTTCCTTGGGAACTCACCATTTACTGCGGTTGTGCTTAACAGTGTTTGGGGACGCTTATCGGTTGTTTGCTGCAACTTTAATGCGGTGTAAGGGTGAGACACTGAGTTGTGGTGTGAAGAGAACCTGTAGTAAACTGGACAGCTGTTTTGGAGAGTGACTAGCATTAACTAATCACTATATGCAAGTAGCAGTGACTTTCTGTTTCAGTCCTTGTGAAACAATACAAGCAAAAATTCTACCTTCCATGGACCCAAAAGTGTGAATCATCGCTCAAGTGTCGGTAACTCACATCTATGAATTCCACCAGTCTCAGCAATCCCAGCTGGCTGACACAGTTGTAGGCTGATCCAGACTGGAGGAAGATCTGGACCAGGCACACCAGTCACTCAACATCAGTTACTGTCTGGTTGTAAATGACTAAAATAGATCACTTGCCTGTTTATCCAATAGTATCTCAGTGCAGTATACCAGGACTATGCAAGACAACTTCTGTTGAGGATACTTCATGATGCAGCTGCATCCTGTCTCAAAAGGAGAGTTTTGGAGGGAAGCTATAATGAAAAACTGATGAAGCCTAATTTCCTTCATGTGACCAAAGGCAGGACACACAATAATTTAATTTAGGGAGAACAGAGGTGGAGGCAATGAGGAAGAGAAAGGGAGAAGAGATGAGAAAGGAGAGTTACCATATGACTCTTCCCTAAACTTGCAGATGCCAAACAGTACTAAGTTTCCCTTTTCCCAATATATTTTATTGAGTTTACCAGTATATTCAATCCACCACTGCAGAAACTGTAACACTGCGGTTAACAAACTTTTTCCATGTCAAAGAGCCTGAACAGACACAGAGAAAACCCCTGTCTGTTTAATGACACATTATGGTTATAATTGAAATGAAATAAAGTGGCCCTATGTGAACATGGTGCTTTTACAAAAATGTAATGATTCTATATCAATGCTCTAAAGTTATGTTGTAATACAGCCAATCAGGATTCATCCATACACCCTGCTAGCACCCCCTAGAGGCCGTGAAGCTACTTACATTCACCTGGTCCTAACATCACCAACCATTTAAAGCACCACTGTTTCCCTAACAGAGATTAAAAGAGAAAAAAATGAAGCATCTTCCGCCTGTTTTTGAATTTATTTTCTACTTTTCCTTATTTCTGCACTCCTGCACTCCTCTAGGGGTTGTCCTGACACCAGTCCTGCCCTGTAACCTCACACAGTAGCTAAATGTTGTAGCCTGGCCAAAATAGTGAAACGTCATTGAAAAGCAAATTCGGCCCAGTGTTGGATTTAGGCATGAACGCACAGACCTGATCTTATTAGTATTTCTCTACTGATGTGAAAAACATGTACCTGTATCTTCTGTTCATACATGATAAGGTGTTATAGGTGAGCTGAGCATGTTAATTTACAATCAGAATTTTAACAAAAAACGACAATAAATGAGTCAAAATAATCAAAATAGCATAAATGTTTTAGTCCATTAATGTTCAGCCGTTTTACAGGAAATTTGATTACTTAAATATTTGATGATTACATCTTTTCATTGATCTTACTGTATTTATATTGCACGACATAGTAGATGGAATGCTTTGAATTATTTAGCACATATTTAACACGCGTTTATTATAGCATCCCCGTTTGTTTAAATTCAAGTTCCAATCAATTATAATATATAAAGCAATATTTATGTTGATTTTATCGGTCATGTTCCATTTCATTGTAGACTATAAGCTCATACCTAGCTAAAGGCTATGTGGGAGGGGTGAGGGGGGAGAGGTTTATCCTGAACTACTGTCCTAATCCGTTCTTAGAGGATAGAGGCTTAGTGGGACCTCAGGTTAGGTTGACCACAAATACTGCCTTAGAGAGGGACACCCAAACAACCGACACCTTCTATTCATGTGCATTTTTGATGTAGCCTATTCATTATTTTAACTCAGCTTCATGCCGGCGGCTTTTTCTTTGAGTTTGACAAATCTCCGGTTTCATCTTCTGGATTAATTGAAGGAGATAATCATTTCCTCTGGGCTAATTTGGAAGCCATTTTAATAGCTGTTATAGGCTAGAGCATTGTTGTCAGAGACCTGTGAGCTTGTCTTTTTTGCTACTTTATTTAATTAATTTATTTTATTGGAACATTACATTTCTAAAGATGAAGGATCGACTGGCGCAGCTGAAGGAGGTAGGCAGAGTTTTATTAGTTTAGTTATTGTCATATTTACCCTGTGGAGCACCTGTTGCTAGCACAGGCCCTAATGCACCGTCTACAGTCTGTCATGAATTTACCACCAGTAGGCTCCTGTGTCTGGGGGGGCTGTACTATAGATAACTTGTATCCAATTACAATTAAATGTTCGCTACCTACATTCGACTTTTTTCGCCATTTATATCAATTGCATTTTTCAACAAATAGGTATATGAACACTGCATTCAAAACAATTTATCAAAGATTTGCCCATATACAAATATATGACGTATACAAGTTTGTTCCATGGAATGTCATGAATATAAATAATTTACAAATATTTAAAAATAGGATGGTCTATAGTTCTAAAACCTACGGCATCCATAATGTTCAGTATAAAAGCTTGTCGTGTTATTTATCCCATAAATATCTCCATACAAGTAGTTAGTATTATAAGATTATTTAAATTGATTAGTTTCATGCGAGAAAAGGCAGTTGCGTTTATTTAACCTGCAGTTGGACTCCCGTGGAACGCACGTAAACGTCACACACTGGTGGAAGAAGTATTCAGATTCGTTACTTAAGTAAAAGTACTAATACAGTAATGTAAAAATTCTCCATTACAAATAAAAGTCCTGCATGCAAAATTCTACTACAGTAAAAGTATTATCATCTTGATCCTAGTTAAAGTACATACCTGCCAACACTCCCGATTTTCGCGGGAGTCTCCCTATTTTTGATTGGTAATTACTCCTGTTAATCTCCCGATTTCATAGTTGTTTCCTTTTCGTTATCACTGTTTCTGGCACTGTACAGCGTGTCTGCGCAGGCAGTCCTTCATCCTGTCTTCTGTCTGCTGCTGACGTGATTCTCTGCCTGCATGTACCGCTGGCAGAGAGAGAAGGTACTGGTTTGTCTCAGCCAGTAACTAAGTTTACAAGAATTTGCCAAATGTTAAGATACGTATCAAACTCAGATAAACAGTTAGGCTACATACAGACAGCTTTTGTTGTGATGCGCTGCGGGCAAAGCAGTTGAAAATATCGCTTTTCTACTTGTTTATGCTTGTTCTTTTAACTCTGATATATTATTATATATGACATCATTAGATTATTAATGCTGAAGCATCAGTGTGTAAGCAGCATTTTACTGTTGTAGCTAGGTTCCCAACCTAGGGGTCGGGCCCCTCCAAAGGGTCACCAGATAAATCTGAGGGGTCGTGAGATGATTAATGGGAGAGGAAAGAAGAAAAAACAAAGTTCTGATATACAAATCTGTTGATTTTTGGTGAAATATTAGATCATTTGAACATTTACTGAAATTAAACCAGGTGAGAGGTTTGGAGAGCTGTTAACTCATAGACATCTGAAATGTGACCCCGACTACACACTGCTTTTTTAAGACATCAAAAACCAAAAAGGTTGGAAACCACTGTTTTCATCTTTAACAATGTGTTGTATTTTAAAAGCTTGTTATATTATCCATTGTGTCTAATCTTCATCTGAAAAGTAACTAAAGCTGTCAAATAAATGTAGTGGAGTAGAAAGTACAATATTTCCCTCTGAAATGTAGTGGAGTGGAAGTATAAAGTAGCATCAAATGGAAATACTCAAGTAAAGTACAAGTACCTCAAAATTGTACTTAAGTACAGTTCTTGAATAATTGTAACTGTAGCTTTCTTTAATGCACAGATAATTTTGAATGGGCTGTAAACTAGGCTGCACAAATAGATTGTAAATAGAATATAGCTTCAGGGCCCTTCAAAAAAAGTTGTATTCTGGAGTATACTAAATGTACTGTAGATATTCTGCAATACATGTTTGTTTCTGATGTGGTCAATACATCCTCAAGTTCAGTCTTGACCCCCTTTTAATGTTTCATTTTTTAATGTGTAACAGAAGAGTGATGGGGGAGGCGATGACATTGAGGTTCCCGTGGAGAACGAGGCTTTTATGGATGATTTCTTTGCCCAGGTATTCTGTTTCTGTGGCTATCTGTTTCTTACATTTCAAAAGAGAAAAAGAATTCATGTCTTTCTCACTGATCTGTTTATGTGCGTGTCTTTCAGATTGAGGATATCCGTAACAGCATTGACAAGATTGATGAGAGTGTCACAGAAATCAAAAAACTCTACTCCACTATCTTGTCCGCCCCCACATCTGAGCAGAGTAACTGTGTCTGACACACACACACACACTGAATATTCTCCAGCCTATTATCTGTTACTTTCTATTATTTCTGTTGTTTGTAATCTACCTCTGCACTCTCTCTTTTAGAAACACAAGATGACCTTGAAGCCCTCACCAATGAGATCAAGAAGTCAGCAAACAATGCAAGAAACAAACTCAAGAGTCAGTGTTTGCTCTTTTTACTTACTTTTTGGACTCACACTGCCTAACCACATCAGTGAAGTGAACAAATAGAGAGAAGTGTACAGATCCAGATGAATTATTATTGATTTTTCACATTGCATGTACTTTTGAAAACAGCGGTTACCTAAAAGATTATAGCACAATATTTAAATCTCCATGTGTCAGATAATTCACAGCCCTTTGTCTTTCTCTCTTTTATTCTATTTTTTACCTTCAACAGAAAATAGTTCCCAATTATAACATGATAAAGTGGGTATAAGCAATGGAGGGGATTAAAAGTGTTTTTTTTCTATTATTTTCTTATGCTGCTATGTTTCTGAAATAGACAAATTTGAAGAATATCTGTGGCCAGACCCCTGAATCAGTTTCAAAGTAACAACAGAATCATAGATATTGTTCCCTATCTTTTGTCTGTGTGTTTGTGTGTGTGTGTGTGTGCTAGGTATTGAGCGCCAGCTTGAGTCAAACACAGATGAGAGGGCTTCAGCTGACCTCAGGATACGCAAATCGCAGGTCAGACAATAAAAGCAAAGTAAATGAAGTTGACTTGACCCATCATCTTTATGGAACTGGAACTACACATTCATTGGAGTTTACACATTCTTAAAACTATGATTTTCTGTTGATTTCATTTCATCTCTTGTGGTTTTCAATGCATCTTCAAATTCTAACACAAACCAGAGAAAATACAAAGGTAGAATTCTAGGATCAGAAGAAGGTAAAACAGGAGCAAACTCGATTTACTGTGAAACTGGGTTTCTATTGTGTGCACTATGTTCACTTTCATATACTGTACATAGTCTACACCTATTACGTATATCATGTTATGTACTATGTGTCATGTCAAATGAATAGTAAACTGGAAGCTCTGACAGTGTATTAGGCTTTTCAGCACCATGGACAGCTCACATTATCAAGTTCTTATCAGCAGTGCTTGCTTACACATAAGTAGAAATTATTTTTTGATTATTATAGGAGAGTTTTAGTGTCTCATGATGGTTTAAATGTTGTTACAGAGGTTCTTACACCTTGACATAAATAAACATTTGGAGGGAACACTCAATACTTTTTTAATGGTTTGAAATGCCAAAACACAATATTATCCTTAGTTAACAGATCATCAGCATTTTTATTTTCCCCAGCATGCTATCCTGGCTAAGAAGTTTGTAGAGGTCATGACAAAATACAATGAGGCTCAAGTTGACTTCAGAGATAAGAGCAAAGGACGGATCGCCCGACAGCTGGAGATCAGTGAGTTGCAGTTGCTTATTACATGGCATAATCAAATGGAAGGGTTGCTTTTGAACTTTAAACTTGTTATGGCCAGTGGAAGTATTTCTTCTGATGTCTAGTCATGCAGAGTAATGGGTTTTTAACCAATGTGTACATGGTGTTATGAGCTATTTGAGACTTGACTGATCATTTAGTTGCTTATATTAAGTTTGAATATGTCATAGATGGTGTTAGTACCACTCTGAACATGATGGGCAGTCTGGTGGGTCTTCTTATTACTCATTGTCAATCACAACAGTGTTGTGTCAACTTCTAACAGGGTATTGACAAGAGCAGAAACAACAAGTAGATAGCAATTTGTTGATTGACAGAACATTAATTTGCAACTATTTTGACAATTGATTAAATGTCGAAAAAGTTGTTGACAAACCACTCTCTACAGGTCATAGTTAAGAACCTTCACCACTTTGAACATGTCATAGTACTGTGTAACTGTTTGGCATAATGTTTTGACATGTTGTAGTCAGGTTTAACCTAATTTTTGTCATGTGTTCTAAACACTTTTGAAAAGTCATAGTCAAGTGTGAGACACATGCCAGGCTGTGATAGCGCTTTTGTCATGTTTAATGCAGAGATCTGGCTGTTTTAACCATATCTCAGTGTTTTTAAAATGGTATAGTACTGGCATCCATATGGGTCTACTTATCCCTTTTCATAACATAAAAGTATGACCACCTACTCAATATGAGGACATAGGTTACCTCACAAACAGTAGGATACCCTGGAGTTTTCATTGTAAAGTTTTGTACCTTGTCAAACAGCTCTGTTTGGAACACAGCAGTGACTTCTACTTTTCAGAAGTCAGGGGACAGACATTGTTTCTTTGTCAGTCTGTCACTACATGCTATATTTAACGCGGCCTGTCAGGTGAAACAGATACAACTGTATAACTGTGTTTACTGATGATCGTAGCGGGGAAAGCAACGACTGATGACGAGTTGGAAGAGATGCTGGAGGGAGGCAACTCAGCTGTCTTCACTGCTGGGGTAAGACTGACTGTGTGAATCTGTATATATATGCACAAAGGGTGGACGCAATAAAAACAGCACCTCTACAAAATAATGCAATTCCACCATAGTAACGCTTTTGTTAGGACTGTGCCACAGATTCAGCTGTGGTGCTGTGTTGGATTGTGTTACACTGGAAGGTGTACCTTCACTTGCCTATTTACACAGCTGCAGAAACTACAGGTCATCATGTCATCAGTCAACAGTTGTAACTTGTTCTCTTATGATGTGCTGATCAGATCTTTTTTTACTATATTCTTATTCTTCCATGAACCTCATATTGTCTCTCTTCTGTTTTCTTTCTTCTTTTCACTTTACACCCACTCCTTCTCCAGATTATGGACTCAAAGATCAACCAGCAGGCCCTGAATGAAATTGAGGCTCGTCACAAAGACATCATGAGGTTGGAGAGCAGCATTAAAGAGCTCCACGACATGTTTGTTGATATCGCCATGCTGGTTGAGAACCAGGTACACACACACACGTGTGACACACCAATGAGAATTTAACCAAATTTAGGATTTGGAAAGACAACTCTCGTTACAGTAAAATGAGGGCTTATTAATGGAGCTGCATTAACATTATACAACATTCAATTTTGATATAAGAATATGTTGGAATGTATGTTGAATTAATTGTGGTTCCAATTTTGCTCTTTTTTGGAGGGCATTTTTATGCCATAATTAGACAGTGACAGTAGAGAGTTGACAGGAAACATGGAGAGAGAGAGATGCAACTAAGGTCTGCGAAGGAGATCTTATGCACTATGTTCTCTGTTTATTCAAATGAAGTTGGGAATCCTATAGTAGATACATACTGATAAACAACAAAGTGTGGTGTTTGATTTTTAGCTATTGATAGGTCTTTTTGCTGTCATTTTACCTAGCCCTGCCATTGTTAATAATTTAATGATATCAGATCCACTTAGTAAACTAAAATAAACAATAAACAGTTCAAAGTTAAAGCAATATATGTCAAACGTATATGTGCCACTTCGTAATCGTTCATGGAAGGTCCTCCTTAGCTGAGAATAATGTCTATCTGTCTATCTACTCTTCTCTGTCATTATTCCATTTTGTCCTGCCCTCCAGGGTGGCATGATTGACAGAATTGAAAGCAACATGGACCAGTCGGTGGGGTTTGTAGAGAGAGCAGTGGCAGACACCAAGAAAGCAGCCAAATATCAGCAGGAGGCACGCAGGGTAAGCTTGGACTGGTTCGACAGTGACATAGATGTAATGACCTGTTGAGATGCTTTTAAAAACATGACATTCCCATTTCCACATATAGTTTAGTATAATAGTGTATAGGTTATATGGTTATGTCTAACCAAACATAACAATGTCAACCACAAACACATGATCAAGCGAGGAGTTGCATTCACCCATGATACTGTAGGTTAATAGTTAAAACTACAGAATGACGTTTGTGCAGGAAGCCAAATCAAAATGTATTATTTTTTAATAATCAATATCCCAATACTGGTCTACAAATATCTCTTTATGGCAGAATTCAGCCTACTATAGACCAAACCACTGGTGATTTCTTACATCAGTGCCATGTTTAAACCCAACTGATTGTCTTGATTGACAAAGTTGACTTTGTCACTCAGGACAGTAAGATAATAAACAATGTTGATTGGGCTCTGGGTAAATCTTTGCTCAAGCTTGGTCTGGGGAGTCAGCTCAATTTTTGTCAGTCTTCAGTCCTGACTAGGTCTTGACTGCCTTCTGAGCTCAGTTATTTGATCAGTCTTGACTACAAGTCTTGAGTTGTAGTGAAACTAACCTAACCTGGTGCTTCACCAAGTCTTCTGTTTAAGCAGAGCTCTTAAATGTTCTAGGCTTCTGTGTGCCACACCAACATACAGTACCTTATTTGTTATGGCTTCAAAATGATCATTATTATCCATTTTCTTTCTGTCTCTGCATTCTTCTCCCTCCTGTTTTCAAGAAACAAATGATGATCTTCTGCTGCTGTGTGATTTTGGCCGTCGTCCTTGGCTCATTTGTCTACAGCTTCATCAAATAAACACCCTGAATGAGGCCATACACCAGCTGAGTCCCCACATTACAGGATGAGGCAGAGCAGAACTTCTCTAAGATAGTTACAAAATAAAGCTCAGGCTCAGTTCACGGTCACTTACTTCATTCAAAATAGAAATAGAAGCTGCAAGTATTGGCATGAATTATTCCTCAATAGGTTAAGACAACTGCCTGTTTTTAAAAATTTGAATTCAGTTTCAATCCAGTTTCTGGATCTGAATCCAATAGAACCAGGGCTGTAGTGGAGACTAAATGCATGTAAACACCTTTTACCCACCTCTCAAATTCTGAAATAGCATTTACACAGACTGTCTATCACTTTGCATCTGTTAGCTCAGACTGGCTTCCTACTGCAGTTTCTGTTGTAGCTTCTATGAATGCTTGTTTTGTTTTCCATTTGAACACTATATCCTTGTATGAGACACTGAAACAGTTGTTGCTGTTAACAAGGAGTGACCAACAAACCACCACTCACCTGTGCTATAGGGGTGTTTAAAACAAACAAACCCTCTGTGCTGAAGCTAGCAGGCAGACTGGAGCTGCTTTCATGGGACAGATGAATTATATCATTCAGACAAAACAACAAAGAAAGTAAGAAAAAAAGGTAGCCAGCTGTCTTTCAAGTTTTTTAAATTGACATTAGTGTTGTTTAACATGTTTTCTTAAGCTGTTAAAAGGTTGTTAACCTCAGTAACTGTTGTAAACACAGAACTAAAGTTGACAGACAATTTCAGTTAATATGAAACACAAAATGCTGATTCATCATTCACCTAATTCATCTATAAGTCAAACTGTTGTCATGATTTGGCTTTAAGTTTAAGCAAATTAATTCCACGTAAGTCAGTTTCGTTATTTTGTTATATTCCAAACATTGACCTACATTAAGGACCATATAGAGGATGTGAAAATTGAGATTTAGCCATCTATCAATCCGGCCTCACAGCCGTGATAGAGTAGCTCAGGTAATGTAGGGTTTACCCAACCTTTATTTACCACTACAGCCCTGTAAAGAACCCACTTTTTCCTGAAATGCATAATAGCATTTTGACTGGCATAATATCAGCATTTGATTTGCTGTTGTATTCTTACTATTGTTCCAAAAAATCTGACAGTTTGCAAGCAGCTGACACTCCAAGAAATAATTGCAAATGTATAATTGATGCGTAGAAAAAGAAGTTCACTGGTTTTGAATGACATGACAGTGCACTGACCTCAGACAGATCTCCCTGCAGCATGACTGCATCATTACCACATTGCCCACCATAATGCATGTCTATAATGTCAGTATCATAAGTATTGCAACAGCTATTGTTATTCTTTTGTACAATTGTTAGCTATTTGTGTTTTGATGTGGAAACCACACCACTGTGCCAGTACTTATGCTATCAATCGCATCTAATGATACAATTCATATCATGTTGTGAAGAGGCACCTGCTATGACTCCATAGTCCAAATTACTTTTCAATTTACTGAAGGAAGGAATTGTCTTTCCTAGAGTTTTGACATTGAACTGATTAAAAGATGATTGACAGTAGATACTGTATGGGCTAAGAATAGAAGTCAATTCTGAAGGTATTAGATTAGAAATAGAAATAAACAGCGCTAATTTGCGCTAAAATTGATTACACTGACACTGCCTTGGGGGTGTTTTACTGCTCTAGGTCTTTGTTTTTTGTGTATTTATTAAATTATTACATTTATTAAAGATTGCTTTCATTTTTAATATGCATATGTGTTTCCCCCCTCTTTTTTAAAAGGACCACAACTCTATTTCCAAAGAGGTCATTCTTGTTTTATGCCATGGTTTGACTGTTGATTTGTCTTTCCTTCCTCTTTGCTCTAGATACACAAATGCAGTCAGCTACACTGCAAGTGTGTGCTGATACTGCACTGCAACCCACTCCTGTAGTTTCAGCCTACTTCTAATGTATATTTGGAGTTTACCTTTTGCCTGCACCAAATTAAGCTTTCATGAAACTAAAATTGCTCTCAGGCTTATGTATATAGGTCAGCAACAGAAAGTATCACGTTGCTTCAATTTAATATTTTAATCTTACTGTACCTGGTGAAGGCTTTGGTATTGAAATATTGTGCAGATGTCTTTCATATTAAGAATCATGTATGAAGCTACAAATGGAGCACCTGTTAAAAATTCCCTGTGAATGTCATGTATGTCTACCACTGGCTCATGCTGCCTTGACGTGCTCCTTGAAAATTCGTTCTCACATCCAACATTTGAAACAAAATCGGAAATAAAATAAAAAATTGATGTCAGACTCTTCCATTTAGGAAACGAGCAAACAACTACTTTGTACTGGCAAAATTAAATGAATAATATGTTCTAAAAATGAACATGACATCTGGGTAACCTGAACTTTCCACGTATAAACTGGGTTGTTCATTTAACCTGTAAATATGTTTTCGAATTGAAAGCAGGATTCCCTAAATGACAGCAGGAGGAACCAATTTTCTTAGCTGGGGTTCCAGAAGGCTGAATGTAAACAGTTAAAAATAAATAAATAAATAAATAAATAAATACATAAATAAACACACACACACACACACACACACACAAATACATACACATAGATATAGATATAGATATAGATATAGATATTGTATATATAATGCTGGGCCTGCTACAGTGTGGATTTAAGAGGGCAGGTTGGAACTTAGTCAAGACTGGTTAACCATATAGTTCCATTCTACTCACCTTTATTAGCTTGTGTGTCACTAGAAGAATGTAGTGTATTTTTTGTGTCCTTTCTTTCGTACTTTAAATTTACATTAATTTAGGGCTCTCAGTTTGTAGCAGTTTATAAGGTAATGGGTTCTATTGTATAAAATGACGTCTTTTGTACACCTATTGACGAAAATAAAATTATTATGCTTTTGAGTGTTTGTTTAAATTTTGTTCCATTCATCGTGCGCGTCACATTTTGGCATTTTCCTCTCGCTCGCCGTAATCTGCCTGTACGTGTTTGAGAGACAAGTCATTTCCACCAATCACAACAGCCTCACAACATTTTTCAGCCAATCCCCAGTCGTTTCTTCAAAGCACACTTCCATTTATGGATCAGCAAGCACTTCCTCGTTGAGGTGAAGGCTACAAAACGTGTCCCTGTGATGCGAGCCTTGGAGAGTGAAAACACAGGACACAGGAGACGTCACACATCTCGGATTACTGAAGGCATCGGTAAACGGACGGACCTGTGTGAATATGGGGGTAAGCATAGAACAAAGCTTTATTTTTGAGTAATTCAGGTTATTTATGAGTGATGACTAGTTATATTGGGTAATGGGGCGGTGGTTTGCGCGTTGTATCATCGCTTGATTGGCTACTTCTCTTGACTGACTGAGCGCTTGTCCAATAATTATAGTATTGAGATATATTAACCAATAAGGTATAAGGTCGTATTGGAATTGTGCTGTTACTGATAGCCTGCCAGCTCCTTTATGTCTCTATTGGCTATTGTTGTCCAATCACAATTCACAGAGCTTTCGCGTGAGTGACACTGCTGTAGCCCAATAAATGCGTCGCCGGCATTTCTGTGATTGGTCCGGTTGTGGGCGGGGTATGGTGGTGTTTTGTGGTGGGATGTAAAATGGCGGCTGTCCGTGGACCGCTGTAACTTTATACTATACAAGTACTGACAGCAACAATAATATACCATGTTTTCTTGCAGTGTATTGGAGGTATCCGAATGAAAACGCATTCGGATTATGTTAAGTTTTGTGTTAGTATGAGCAGGACGAGTTCAAGAAAGCTAATATTAGCTGGGTACGGCTTGGGATGGTGAGGCAAGGAACAAAGCTCGAGTACACAGACTAAACAGACTTTTAATCAAAATTATGATTTTTTGTTAACTCTCATTTCCTTTCGGTGTAGTAGTGTAGTTACACACTTCCCATATCTGGCCGACTTAAACTCACCAATTCCGAATGAAGTCAGCGAGTGTAAGGAAACATTGGAAGAGGGTTTTGGAATTCAGCAAAGGCATTGAATAAATAGCTCGTCGTCTCAATTAGCCAGCTTTGAGGCACTTGTGTTAGTGAGTAGCTTTTGTAGTTAGTAACTTAGCGCAACTGACTCTGAAAGCAGCTGTGGTGAACACACGCCTTCTTGCTGCTTGTTTACTAACGTTACCCACTGCAGTCATGTGGTGCCCCGGCCAAACTTAAGCTGCTTCTCAGATAGGTTCACATTCATTCTCTGCTTCGTTAACTACCCGAATTTGGTTGGACAAAGCCCGGTTTCCAGGTGATAATGGATGATTCCAAACCACGCTACAGTAAAAGGCTGGTAAGTGTACGTGTTTGGTCTATTGTATATCAAATGAAGGTTAATGTGTGTATTATATGTTTTCTATAGGCTTGTTCGTTAACCATGGCAAGATACGAAACATTGACGAGGTTTGGTGTTAAAAAAAAACTTTCTACTGAGATCAGTTCCCTGCCATGTGTGTAGGCATATTAAAGCTGCAAACAATACAGTGCAACTTTATCTTGAAGATGTGGATTTAGTCATTTACGTGCTGTCCACTGAGTACAGCTGGTGTTAACCCTCTAAGTGGGTAATAAACTGATGATAAACTGTTACTTGATACACACCATAGAGAGGGATGAGTAGGAAAGTGTGGAGAGGGATGAGTAGGGAAGTGTGGATCCAGGAGGAATCAAAAAGACCAAGAAAGATGGGCAGTGAGCAAGATGTTCATGTCTGAAGAGCTTTGGGGACACCACACAAAGGGAGGATGAGAAACAGATGTGTGGATACAAAAAAAGAGGTGATAAAGGACAAATAGAAACCATCTTACATTTCCTCATCAATGACAAAAGTGATGAACAAAAATTAAGAGGCTGAGGAGGAAGAAAGAGGCAGATTGTCGTTCCCTCTCTTTTTTGCTTTTCTAATTTTTGGTTTTCAATTGTGACAGTGATATTGTGTCTGGCATCCACAGTGGTGATGACTGTGTAGCAGTGTAATGTCTGCACACTGAATGGAGGGCAGATTTATGAAGAAATGACTTGAGGGACACCACTGAGTATAATTTTGTTACATTATTACATATTTTAAAAAAATCAGTGATGTAGTTTTTCTTTCTTCTTGCTGGCATTCCAAAGTGCAACAAGCCATTAGATTCTTGTTGCACAATATGCAATAAAATGGTACTTGATTGCTTATTGCATATTACTGGATAGTTTAGGTCTGTTCTCATTTTTAGCCTGGAACCCAATGTTTCACCAGCACAGATGATTTTTGCTGGTAGATTTTATCAGCTGCAGGTAATGGAATCAATGAGTAGGACTACAAAATGAAACTCTTAGCTGTTAGCTGGTGAATGTGGTCTGCATGTGGATTTGACATGGTCATAAACTCCTGAAGAGTTTGTATTGAATTGGATTCACTTATTTATTCCACTTTGATTGTTATTAAGGCTATGTGCCTGAATTTGTCAGAACAGACACACTGACACTATGTACTGGTGCAATGAAAATATATTTTAGTTCCTGAACACTCTTTCAGTGATCATCATCATTATTTTAACCTGATTGTTTGACATTTATATTAGTCAGTTTATACTTGTATGCAGACACTTGTGAAGCAGTGGGAGAGATTATTGAGCGCAGGGGGGTTGGGGGCTCAGCCTGGGATTATCCCTGTATCACCTGTCATGACCTGGGACCCCTCCTGAAGCACAGCTGCCTCAGTTCCAGTGTTTGAAAGCAATATTAAAATAATACTCAGCACATCTCATAATGTACAAGAGGTCTACTTCATGCTACTTTCTTGTGCCTGGTGTGTGACTTCCATCCATCTGTGTATTCCTGTTTTCTCCCCACTGAGGCTATTCTGAACTCTGGTCTCTTGACACTTTGCATTCACATCAAACATCTTTATGCACACAGCAGTGCAATGCAGCTGGTGAAAGTCTTGTTGACTTCCTTGCACTTCTCAGCAGTAGTTAAATGTTTGCTGTTTGTTTGTTTTTTTTTTTTCCACTTCACCTCCTGTTGTTGACTGTAGCTTTTAGATATGTATTGCTTTGCTTTGTCTGGTTGACTGTTTTATTCTGGAGAGGAAAACATTGTGGTGTTTGTACATACATGTTCTGATATGAGGGCTGTCAGGTTGTTAAAGTTTGTTGCCTGATTTAAAAAGATAGTGTTGTTCTGTCTTCCCTCTCTTATTTATGTTTACCCATCCACCCGCTGTTCTCTTTCCTCAGCGGGCTGGTACCCGGCGACGTTACCATGATGACGGCATCTCAGATGAAGAGATTGATGGAAGGAGGATGTTTGACCTGGAGGAGAAAGTCCACAGTCAGAGGTTCAGCTCTGACCGGGTCATTCACATGCAGGGAAAAGGTACGCAGCACAGTCAGTCAAGTTTCCATTGTTTGTATGTGAAAGGCTCAGTTGAATGTGTGCTATTAGAGGAGAGGTGTGTCAGGCTTTAACAGTTTCCTGATTATTAAGACTGCTTGACGTCACTGCTGTGTGCTGTGTGCTGTGTGCTGTGTGCTGTGTGCTGTGTGCTGTGTGCTGTGTGCTGTGTGCTGTGTGCGGTCGGTCCCAAATTCATCCATGTATGAAGAATGGTTATCATACCAAAACTGACATTGATGAAAAGACCTTGGAACATTTCTTGGTCACATTTTGATGTTTGTGTCTTTTCTTCACATAGACTTCACATACGAGTTCATCCAGAGAAGTGGGCTGAGGGACCCAATCCTCTTTCACAAGCCTGAAGGACTGGGAATCAAGTAGGCATCCACTTTATTATTTTAAACTTGCTGCTTCTTTCTTCTCCATTGGACGTAATAACGGTCTGCTGGCATAATTTGATGTATAAAGCAAATAACAACAGACTTGTAAAATGTTTATTAACCTTTTGTTCCACAGGATGCCCGACCCTGATTTCAGTGTCAATGACGTCAAGATGTTTGTTGGTAAGACTCCAGCTGTCACTTTTTTCAAAAAGTCAAGTACGAATGAATTTGAACTAACAATGTGTCCATAATGTGTCTCAGATACAATTTGCTGTGACTCATCAGCATGTATGGCCAGTGATGTCCGTCCATCAGTGGTCAGAGAGAGTCTTACTATTCAGCATAGTCTTTATATTTTTCTGTGTGGTGTCATACAGCTGCACAATGTGTTTTGAAATTGCACTGCCTTCAAGCAGGCAGTCACACCAGGTTGTAGAGATAACGTTGCTGTGCATTTGATGCCTCTGCTGCCTCTCTTGTGTGCTAAGCTAGCTACTGAGTCCTCAGATTTGTTATTGTTGTAGAGTAAGGCAGCTGCTTTTTACAAAGTTGGCAGACTTGGTAATTTTTCCATCTACAGTGTTGCCCCCAAAATACGTCCACACACTGCTTCTCAGATGCTTTGGTGTCATGATTATCTGATCAGCATGGCTTTGCTTGCTACTGTCCTTCTCAGTTTTTATTTATTAGCTTAGTTTAATGATCGGTCCAAGAGCAAGCAATAGGTCAAGCTGATTGAAGTAGTTTGTCTTGTGATCCAGCAGAGGGTGTTCTTAAAATTCACAAATGGTCTGTTGCACTTATGGACTGTAAATTTTGAATTAGATGAGGTCATTACAGTTCGAATATATAATTTTTTCCTCACTTACTTTTGGTATTACATTGGTCTTATTATTAATAAACTGCTCAGTTATTTATCTATTTTTCTATGTACTCTATGAATAGATTTGACTTGAATAAAGGGCAGCAACTGACAATTATTATATTGGTTAATGTGCAGATTATTTTCTGTATTAACTGATTAAACATTTGGTTTTTAAAATAAAGATGTTTAGAAAATAGAGAAAATGCACATCACAATTTCTTAACGTCCAAGGTGACTTGTTTTGTCTGACCAACAGTCCCAAACCCAAAGAAAGAGAAATGCAGTGATATTCACATTGGAGAAGCTGGAACTATGTGTTTTCCAGCAATAATGACTTTAACAACCAATTATTTCAACAGTTGGCAGTTAATTTACTGTTGATTGATGAATTGATGAAGCTTTGACCTCTCTCCTCTCAGGTAGCAGACGCATGATAGATGTGATGGACGTGAGCACTCAGAAGGGGACAGAGATGTCCATGGCCCAGTGGACACGTTACTATGAGACTCCTCCGTCTCAGAGAGACAAGCTCTATAATGTCATCAGCCTGGAGTTCAGCCACACTAAGTTGGAGAACCTGGTCAGGAGACCTGCCACAGTATGTATACGCTTCAACACAATGCACCAAGGGATGTGAATGTGCATGGCAGTGACTAGATTAAGACATTTCTCTTTTCTTTTTTTATTCATCTGTCTTGTATGTGTGTGTAGGTGGATCTGATAGACTGGGTGGATAACATGTGGCCTCGTCACCTGAAAGAGAGACAGAGAGACTCAACCAACTCTATCACAGACATGCAGTATCCCAAAGTACAGAAGTAAGAACTCCCTTGTTCACTGTATTCATGACTTAAATTCAGCTAGAAATGAAACATAATCCCTGTTAACATTTGTATGGAAACATCACTGCTGTTCTTGTGTCTGCAGATACTGTCTGATGAGTGTGGAGGGCTGCTATACAGACTTTCACATTGACTTTGGAGGGACCTCTGTGTGGTACCACATACTGAGAGGAAGCAAGGTGGGGCCATAGTAGAGTATAGTTACAGCCCCATATTTCTCATTTAGGGTTAAAATGGTGCTCATGGAAGTAAAAATAATGAATAAATGTCCAGTCCAGAATGTTTCTTAAATAATATCTGTTCTCCTCAGTAAACGTGTGCTGATCTAATTTTGCTCAGTGCTGCAGAGAGTGGAATGTGTTTTCTAATTGCAGTGATGTATTATCAGGTGTTCTGGCTGATCCCCCCCACCCCTCAGAACCTGGAGTTGTATGAGAACTGGGTGCTGTCTGGAAAACAGGGAGACATTTTCCTGGGAGACCGTGCATCTGACTGCCAGAGGATTGAACTGAAGCAAGGCTGCACCTTTATCATACCCTCAGGTAAACATTAACATCCACACACACCCTCAATACATGCTAAAGGATTTCAGTAATGTAATGTGATGGGAAATAAATATTAATGTGTTTGTGGTGTTCTCAGGGTGGATTCATGCAGTCTACACACCTGTGGATTCTATGGTGTTCGGAGGAAACTTCCTTCACAGCTTCAACATTCCTACGCAACTTAACATCTGTAATATAGAGGACCGCACGCGGGTTTGTTCAAACACACACACACACACACACACACACACACAGACACACTCCTATGAGCTGTAAATGACAAGAAGTGATGGTTTTTCAAATGGCTGAGCCTTTTTTTTTTATCCCCTCCGCAGGTTCCAGTGAAGTTTCGTTACCCCTTCTACTATGAGATGTGCTGGTATGTGTTGGAGCGCTACGTTTTCAGCATGACCAAGACATCCTACCTCACACCAGAGTTTCAGAAACACTCACTAGGCATTGGTATGTAAAGGCAAACAAGCGTTTTATGATTTCTTTTTTTAGTGCAGATGGATGGAGGTGGATAACTCATTCCTTCTGTCAGGTCTGAAGAAACCTTCCGGCTCAGATCCAGCCAGTGAGCAGGTGAAGGAGGAGGAGGGTGTCAGTGATGAAGATGCTTCAGAGCCTGATAAGCCAGCAGTTAAAGTTAATTTGACTCCCTTGGAGCTGGAGGGGCTGTGGAACCTGCTGGGCAAACTGGAGGCTCTGCCGTCCAACAAGAAGTGTGTCCCAGCAGGGATACACAACGCCCCGGCTCTCATTACACACATCAAGGTAGCAGCTGCTACGTGTGTACGTGTGTACGTGTGTACGTGTGTACGTGTGTACGTGTGTACGTGTGTACGTGTGTACGTGTGTACGTGTGTACGTGTGTACGTGTGTACGTGTGTACGTGTGTACGTGTGTACGTGTGTACGTGTTTTCCCCAACAAAGGTTAAGCATTGTAATACCTTATTGACTGGTGGTATAATAAAACTAACTACTGTCCTGCAGGCACTTCTGAAGGAACATGCCAGTGACAATCCCAAACTGTCCTACACAGGAAAACCCATCATCAAGTGGCCAAAGAGGGTGAGCAGCTGTTACTAATACAGTAGTAATGATGAAATAAATAATGAAATAGTAATGGCCATGGCAGTTTTGTTACTAGGAACAAATGTTCATTAATATTAGTATTAAATAATTTGTTTGTTTCTGACTCATGAGGAAAAGTCTCTACTGTGTTAGTAAGAAATACCATTATGAAAAAACACACCTGGCAGTAAAAATGCAATTTTTTTATTTTTATTTAACCAGGACTCTTGAGGTAAATGATCTCCTTCACAAGAGATACCTGGCCTAAATGTCAGCGCAATATAGATATCAAATGGTTACATAATTAAATTAAATAACAGTCACATGTAGCACAATAAAACAGGACTAGAGAGACATGGAAGAACTAAACCTTTAAACCAATTCCATTATTCATGAAACATTTTTGAATGCGATGCTTGAAAATCTGGGTAGACTCTAAAGAACAATGGGCCCTCTTTTACCTCTGTCATGCTTTATTTTTCTGCTCCTCTCCACCAGCCGTCGTGGTATCAGCCTCCTCCTCCACCGCCTCCTCCTCGTCCTAAATTGGCCTCCACTCCTGTCATACCACGACCACAGAAGCCAGCTTCCTCCATGTCTGTGCTGAGGCGGCGGAGGGTCAGGTAACCAGGCGATGAGCTTGAAAGTTGTTTTAGGCACTCAAATTAGTTCTCACTTGTTTGCCTGTTATAGCCTCCTGTAATTCATGAAAGTATGTGTGTTGCTGTCGTGTTTTTTCTTCTGTGCAGGTGTAAGCGCTGTGAGGCCTGTATGAGAGCAGAGTGTGGAGACTGTAACTTCTGCAGAGACATGAAGAAGTTTGGAGGACCTGGAAAGCTCAAGCAGACCTGCGTGCTGCGACAGTGTCTCTCTGTAAGTGACTGTAATTTTTTTTTAAATATTTCTTTGTAAATATACAGTATATGGTAAATATGTCTGATTTGTAAATTACCCTCTGTCCCCTCCAGCCGGGCCTTCCTCTGTCAGCAGTGTGTGAGATCTGCAAGGAGCCCAATCAGGAGGAAACTGGAGACCCCTCCCTTACTCTGATGGAATGTTCCAACTGCGCGCAGATAGTCCACCCTGCCTGCCTCACGGTACACACACACTATTCCGCCTTTCAATATTTAGGACTGATTCACTGAAGTTATAGTGATGCACCCCCACAAAGCCAAGAGACATAAGATGAAGTTATAGCAAACAATAGTGATACATGTTGACACCTGTTAACTTCAGTGTGAAATACATTTCCTGTAGTTGGTTTATAATAAGAAAAACTCAATGTGATTCTCCTATTCAAAGCTCTAAATGTGAAACAAGAGCAGCAGAGAATGATTGCTTTAAAACTTAAGCAGTGACTTACCACAGCAGATGTAGTCTCAATACAGCCTTAGGAGAGTGTTCTGATTTGTGAAAATGAAGATAAATAAGTTTGCAATCGACTGTGAGCTCCAAAGATCAACTGCTCAATCTCGATCATCAGGATGGCAACCACATGGTTATATAATGTGGATAGAAGGTGTTAACAGGATGTGTGTCTCCATCTGTCTCTGCAGGTTCAGGGTGAAGGAGTGGTTAATAAAGACCTGCCCAGCTGTTGGGAGTGTCCAAAGTGTGTCCAAGGGATCACTGACCCGGAGGTACACAACCTTCTTTTATATCCACTAACACACACTCTGAGGTATTCCTACCTCTTGTACGCACACATATTGAATACACCGCTGCAGACGGTCTCAGTGTCTTTGCAAACACCTGCAGTCTTTCTTGCACTCAGTCCATCATGCCGGCGTTCACATACACTTGGTTCCAGTGTGTCAAAGCTAATGGGTATTGTGTGTCTCCTGTCTGTTTGTTTCATTGTTTTCTTTTTGTTTGGTTTTGTTTTCTTTTTTTTTGTTGCTTTATTATTTCATTTTTATTTGTATTCATTTAACTGCGTCAGTCATCAGGCAGCGATGAATCGTTGGCTGCCGGCTACCAGCAGCACATCCGTCCCCACGGCCCCCTGGTCCTCAGGCTGGGCCCCGGGCCCTCTGCTACAATAGGGGGTCCTGTGGGCTCCCAGCAGGATGGGGAGGTGATCCGCTGTGGTTTCTTCCCTCCTCCTCCTCTTCCTTCCTGCTCTTCCACCTCAGCGTCACTTCTATTGGTGGCGGCCCCTCTGCCTTCTCAGCCAATCAGCTCGAGACTGGTGAGAGGTGCCGCCTACTCTATACATCCACCCGTCTGTCGCGTGCACCCTACCTGTTTTTTTTTCCTTTCCATTTTCAAGAGAAGAGACACAACTCCTGTTGAAATGATCTGTGTTCAGATTGTTTGTACAAGAGTAATGCCTCTTGTCTCAGACTGCTGGCTGTTTTTCTTTCTCCATACTTTCTAAATGATTTTCTCATGGCTCATCATAATGAACAGTGTGTAGCCTGCTTTTGACAAATTTAATCAAGTCCCACTCAGTCATTTTGTGATTGTGGACACAGCATATATGCTATAAAACTGCAGATTTTTACAAGGTCAGTTTGTTCACTTTAAAATAATGAACTGCCTTTTCATAAGATTCTACAAGTATGGACTGATGTGTCAGAAAGAGGTTAGAGAAGCTGATGTAGCTCAGTGGCCCTTCTTCACTTACCTTTAATCCCTGGATGAACTGCTGTTGTGACACTTTACACTGTCTGTTTGTCCCTCCATCACTGCCGTGGCTGTCAGCAGGGAGAGGATGTTGTTGAGTAGGTGTTGTGATTGAGCTCCTTCTCACAGAGCTAATCATTCTGTTGGCCCACTGCTCCCAATGCAAAATGGAGAAAAAGGCTACAAGGATTTCTGATTCTTGTTTAGCCAGAGTTAGTCCTAAACACCAAAAAGAGATATCAGAAGTTTTTTCTCTGAATGCAGCCAGAGAATGTGATTTTGTTTTTGTTTTTTCCAAAAGCAATAAGCCCCAAAATCTAATACTGACCTTATTATAGCACGTAATGCATGTTTCAGAAAAAAAAGTAAAGTAAAAAAAGTGTCAGATACATCATACCGTACCAAGACACATCATTGTCACACAAACATGTGGAAATGATCAAAAACAGAAATGAAAGGAATATTCTGTTCACTGTGTTATATGTTTGACATTTCTGAAAGGCTCACTAAAAAGCTGCTCTTGTTTCCAGCACCATGTTTTTATTTCTGTATAAAAATGACTGAATATGTGACAAGTTGTAATGATGACTATTAGATTGTGAGTGATAAATATTCAGATACATTTTGAATAATAGAAGTCTAAAAATAATAAGATGGTAAGATCAAAGATCATTTGTATCTCATTCATTAAAAATTATCCATTTTTGTTTTAATTTCTTTGGTATAATGGTATAAGCACAGTGTATTCTGAGGTGTTCTGATTTTTCAAAACACACCAGTCTACACAAAGGATGCACTGCATTATTTCATGTTCTTTACCTTTACCTTGTTTAGTGACTCTCTATACAACCCTAACTATATTTAATATTTATTTAACTTTATTTTCACTAATGAGGAGGAGAAGGAGTACGAGCAAGACCTTCACTTCAGGGAAACTCTTCCTTTAATGAGTGGAGAAAGTATTTTGCCATGGCTTCCAATGGAGACTTGGATAGTCTTTTTGCATTGAAGTTTCTACTCTGACAGCAATTAAAATAATGGCACAAATCAAAGAAACAGATTTAATCTGTGAGAAGAAGAATCTCTGACAGGAGGCTTTCTGACATTTAGCTCAGTTTTTTAAGTCACTTCTGACACTTCTCACACTTTTTTCTCTACCTTCAGCAGTCTAGAGGAGACAAAGGTGAAGGCCTTCCAGTGGTAAGTGTTTATTGTGGGGTCTCTACTGTAATATGTCAAGTTTATTTTAGAATACTTTTGATTTTGATCTCTTAACAATTTCCTCCTTGTGTCTGTTTTTCTCCATATCTTCCTTCCCCCATCGGTTATTTTGTGCCTTATTCCTTTCTCCCCATTTTTTTCCTATCTTTTATTCTCCTTCCTCCCATCCTTTCACTCCTTATGTCCATGCATCTCCAGAAGCGGAAATCTTCCTCCCTGCTGGATGCTCGCATGGCTAAGATTTACCGACGACAGAGACACAGCCGTGATGGAGACGACTCTGCCAGCGATGACGATGATGAAGGTTCGAAGCACTTTTCACTCCCTGCTGCCTGTCAACAGCACTTACTCTGTAACTTATTCATCATGAAAAACCTCTGAGAAGTTAAACAGCATCAGTCACATTGGGCGCAGGATATAAAAGGGATAATTTTCAAAATAAAAGAATGTTTCTCAGAAAGAAAGAAATGCTACTTGTATTTCAGTATTTGATATCCAGATATCCTATTGTTGTGTTTGTGATCACTTAATTTTGATTCCATCTCTGCAGCCTCTCAGAGAAGAAAGATGTCGCTACAAGCTCGTGGGGGGGGGGCACTCTTCCAGGAGGGGGTTTGGTGCCAACAGGAGAGGCCTGCTGAGAGGAGGCTCGGCCCACAGAGGAAGCAGAGGAGGCCTGATGACTGCTGGCTCCTCTTCTGTCCTCAAGCTAAAGCGTGGGGGGATGGGCATGAGGGAAGGTGGGAGGAGGGGGAGAGGGGTGAGGCTGAGGGGAGGCTCCAGGGTGCAGCGGAGGGGAGACTCATCTGAGGAGTCGGACGATGACGATGATGATGATGAAGAAGAGGATGATGACGACAGCGAAGATGGAGACAAAGAGGAACGCCATCGTCGATGCAGGAAGAGGCGCAGGACTGATGATGATGATGATGAAGATGATGATGATGATGATGATGATGAAGATGAGGACAGTGAGGGGCAGGAGTTTGACCCAGAGGAGGAGGAGATGGACACACTGGAAGATGAAGAGGAGGAAGAGGAGGAGGAGGAAGGACGCTGGGATTCAGACCCAGAACCTCCGGTGCTCCTGGTGTCTGATCTGAGTGATGACCTGCTTAGTGGCTCCTATCTGACTGTGACTCTACAACGCCCCCACAAGGCCAAGAGACAATCTGGTAAGAGAACGGTGGTCAAACAGAAACATATAAAGTATGTTCTACATTTCCTTCTCATGACTGCACTGTGAAGTAAAGATTAATGACTTTAAACTCCAACAGAGGTTTGTTGTCCCTTCTCAGGCTCCATAGTTCCAAAGCTGGAAGCAGCCATGGGTCCGAGGACAGCAGCAGTGGTCGCAAGTGGTCAGCAGGGCTTCATCCAGAGAAAGACAGCTCTGTCCAAACCTTCACGCCTCAAGAGCAGTGACACCACAGCTGACAGCCAAACCCCACGCGGACCTGGAAGGTAGGTTTCAATGTGTGATGAAATTCAGCTTAATACATTTTCAGTGTGTAAAATGTAGCCTAGTGAGGGACAAGATGCCACACCTTCCCATTCACTTGAATGAGAAAGTGTGTCCAAACTTTTGACTGGTGCTGCATGTATTCAAGGATAATGCTGGTTCTTATTTCAATTAGTCCCATGTGCAGACCATAGACTATTAAAAAAACAATAGACATGGCCACCATGACGTCACCCATTGGTTTGTGTACTCCTATTTTCTCCTATGAGTTTGGTATTTTGAGCATTGCCATCTTGGTTTTTGGGGCCAGGAGTGACCATATTTCTACGTGAGAGTGGAGCTGGCCCTAATGCTAGCGTTAGCTGGTAGCTTTGTTAGCACGGTGCATTTACAGTCTATGGTTACTGTGATATTGCTAATGCTAATTTTGGCTAGTGAAAAACAGGCTTAAAACAAATTGTAGTTACCGGGAAAAACTGAACAGCTGACTCCTTAGAGGGTCTTTTAGTACAACCAAACACTGAACAAGACTTTTAAGGCAACCAAAATGTTACAATTAACTTTCATGAACTGAAAACACACACTAAAATAGTGTCAGCTACACCTATACTATTCTAATCTGGGGTTACGTTACGTAACGCATGTAACCAATGTTGTCACCGTGGTAGCGACTTTTCAGTCACAAGGTAGCCACGCCCTAAAGCATACCCTGCTGTATCGTCTATTTTACTCCAAATAATTTTAAAAAATGAACATCATGCTCTATTGAAAAAGACTTGAAACTAGCGATTGAGACCATAAACCCATTAGGAAAGTGTTTACTGAGGTAACAAATCAAGTGAGTAGGGTCATTTTCCCACAGACTTCCATACAGTTAGACTTCTTTTTGGAGCCAGTGGAGTCAGCCCCTGCTGGCCTTCAGAGATTAAGAAATTAAGACCAGACATTGGTATTAACTCAAGGCAATACAGCTAACAAAATTCCAATCAATAAAAAAGTTATGTGCATTAAATTGGAATAACACAGGAAAAAAGTATTGAACACACAGTAAGAAAAAGCACTGAACCAGGTGAATCCACTAATTAGTCCTCTTACCTGTGCTAATTAGAATCAGCTGGGTTAGTGCATGTGGCTATTAGTATTTCCACTCTTTTAAAAAGGGTTGGCCATCTGTGAATGCATCATTTGCTACCAAGCTGTCACACAAGAACCATCTCTTGATGGGTAGAGGCAAAGACCTCTCCCAAGACCTTCATAACAAGATTGTTGAACAACATGGGAATGGCACAGGTTACCGACTGATTCCTCAACTCCTAAATGTTCCCATAAGCACCATTGGTGCCTTTCAAGTGAAGAAGCAACACTCCACCATCAACCGGCCATGCAGGGTAGCTCCTCACAAGATTACTGACCAGGCAGTAAGAAAATTGGTCAGAAGAGTAGCCCAAGATCCAAGGACCACTTGAAAAGAGCTCCAGAAAGACCTGGAAGAAGCAGGTATAATTGTCACAGAGAAAACAGTAGGCAATGTCTCCATGCACGACCACCCAGTAAGACTCCATTACTGAAGAAAAGACATGTTGAAGCTTGTTTAAAGTTTGCTACACAACATTTGGAGAAGCCTGTAGATAACTGGAGGAATGTGGTGTGGTCAGTTGAAACAAAAATTTAAACATTACGCGCCATGTTTGGAGGATAAATTTCTCTGCATATGACTCTAAAATACCATATCTACAGTGAAGTTCGGAGGTGGAAGCATTATGGTATGGGGAGGTTTCTCTTCTCATGGTACCGGCAGAATCTGTTAAAGGAAAGATGTATCGGGATATTCTTGAGAAGAATCTGTTGCCATCCACTAGGACAATGAGGATGAGACACAGGTGGACCTTCCAACAGGACAACAATCCAAAGCATACTGCAAAAGAGACTCTCAACTGGTTCCAGAGAAAGAAAATAACGGTGTCGGAATGGCCCAGTCAATCAGCCGACTTGAACCCAGTAGAACATTTATGGAAGCAACTGAAGATAAAGATTCACCACCAGGCCCCCCAGAATCTTCAACATTTGAAGACTGTCTGCTTAGAAGAATGGGCCAAAATCCCCCTGAACACTGTGAGAGATTAGTTTCTTCATACAGGAAGCGTCTTGAAGCTGTCATTGCAAACAATGGCCTCTCCACCAAGTATTTCAGTTAGCATGTTCAATACTTATTTCCTGTGTCATTCCAATTGAATGCACAACTTTTTTTATTGATTGGAATGCTATGATTTCTTTAGCTGTGTTGCCGTAATTAGTTAATATCAATGTCTGGTCTTAATTGTATGTGAATAGCTGCACTGGAAATATGTTTCCTGGAAAAAAATGTTGATGTGTTGAAAACTTATTTTCCCCACTGTATATTTTTATTTTTTTAATTGGATTGTTCTTAAACTCAAGTATCAGTATAGATATTAATATTCATATCTACCTCACAAATCCAGTTTTGGTCATATTATGTTTAAAGGCATACTATGCAGGATTTTTCTAAAAAAACAATCTATAGACAAAATGAATCCCTCTCAAAAATCACTTATGACCCTCTAGAAGTGTGTGGCGGTGTATTTATCTGCCTGTATTTTCTTATTTTGCTGTGTTCAGGACGCTTCTGGACGTCAACCTTTAGGCAGTGTGTGTGTGTAGCCCCCAGCCAATAACAGTGCACAGGTTGTGAGGTCAGGACTTTTAACGTAGCGACCAGGTTACATTGCTGTGTTTTTAATTGATTCAGTGTTTTCCCTGCCTCTCCATCTCCCTTTTCTGCCGTGTGCAGCGCCTCTGCTGTGTCTGTTTGACTGACACACACAGTGGGGGTGTTTATTTGTGTTTTAGAACATAACCGCTGTGAAACAATCAGAAAATGTTTTATTACTCTGATTCAGGGCTTCGTTATCGCCAGCACAGCTCGCTCTCTTCGTTCACTCTCTAGCTCTGTCTCTCAACTCTTAACTGTCATCCATACCTATTTTGTTTAACTCTTTTATAATAATCAATTTTAATAATCTAATTTTACATGTGGCCTGAGAAAATCTTTTATTTTTTTGTTGTTGCAGTTTTAGTAAAAATGAAATAAAGAAATTGAGCATCTCTGCAGGTGTTATTAATCACTGAAATGCAATTAATTAGATCCCATGGTATAATGCTGGAAGTCTACAAGATCCTAATGCTAAGTTAGTCTTTTACACCTAGCATATTTACCTATGTATGACATGGCACAAATGGCCACAACAAAAACCGTGTCAAACCATGTCAAACTTTAAACAAAAGATAATTTATTGAACAAATTAAATAAATATTAACGATATGGGGTGTGGTTGTCAGTGAAATCAGTGTGAGGTGTGTGTGGGTGTTGTCAGGTGCATGAAAGCAAAACATAGCAAAACTAAGGCAGCAGAACTGCGGCCAGGCTTTATCCCCTGGGAACACCAGCGCCAGGTGCTCCCAGTTGGCTAAGGAGCCACCTGTGGAGCAGAACAGACAGACGGGTGAATAAACAGCCATTCCAAGATGACAGGGGTCATCACACCCTACCATACCTAGTGTTTACTCAACACAGATGGGAGGAAGCAACATGATGTAGTCGCACTGAAGCCCTTGAAGGAGTTCTATGCCATTTTGGTTATTAATGGTGCAATGCTCCTTTTCCTGCTTTGTTGCCGTTGGTTTACATTGCACTGAAAATCCAAGTTTTTTTTTTTTTTTTTTTTTTTAATGCAAATGAGAAAACAGGAGACGACAGTAGTTAACAAAGATTAAACACACAATAAATAATAAATTAGGCACTATCACAACAGAAAAGAAATGTACACACCTAAAGGAAGACCACCACCCAGCTATACACACTCAAGTGGAGGTAATACACTAAGTTCTTTTTGAACAACCCTCTGGCCATTCTTTATGTATCCAAAAATACTCCCACACTGACATATTAAGGCATTTTTTTGGTGGATACAACGCTTCAATGTTGGGTCCCTCAGCCGTTGTTAGAACACTTCTCATCTCCTTTAGCTAATGTAGGCCACCTCAAACCTAAATAAGGGGAGTCGCTCTTGTGACAGCATGTGTAACTTTGTCCCCAGAGTCAAAACTAAACATGGAGCGGCAGCATTTAGTTTTACGCACCACATATCTGGAACAAACTCCCAGAAAACTGCAGGTCTGCTGCATCTCTGTTCTTTTAAATCACAGCTGAAGACTTTTCTGTTTGCTGCTGCCTTTTATTAAACCAAATTTGATGCTTAATATCTTAGACTGCACTGTAACTTTTATTCTCCTGTTTTATCTCTTATTCTATTTTTGCTTATTTTTATTTCCAATTTAATACTTTTTAATTGTATTTAAATGCCTTTTTATATTGCCCGGTGTTGCTTTTATGTTGATGCCTTTTATGTTCTATGTAAAGCACTTTGAGTTGCCTTGTTGTTGAAATGTGCTATAAACTTGCCTTGCCTTTGCGTACCTGAACTTGTTACAGCATGGCATTTTAAGCTGGTACACCAGGTTTGTTTGGGTTCTGCCTGCAGTCTGCCAGTTGCGCCTATGGACTTTTTTTTTTTTTTTTTTTTTTTAAATGCAATTGTCTAGTTTTGTTTAATTTTCCTCACAGTACATCTATTTTTCATAGAAAAACAATGTACCATAATGTCCCCTTTTTTTTTTTTTTTTTTTTTTGGAGAGTGAGAACAGAAATGCTCAGCTGAGCCTTTACAATTACAAAACTGTGACGTTTTAAGGCGTGGTTAATAGTGAAATTTTTAATACTGCATCCCTAATCTGAGTACATGAGACATTATTTACTCAACCACGATTTTATATTTTGTCGGCTATGTTGCAGGCCACGTCTCCGGGGTAACCACGGCGACCGAGGCACTAGGGAACGGTCTGCGTCTTCCACAGAGGAAGAGGAAGTTGCTGCTCCTCCTGCGTCCTCCACCCTGTCTCCTCCATCCTTGCTGTCTCTCCCATCCTTTAAAGACGTGGGCAATGAAAGAGGAGGGGAAAAGGAGGTGTGGGTGTCTGTTTTTAGATACCTGAACAGAGCTGAACTGCTGGCCTGCATGACTGTCTGCAAGGCCTGGTACAAGTGGTACGTCACACTCTTATCTTATTCTACAAGCAAAACTTTATTTTAAGGTTCTGTCTTCATTTATTTGAGTTGGAGAAGCAAAGTGAATGTAACACAGCATGTGTCCCTGTCCTGTGCAGGAGCTGTGACAAGCGTCTGTGGAGCCACGTGGATGTGAGCCGGTGCAGCCCACTCAGTAACCAGGCCCTGGCAGGCATCATTAAACGCCAGCCCACCTCTCTGGACCTGTCCTGGACCTCCCTGGCCAAGAGACAGCTTAACTGTCTGCTCACCAGGCTCCCAGGTACACAACATGCACATACACACAGAGATCAGCCAGTCCCTTCCTGTCTCATCCCACTTCACTCTGTGTCTGTAGGTCTCAGGGAGTTGAGGGTGACTGGTCTGTCTTGGTCCTGTCTGTCAGCACTGGTCTCTCCCACTCTGCCCTACCTGCGACTGCTGGACCTGCGCTGGTGTGAAGGCCTTAAAGACGCCCAGATTAAAGAGCTCATCACCCCAACTGGTCAGTAGCAGCAGAAATGAGCAGGCCTAAAGCTTGGTTAACTTCATCCTTCCTCTCTAGATCGACACATCCAGCTCATCTTCTCCTTCCTGTCTTTCCCTGTAGGTTCAGAGTCATCTCGCAGCAGACTGAGGAACATGGCGACACTGCATCTGTCTGGTCTGGACGTTAGTGAGTCCACTCTGAGGCTGCTGCAGCGCCACATGCCCCAGCTGGAGAGGCTGGACCTGGCTCACTGCAAGGACATAACTGACTCCTCCATCGCCCTGCTGGCAGCAGCTGGGACACACACTCGCAACAACCTCACTGAGCTCACACTGGCAGGTCGGTGTTTGAGCACAGTTGCACTTCCAAAGGGGATAGTCCTTTGTAATAAGTGCATGGTAAAAGTTAAAATACAGTTTCTGCTTGTCCACTGGGGCTTTATTTGCCTGTCAGGGCTTCTTTTATGATGCATGGCTGCCACTAACGGTGACATACGTACTGAGTATTGATTCTTTTTTGATTAATAATTTACTTTCTAAAATGTCAATATTGATGAGAAGAGTTTGTCATACTGTATGATATGAGGGCACAAAATCATGTATATAAGCAGTTTAATCAGTCTCACAAAGTTAAGACGATATTAAAACAGAAAGCAAATATAATAAAAGCAAATATTAAGATTGTTTTAATTCATTTTCATTTCATCTTTTGATTAACTAAGGAAATCATTGACTAACAATTTCAGCATGAAAAAGAAACATCATGCTGGATTATTACCATAATTCTTAAATAAAAGCTGATAGCTTGTAAAGGTCAAGGAAAAACATTAAGAGGGAGTGGAATTATTACCTCACCAGGAAGGGCAGTGATTATGCCATGTGAGTGGCAGAAAGGTTTTTAATGTGAAACATCTGTGCAGGAAGTATTGAGTTTTATTGATGCTGTCTTAACAACGATTATAAACAACAAACTGAAATTGAGCGTAATGAATAAATGAATTAATATTTAGTTTGTGTTAAAGAGAAACTGAGAGCAGCACAACTGATGTTATACTGATGGAATAAGTGCTGTGGAAATGTACTGAATTTATCAACATTTAACCATGGAGGAAGTGTGAGTTTGCATCAACAACAAATTAAAACAGGAGCATATTAGAAAACAGGGAGGTTTCTTACTAAATTTAATGAGTTAATGATTTGAAGAAAAAAAAGACGGATCTTGATTTGAGAATGATGACAATAATGGATTTTCACTTTTTTTTTTTTTTTTTCTTTTTTACCATGACAATCAACAGAAATGTTTGAGGCATCACACAGGTCTTAATTCATAAAGAGCTCTTAATGATTTACTACAGCTGTGAAAAGCTCAGAGGTTTCACATGACCAATCAGGGTTGAGCAGTAATGATGGATACAGCAGTTGTGAATGTGTGCTTTCTGTCCTGGTTTGAATGGACGGACCTAAGAAACAAAGTGATCAATATATCTAAAGAGACGAGAGCAGCTCCTGACTCCTGTCTGTCTGTACATCTCTCCAGGTTGCAGTCAACTGACAGATGGCTGTCTGTCCTACCTGAAGCGTCTCTCCTCTCTGACTCTGCTGGACCTCAGAGGCTGTAGAAGTATCAGTAGACGAGCCTGCGACGCCTTTATCTCTGACCTGTCCCACATCGCCCTCTACTGTATGGTGGAGGAGAAGCTCATCCAGCGCCTGGACTAACACATTGTTACATGGTCAACTGTAAGGGAGGACAATGAATGCTTTGCCACAGCTATGATCAAACTTGCATGCATCTTGTCCTTCAAACAGCAAGAGAAGGAAACCTGCAGTTGGCTGCCAGAAGAAATAAACCTGACCTGACTGCGGGTGACTTTAGGCAGCTAATCTGGGAAGTTTAATGGAACATTTTGGAACATAATCTCATGTGCAATCTTCCCCTGAGTTGATTTCGGTTTAATTTCAGGACATATGTGCCTAGCTTAGCACCAAAAGACTGGAAGCGGGGTTTGTGCCATGCTAGTCTAAACATTGGAACATGAAATTGATATTGATCTTCTCATCTGGCAAAATTTTAAAGAAGAATTGTCACAAAATATCAGTTCCTTAAGAAAAGCCACCCATCTGCACAAGAGTGCACGCTAAACTTGTGTCCCAGCACAGTTCAGTCAGTACTTGTGCTGAAACACATGTGCTTGTGTACTTGTGCCTTTGGTAAAGACAGAACTAGGCCTTGAATCACTGACTCTCTTGACCCCAAAGACTTTTGTGATTTATGGAAGGTTTAAATTTGCTTCATATCTTCTGTTATTGTTAGAATGTTCACATGAAAACACCCGGTCTTTATACCGACTGAAGCAGGATGGAGCACTGCTTGTTAAGATGTCTTAACTATTTTTTGGATTTATAGTACAGAAGAATAGAAAACTGAACGTTTCTTTACTAATTTGAAAAAAACTGGGCAGTTGTATACTATACAGAGGCTTTCTGTGTGTTCAGGTAATTCTGTGTGTGTATATATTTGTTTATTTGCTCTGTTTTGTGCAGGTTAAGATTCACTTGAATATTTAAGTGTGAAAACAATAAAATGTGAATGTTTCTATTGGAGAATTTGTGCAATACCTAAAGCATTACATTTACCACATATGGTCATATGATATACTGTACACTGAAATGATGATATTCTATGTGGCCTGCTGTGTTTGAGTCCTCCTTTACTGTATATGTAATTTCACCTTCTGGCCTTCAAACTACATTAATGGAATTTGGCCACTTGGGTGCAGCAGAAAGGGGTTGTGGACAAAACACTGACATATCACCATCCTTAAAGTGTTTTGAACTAGTTAGCAAGCAGTTGCTTATTTCCACATTCAGCAGTTGCAGACCAGCATTATACTTTCATTTGGAGTCGTGTTTCTGTCCACCTGGGGAATGTAAGTCCAGTACTCACTCTCTTTTAGCTATTGTTGCTCTCTACCAACTCCTGAGGGAAATATCTGTCTCTTTAACAGCTAAATGCCCCATGGTGTTCACCAGCTAGTCCCTAACTGTGACTGTTTTTCATGTCATGCTGAGCAGATAGCGTGGAGTGGGTATTAAAGGGCTTCACAGCTTCTTGCTATGGCCGAAAATGATGGCATGAAAGCAGCGAGATGGTGTGAATCAACCAATAGAGTAAAGTTGCGCACTGGACACCTAAACAATGAGCTGAAGCTCAATGTAAAGCCGATAAGCACGGCAGAGTTGGATAATAATTCTCTGTATGTACTTAAAGGGATGACCTCATATTACTAATTAATTTGATACATTGTTAATATAAAAATATCTATTATATATAATTAATTTAGAAATTATGTTGAGTCTCTGATAATTAATTATTAATACATTATATGTTAAGTGTTTCACTAACACTTTCTATGAAGCCCATTTCTATAATGCATTATAAACATACTTATAATGCAGTATAATCTATAGCACATAATTATAGTTCTAAGCACTCATAAATATTCATGATGCTTTATAACAATAATCAGAAAAGAAATCTCATTTTCCTTTACACAGACTTTAATGGTTTTAAGCCTGTTTTTTGCTACTGAAAATTAGCATTAGCATTATCACAGTTAACCACAGACTGTAAATGCACCATGCTAACCAAGCTAGCAGCTAGCGTAAGGGTCAGCTCCGCCCTCTTGTCCAAATATGGTCACTTCTGGCTCCAAAAATCCAAGATGGAGATGGTCAAAACAGGAGTCCCAAGCCCCCAGGAACAGTGCCAGGCTTGAAAGCCAATTTGACATAGTGGCCAAACCATGTTATAACAACTTCCGGGTCCATCATGTGATACTGTCGGGCCCAAAAAGACTTTTTCCCATAGACTTACATTGTGAAAGAGACATTTGTAAATCAGTGGATACATTTTTTGAGCGTCACAACCCCCGTGAAATGATTCATTTCACTATCAGAATTTGATCCATTTGGTCCAATCACATTTACATCTAGTCTAGAAGAGCTGCATGACTGAATCATTTTATCCCCATGCTCTATGGGCGTATTGGCGTATATGCTTCATGAGCATGGATGTATTATAAGAGCTGGATAGGGCTCTGCCACTCAGCCCTGAAGCCAGTTTTTCCCCAGTGGTCACTCGCGGTATTGCAGCGAAAAATCCCCCTGCAGCCCAAAAAGCATTTTCCTCATAGACCACAATTGTAAAAAAGACGTCTGTAAAACTGTTGACAGGACACCTCGAACTGCAAACGAGGTCAAGTATGACTCTTTCTATTATGAAGTTTTGATTCATGGAGGTTTTATATTTGTAAAACTTTCCTCGAGCCGAGAAAAGCCCGGAAGCCAGAAACAGAGCAATTCTTATTGGACTGAATGGGCGCCATTTTTGGTCCAGCATCCAACTCTTACAATACATCCATGTTCATGCGCCACTGAGCAATTTGTATAGGAATGAATGGGGCCCTGCCTCCGACGCTGTATCCAGTTCTCTTTATACATCCATGGGAAGTCCACAAACCAATGAGTGAAGTCACGGTGGCTACGTCCATTATTTCTTTTACAGTCTACGGTCATTACTCTAGAGGGCACGGGCCTGCACCATTTACATTACCCCCTCCTTCGGGAAGCATGTCCCCCGCGCTTCAGCCTACCAGCTGATACGCTGTCAGGCTCCTCATTCACTTCCATTCATTTTAATACAGTGGAAATTGCTTATAGTGATCACGGTTACAGTGATCAACCGCATATGGATCAAAAAGCTTATACAAAAAAGCCTATACAAATGCTGTTTAAATAATTCTCTTATAGTAATCAAGTAGTCCACTTACAGTGTTCACTTTGGGTCTTTTCATATGACAACATATGAAAAAAATTTTAAACTACGGTAATTCTATTTTTTTACTCCAATGATACATGTACGATATCCACTGAGCGGCTGCAGCACCATTATCAAGCGTTGCAGCGCACCACCGCAGGTTTTGTGCGGAGGTGCGGTGTGTGGGTGGGCGTGTTTACTTACCGTCGTGAAACAATCAGAAAATAACGTTATATTTCTCTCATTCACCGGCTTTCTCGCTACCACTGCTCATGCACTCTCTAGCTCGCTCGACACTGCTTCTCTCCCTCTCTTTTTTACCCGTCTTTTTTAAAAACGAGTCGGGAAGCCGGCAGCAAAGCCTAACTTTACTTTTAACGTTATCAAACGAAGAGAAATGTCCTCCCCTCTTCCCAGTAATGTTTTTGTCCTTACTCATAGCAGTGTTGTAGTAGTCTCTCATCAGTCTGATCGCCGGCTGTTATATACAATGTCAATTAAATAGTAATCTGCATGAGAAATAAAGAAAAAGAAAAATAAGAAAAAAGCAGTTATAATAATCACCCTCTTTTAGTAATTAATTTGACCTGAACAGACATGATCACTATAAGCGGCTTCCACTGTACCACTGAATTAGAGCTGGTAGGCTGAAGCACAGAGACGTGAGGAAGCCGATAGGCTGAAGCGTGGGGATACCTTCCTAAGGAGGGGGTAATGTCACGTTGCAGGCCCGTGCTGTCTGGAGCAGTGGTTCTCAATGTGGGGTCCGGGGGCCCCCAGGGGTCCTTGAGGGGGTTCCATGTGGTCCCCAGCAAAAAGGGGAATCATTTATTTTCACTATAATTCCATGCAAAAGTAACACAATGACAGAATGTATGAATATTTTGGTTATGGGTTTCATGCACTTTCTGTAATATAATCAAAAGCAAAAATCTTATTGTAAAATAGGGAGTTTGGAAAGGTAGGTAGGGAAGAAAATCGGGTAGAGAGTGACATCGAGTCAACCAAGGAGCACACACCAACCGGTAGGTCAACAAATAATTTATTGCAACAGCAATAAATACAATCTTTTTAAAAGCTGTTGAACTATAAAATGTAAAAAAAAAAAAAATAAAAAAAATAATAATAATAATAATATTCAACTAAAACTAATAAGTGTTGAAATAAAAGTACAATGCTAAAACCATATTGAAATGTAGCATATTAAAACTATAAAATGTTGAAATTAAAAAATACTAAAACTATAAAATGTTGAACCTTAATAGTGTCCCTTTAATCAACAGGAAGGAGAGAGTCTTTTCACATCAAAGGAAAGTGTCCAGGGGCAGTTTGGCCTGTTGGCCTACTTCAGTGATCGTGGGAAATGCTGGCCTTCTCTGTAGTGGGGCTCGTTCGTCGGTCACCTGCTGGCTTGTCCTTCCTGGAGCCGCCGTCCCCCGTGGGTTGCCGACCGCTGCTGCTCACTGGTAACAAGAGAAAAATGGCAGTAACTAGCCCCAACACCACCAGCCTGCCTGCTTGTGCCCAAGAGTACTTTGCTCTCTTCTACTCAACACATCTGGGCGGAGTTCTCACTCTGCCCATTGTATGTGTTGCACCGTAGTACTCTGGGTGATTTCTTCTATTGTGCTGGTGAGCCTGCAGTCCCCATGTCTTTCCCCAACGTTTTCGCTCATCTCTCCTCTCCGTCTAAATCTCAATCTCTTGCATGTCCTCCGGCCACCTGGAGGGGAATGGCGCTTTGCCTGCGGTCCAGTAGCTCCTGGGCCTTTTCCCTCTCTCCCTCTTCCCCCGTGATTCTGCTACAGTGCGCCCATTGGTACACCAAGGGTGAAGGGGATACTCAAGCTGTCCATGACATTGCCCACACCAGGTTCTTACTTGGACCACAGGCAGGGCTAAACGCTGCTCCCCATCTCTGCCGTCCCTCCTCCAGACATGTGCTCTCTTTCTCCTTGCTTTTCAACGATTTCCTCTCTCTGCCATGTTGCTTGCCTCAGCTTTTGTTTCCATGTAGGAGTGTTTGGTCCCCCCCCCTCCTAGGTATGCCATTGGTTCCTTTGGCTGCATCCTCGTGTCCAACTGTTTAGTAACAATGTCTATCAAGTACAAAAGCTCAACCAGGTGCAGGTATTTAGTGGTCATCATGGTGGCAGGAAGTTAAACATGCATTAACCAGTACCACAGAAGATTTAAAAGTAAAAGCATGCAAATAAAACCAAGCACAGCAATAAAAGCAATTCAAACACAATATAAAATCATGCAATATAAAAAAAACCACAGCTGACCATAAAAAATATAAATATAAAGAATCAAATAAAACCAAGCTTCCACCGTGTGACATTATCAGATGGGGGACCCTGGGACAAAATCTTTTCAAATGGGGGTCCATGGTCCAATTTGCGTCAGTTTAGGGGTCCTTGATATGAAAAAAATTGACAACCACTGCTCTAGAGAGTAACAACCCCAGAAGATTACACGCACTGGCCACTGGCTAGCAGGATGAGCTGATTAGCGGTTGAGTGGTTAGCGCAGATGTGCGGTCCTGGTGTGGGAGCCATACTCTGCTACATTTACTGTCCTGCTCTATTTACTGTCCTGCTTCACTTTACTTAAAGCAAACAATGACCACTCATAGGAGTGGAGCAGGAGCGCTTATATATATAATTATACAGTGCTATAAGCAAAATATAACGCATTATAAGAATGTTTATAATGCATTATAAGAATGTTTATAATGCATTATGGACATTGGCTTCATAGAGTACGTACGTACGTACATACGTATGTCTCATTAACATGAATGCAATATCTCAGGAACGCCTTAAGGGAATTTCTTCAAATTGGGCACAAACATCCACTTGGACTCAAGGATGAACTGATTAGAGTTTGGTGGTCAAAGGTCACTGTGACCTCACGTGGGGCTGCTCAATTATGGTAAAAATCATAATCACAAATATTA
Organism: Scomberomorus guttatus; assembly: GCA_038419695.1. Taxonomy (NCBI): domain Eukaryota; kingdom Metazoa; phylum Chordata; class Actinopteri; order Scombriformes; family Scombridae; genus Scomberomorus; species Scomberomorus guttatus. The sequence goes on along the minus strand of CM076447.1, from coordinate 35,052,709 downwards.
TGTTCAATATTGAGATCATGATTATTTAACACAATTACTCATTGACTTTGGAAACATCATGCATGCAACATTGAACTTTTTTTTTTTTAAATTGTCTTTTTAACAGTGGATTTCCTTGATCTTTAAATATAATTCAACTAAAAAAAATGTAAAAAAATTGAGATAAATAAATAAAATAAATAATAAATAATATATACTAATAATCTACTATTAATCTACTACTAATGTGCTGTGTGGACTTGGAGAAGGCTTGACCATGTCCCTTGGGGCACCTTGTGGGCGGTGCTGCAGGAGTATGGGCTGTTGCTGCGAACCATTATGTCCTTATATAACCACAATAAGAGCTGTGTCCGCATTATTGACAGTAAGTCAGACTCGTTCTCAGTGAGTGTTGGGCTCCACCAGGGTTGTCCCTTGTCACCAATTCTGTTTGTGATTTTCATGGTCGGAAGGCGCAGATGGGGGGAGGAGAGTAAATAGTGTGGGGACCTCAGGATTGCTTCTCTACTTTTTGCAGATGATGTGGTCCTGCTGGCTTCAACACACTGTGGAGTGTGAGAGTGACAGGTGGATTGGTGCAGCATCAGCAGTAATGAGGGCGTTGTACCGGACCATTGTGGTGAAGAAGGAGCTGAGCCAGAAGGCAAAGCTCTCAATTTACCAGTCAATCTATGTTCTAACCCTCACCTATGTCACAAGCTTTGGGTAGTGACTGAAAGAATGAGACTGCGGATACAAGTGGCTGAAATGAGTCCCCTCTGGAGAGTGTCTGGGCCCAGCCTTAGAGATAGGATGAGGAACTCGGAGATCCGGGGGGAGCTCGGAGTAGAGCTGCTGCTCCTTCGCATCAAAAGGAGCCAGCTGAGGTGGTTTAAGCACCTGGTTAGGATGCCTCCTGGATGTCTCCCTCTCAAGGTGTTCAAGGCAAGTCCAGCTGGTAGGAGACCCCGGGGAAGACCCAGAACACGCTGGAGGGATTACATATCTCCCCTGGCCTGGGAACGCTTTGGGATCCCCCAGGAACAGCAGTGTTTTTACATGCACTTGAGTTACAGTCAGTTTTATCTAGAAAACTGATTTCTGTCATGTAAATGAGAAACCTGCTTTCTGTAATTGGAGTATGGGATTAGAGAAATCTGGTTTCCACAGGTAGATTTTACTCCCTGGAGAACACCTATTTCTCTGCCATGCATACGCGTAACCAGGTTTCTAATCAGTAAGCATGTTCACAATAACATACTAGTGGGGCGGCATAGCTCATCATATCATAACAATTGTTTATTTTATGATAAAAGCACCTAATTTGGCAGATGTGTTGATAGATATATTGTGAACAAAACTGGATATCACAAACTCGCAGCCATTTTTCAAAATGACCACCAGTGGTTGGTCAAACTTTCCAGTTGGACCCACATGCAATAATGGACATAATCTAGATCCTAGTAACCCTGAGAACCAAATAAAATACTCACTCACAATTCTATGGACTTTTACAAAGTAATTGGTAATTTCATTAAATAGGCCATTCCGCCAAATCTGTGCTTTTTCTGTCTCCAGGACATTTACATGCATAAATATGCATGAAAAGTATCTATATAATACATTATATTATCAAGCAAAGTGACCTGCACTTTGTCCTAATTGCAACACTTCACCATGAAATATAATGATTAGAATCCTTCAGAAATCTATCTGTATTATTGTGTGAGGCTGAAGTTTGAACATAAAATACATTTTGGCCTCGAAAATTCATATATTAGTTAAATTACACATTTTAGTCATGTCCCCAGGTTTTCACTCAGTCCTGTTACCCTAACACATTGCCCCCTCTAAAAATTTGGGACATTCCACAAGTCACATGATCAACAGGAAGTAGCATTATTTCAGTCTCCCGAAGGCCATGGGAAGTTCTCTCATTCTATTTTTTGTTTTTTTTAAGTACGACCGTCAATCTGAATGTTCAGTCCTGTTACCTAAATTATTACTTAAATTATGTTATGTTTTTTTCAAAGATACTTTTGGTAAATCAGTTGAAGGTGCAAAGTGTTCCCATGCTATTAGCATTGATGCCGTGTGGCTACATTTCATGTATTTGCTAATGCTATGCTAAAAACTCAGTTCTGTTACGTTCAGTCCTGCTACTCATATGAAGTATTTTTCATTTAGAAACAATGTAAAAAATAAATTAAATGCCTGAGATTGACCATTATACATTTTGAATGGTTAAACTTGTGTTATTAGATACAGTGCTGAAAAGACAGAACTATTCAGTTTCCTGTCCAAGGTCCTCCTTCGGGCGTTCTGTGAGGAAGACAAGGAAGTTGTTCTCACTGATGGTAAGGGGGGGCTCAGCATACAGCTACTGCAGGATCTCCACATCCTGGCCCCATGCAGCCATGAAAAAGCTGATAGTCCTATGCTACGGCATGTATCACACGCTGCACAGCATGGCCACCATCAGATGCTCATTCGCACTGTTGACAATGATGTTGTGGTCTTGGCTGTGTTTGCCATAAGTCAACTACCAGCTGGATGTGAACTCTGGCCAGCATTCGTTACTGGCAGGAGCTTTCACTACCTAGCAGCCCACCAAACAGCTGCATACCTTGGACCAGAGATGTCATGTGCCCTTCCAATGTTCCATGCTTTGACAGGTTGCAACACTGTATCCAGCTTTGCTGGACATGGAAAGATGGCAGTATGATCAACATGGAAGTCACTGCTAGAACTGACAGATGCACTACTGATTCAATTCAATTCAATTCAATTTTATTTATATAGCGCCAAATCACAAACGTTATCTCAGGGCACTTTACACATAGAGCAGGTCGAGACCATACTCATTTATTTACAGAGACCCAACAATTCCCCCCATGAGCAAGCACTTGGTGACAGCGGCAAGGAAAAACTCCTCCCCCTTAACGGGAAGAAACCTCAAGCAGAACCAGGCTCTAGGTGGGCGGCCATCTGCCTTGACCGGTTGGGTTTACAGAGAAAGAAGGAGGGAGGGGGACGGGGGAAGGGGAGATCCAGGCAAATGGACCAAAGTAGATCCCAGATGATGCAATGAATGTTATTGAGAGGTTTGCCATACTTCTTTTTGACAGAACCAGCACCAGCACCAAGGTAGACCATGAAGTAAGCTATTTCCATGGAAAAACTTGAGGCAGCGAATCCCGAGCTGCTCTGGTGGAGCACATCAAGAGAGCAGTCTACCAGGGTGGTTGAGGTGATCTCTTGTGGCTGCAAGAGTGGTTGCAGAAAGCGCTGCAGGTGCAGGAAGGCTGCACTTCAGGGCACAGGCCTCTGCTTCTGGGAGGGAGAATGTGCCAACTGTCTCTAAGATTTCTCATTTACTCAAACATTAAAGTGCCATACCATGGTCCATGGCAAGCTGTCTTGCCATGACGGACAATTAACACAATCAACATGTGTTCATAGAATTGTGCAAATAGTATACAGCAATTACACTGATCTTTTCAAATAACTTAAGTAGCATAGTTAATGGCTTTAGTACATTCATTGAAACATTGTTACATAGACTATGCTAATACGTAACTGTACTTGCTACTGCTACGTTTTAATCCAGTTGTCACTATCACATGTAAAGACAATCTCACCATTTTGTTGCATTTTCTTTCATTTATTATTGCCTCACATTGTAATAAAACACTCTTTTCACTTTAACTTGTATGTAAATAATATTTGTGGTGCTGAAAACATGGAAACAGCAGCTTAGGGGTAGCCAAAGTGTTCTATGCCAGTAACTGCTGGCCACCATTTTGGAAAATGGCTGCCATCAGAATGCCAATCTGCAATGGCCCAATATCCAGATTTCTTCTGAATATATTAAGCTTTATATGTACCAAATTTGGTGCTTTTATCATAAAATGAACAACAGATTAGCTATGCTGCCCCACTAGACTGCAGACAGAAAAAGCGCGGTGCTGGACTGATAATTACACAGAGCAAAACATCCTCGTATCTAAAATAAACACAATATCTCAGGAACACCTGGAGGGAATTTTATTACATCTGGCACAAACGTCTACTTGGACTCAAGGATGAACAATTAGAATTGGTCAAAGGTCAATGTCACAGTGACCTCACAAAACACATTTTTGGCCATAACTCAAGAATTCATACGCTAATTATGACAAAGTTTTACACAAATGTCTAATAGGATAAAATGATGAAGTGATATATCTAAAAGGTCAAAGGTCAACTTTACTGCAAAAACACTTTTCTGGCCATTATTCATCACCATAACTCAGGAACAGAAGGGGAGGTTGTGACTATATTTCACATTTGGTCGGATACTGAATTGGTGACACTAATCTTGGGTGTCCACCTTGAAACTGTGGTGATTGTATAGATCTGTGCTGCTGAGTTGAAGATGTGTGTTACACATCCATGTTTTAGAATTTGTAGCTTCTTTGCAGCAACATCCATATCTGAAGCACTGTTTACTTTCATGGCTACAACTTTGTGTTCTATCAGAATCACCTTTATTGGCCAAACATGTGAACACATACAAGACTAAAGCCGATACAGTTTGTACGTTCAAAAAAATACCAGAAAATACCACTTATTACCAATTTACTGATGTCAACTTGAAACCTAAATCTCTCCCATCACTATTTAAACCTGCAATAACTGATTTTTTGGCCACTTGGGGGTAGCATAAAAATATTCACATATCATTAGTGCTTAAATTGACAAATTTGTTAGCAAACAATTGATTATTTACACATCCAGCAGTTAAGGAGTTACATTAGAGCCTGGTTTATTGAGGATACATTGAGAGCTGACTTGTGTGGATTTGGGATAGAAGTAGCCCAGAAAGCATTTCTCGCCAAATGACAGCAATGGCAAAGATTATGAGCCAGGTTAAAAGCTGTTGTAATTTTATTCCTAGGACTGCTATTATGTCACTTTATAAAGTTTTGATATTTTTTCAGGTGAGAAAGTAGCCATTTAGATTTCTAAATTTGGTCAATTTATACAAATAATAGTGATGTGGAAATTTGCTATGATTTTTTTGGTCATTCCTTTTATGACACCGTTGAAGATTACCAGCCGTTGTCCGGCTGGTAATCTTGGGAGCTGGCTGTTAGTGGAAAAGGAATAAAAATAAGGGTAATAAATAGGAAAAATAAAAAATAAGTAGTGGAAAATATGCTTCTGTTTACATAGCTTCACTAGTTTGTTGTGCTACATATCACAACCTCTCGACTTAATATTCAAGTTATTTACAATGTACGGTTCCTGTGCATGCATAGGTGCTGTTCCTTTAAACTAATTAATTTTTTTCCCTCAGACATCAAGGGGGTTTATTGCATTTCAATAAACCACCAGTGTTGTCCAGCAGAGAGCAGCATAGACCTGCAAGGCTAAATGCAAAACTGTCATTAGTTTTCATGAGGAGGTGCAAGGGAGCTTTTTCTTTTTTGATGTAATCATAGCTTTGGGGAGGAATCACGAGCCATGACAGGCTGCATTTCACCTTAAAACAGTATCCTTCAATACACACACTTCCAAACAATGTGTATTGTATTTCACTTTATTTTATTGTTTCCCATCTACCTCTTGGCAATTAAATGAATGTTCATGAAGTACATTTCCCAAAATTTCAAACTACTCCTGTATCTGCTCTGTAACTGCTGTATCTCAACACAATCATATTCCTTGCCCTCCTTTTATAATAGTAGTTTTGGAATTCCTCTCTTGGAATTTCTTTCTTCCCGAGCAGGATCGTATGCTTATATTATGTATGGCATATCTGGTTGTAGCAGTCTAAAAACTACAGTAATGCACACAGGTGATGTCAAACCATTTACCATGCCAGTGAACCAAACACAACTAAAAATAAATGATTGCTTTCTTGGTTAGGCAAAAGGTACTGTATTTCATTTAATATTGTTTGTAGTAGACTGGAGACGATGTTTGCACTGCATTTACTAATGCATGTAACACCATCTACACTTTACTTTATCATCTATAATTAAAAACTTTATGTCATACCCTTTGAAGGAGTATAATTATACACAAGTCATCCAAGCAACAAAATTAATTGTAATAGCCAACGTTTCAATCCAAGTTGGCGCAAAGTGTTGTCCATTTGAATACATTTTGTGGCTTGGAGTCAATGTGCAGGCATTACTTTTTAATGTATGTCATTGCCTTACAAGACTTACAACAGGCAACAGGTGTATTAAGATCTCACATTAGGATTGATCTGGAATTTTTCAGTTTCAAACTCTCATATCAAATCTTCTCATATGACATACAGACGATTTTATGTGTTTTGCTCCAACAAGACTGAATGCAGCAGAGACCAATGTGCATGAGGACCTTATATGTAATACACAGTGTGAGGATCTTTGTTTGCCACAAGCCAGATGCAGTTGGCATCATCATCGAGGGTATCCCAGTGCTCACTGATCCTGACAATGCAGCCAAAGCATGCTGCTTCCTGCTTGGCCTGACATATGCCCTGAATCTGTAGTATCTGTTCAAACTGTCTAAAAAGACTTTTTGTGGGACTTGATACACTGCGGCAAAACCAACCTTGAGGCTCATGAGCCTCAAAAACAAACTTCTGGCCTAGATAGTCAAACATGACACAGAGTGTCTGTTTTGTTGTTTGTTTTAAAGCTTGATGAGTGGGATTCCTCTGATCATTAGTCTGGTTTTATGGACTGTTTATGAAAGATTAAATATTTGAGCTGCACTTTAAAATTGTAAGTAATGACTTTCAGGGGTAATTTTGTAAACCTTCTACTGCAACTTTCATGGAAAAATTTAGCAAATATTCACTGCAATTCCAATTGTGATACCTCTCTAAGTGAGACCTGCACATGGGTGCACATATCTAGTGATTTTGGCTGTGCAAAGGCAGTACTAATGATAAATAGGCTCCCAACGTAGTGACATGTAAAATCCAATAAAAGATTGACAATTGGATTTCAGATAAGACTTAGTGGACAAATACTGTAGATCACTTACCAGGAGTGACTGAATTCAATTATTTAAATGTTAAACGGAGCATCTTTTAAGACTTGGACATACTAGTCAAAGACTTACAAATATTGTATTAAAAGGAATGGTAGATTGCAATAATGACAACTGGCAAACTGACATTTTGGGGTAACCAGTAACTTTACAAAACCAACTATCACACCCACTTCACACAGCAATTAGCCGAGTGTGTAGAGGTGAGAAAGTAGCTCTTGTTTCAGTCTTCACACAACTGCAGTCACTTTTCATGTGGACTGAGGGCAACACAATGAATGCCTTCAAGGAGAGACAGAAGGTGCATTGTTATCCTCATACAATTCATTGACAGCAGGCTGTTCACCCTGTTTTACATTCAGAACAGGTGGAAACACTTTTGCCAGCAGACCTGATCAAACAACACTCAATACCGATGAGTTAGTTTTAACCACAGTGCCACCATCTGGAAGCTTGAGAAGAATTTACTCTCAACACCATGTTAAATCCTTCTGGGGTTAACTGAAAGGCAGATTAGTAGGCTACTCTATTGAGTCTCAGACCTCATTTCACAGAGAATTGAGACTTCTGGAGGTGGTGGTTACCTTGGTCTTGTCATACTATCTCATACTATCTCAAGCTGCTTACAGACAAGTCATTCCTCTAGAGCCCAGCAGCATCACTTCCTTTCACAAAATATCCACTAGCTCTGATGACCTAATTTGCTTTATGATCAAGAAAACTTAATACCATGTGTAAATGCAAAGGACTGTCATCAGATGTCATTATCCAGATTACGTATCTAGATACAGATAACATGTTGATAGCAGATTGAGATGGGGCCTCAGTCAGTAGCAAAACATTCCTCCGCTGCTGATGTGATCAATCTTTTCAGGCAGCAATGTTAGGTTCACGGTCTGAAGCAGCTTAGAACCGATATGAAAGCCAGATAACTCCATACCTCTTAATACAGCTTTTTACCTTCCCTTTTTCATTTAGCATTAAAACCATAGTATTTACTGCCATGTTAATATTGTAAATTAGCAATTACAGCAGCTACTTTGACACTTTATTTTGGAATTATTGTTGTCTAATAAGAGCTTGCTGACCAAATTCAGTGGCAGCTCTGCTGAGAGGCTGGGGGCATATGATTAGTTGAGGGGAAGGGGTTAAAATGCTGGTGAAAAAAACAAAACATTGTTAAAAAAAGTGGCAACATGAAATAAAAGTTTCACTGGGAAAATGTCACTATGAAAAAATTATTAAAAGTATTGAAATATGGTATTCGATACAGTAGCATATTGTTGACACCATTGCAAAAACATTCTGCTCAGTTTCACGTTAAAATGAGAATTTTGTTTCCTTTATACAAGATCCTATCAACATGTTTGTCATGTTATCATTTTTGTGATTATTATAAATTGTTTTCAGTTTTAACAAGAAACATTTCCTGTTACATACTTTTATCATGAAAAGTTTGTATGCTCATAAATAATGAGCAAGATCAACTGATATGGCATAACAAGAACAGTTTCTTGTCAAAATCACACCTTGGTATGTACTGTGAAATTAGAAAAATATGTTAACAGAAATATGTTGTTATAACATCTATAACATCTTATAACATCTTGGTAAAAAGAATCTTGTAGAAACTGAGCAAATATGTTTTTATCATAAATAATGAAAAAATAACACATTTTTGTAGTGATTTATTGAATTATTTTACAATTGACTTGATTTTTTCTGTGCATATTTGTACAATTATTATATAATGTCTTGTATAGTTAGTATTAGCCATTTGGAGTTCTATACCTTTAACATAAAGTGTTACCAGTAATCTTATCCTCTATAAAAAGCACTTATTTATAATACACAGCATGGGGGTATTGGTGTAACCACAGCAAGGTTTAGTTTACATAAAGCACAATGTCCTGTAAATGACACACATGCAGTGCTTACTTAATGCATGGGCTTATAGGGGGCTCAACCCAACAGCCCCAAGGCTTTGGAGTTGTGGCAATTCAATTTACTGTTGCACCAAGGAACCACAGCAGTCTCACAGCAGCTCTGAAATGATGGAAATCTTGATCATACCAGCATAGAATTCAGTATATGAATTTGCTTTGTCATTTGTCAGTTCAGTGTAGTTAATTTCAGACCACTTTCACCCTCCTCTCCTTCTCACAGATAGACCGACCAGTAGACGACATTGAAGAAGAGGAAGGAAAAAGGGAAGAGGGCTCTTGCATAGAGATCAATACGTTTGGCAGCAGCGGGTATGACGGGTTTGGGTGGAGGGGGTTTCTTGTTGGCTTTGCTCTGGGACTTGAGGGCCCCTGATACTTCAACTGGTTTACCATAACAGTCAAAGTTGGAAAGTTCAAAGTCTCGAGGTAGAGATCCCACGATGCTGAAGTCATTGGAGCGAAGATCCGACTTGGAGGTACAGACTTTCTTACAGCGAGTTTCAACCACCTGCTAAAAGACAGAGGCTGACTGAATAAAATCGTCTGATACCGTCACTCCTGGTATTTTGCTGTATCAAGAAGGAGTCATCAATCCTGTCTTACAGTTAACTGGGGTCCCCCAGGGGAGCCAATATGCTTATGTGAGTAGTGTTTACCTGCAGAGTGTTTACATGGATGGGTGTTCCACCAGTCCCATTCACTGTGTTGTTGGTTTTATTTGGAGGCTTCTTTCCTTCTTTCTCTTTCAAAGCTTTCTCCTTAGTGGCCATTTTGGCCTTTTCCTCCTCAATCAGTTTGGGGCTGTTCAGTATCACCTACAGAGAGAGAGGAAAACAGACAGAGAGTAACAGAAGGAGGGAGGAGGAGAACGAGATGTAAATGTAATGTACAATAATCTACATACAGTCTTCTCTAGGCAGTTATTTCAGATCAACTCAGCTGTGCATGGCTCATTTACATCATCGATGTTAGTAAATACCAAACTAAATGAATCTGTTGTAGGCTATGTAAATATTGCTAGAGATAGTTGAAGAAAAAGCTGTTGTGCTTTGTCGCCATGTTTGCCCACACTGCTGCATCAAAGTGAGTGAAAATATCAGAAATGTTTCTTTTTGTCTCAGCCAACGGGAGGGACATGTTAGCCTATCAGCCTCCTGCTTTACAGGCAGAGCTTTAACAGCCTGCAGAATGTTCATCGCCATCAAAGGTGCTGATCCTGCAAAAGATTTTATTTTTGGGCATTTTCGCCTTCATTGGACAGATGATAGCTATTGGGCCTCAACCATGGGGTCAGGCAGGCCTACATGTAAACTCTGAAGCCTGGCCCAGGCCGCCTTTTTCTTTTGTTCCCTGAAACAAAGGAGCAGTGCCAAAATACTGCTAACTTTGCTATTGTTTAATAAACACTGTTATATCTTTAAAGAGAAGTCAGAGCTCGGATTCAAACCTTCACTGTTCACTTGTGGATGCTGATATCCCCTCATATTAGCATTCCAAGTGAACCTTGCTTACGAGACTACTTTGTTGTTTGGTTATTGGTCCCGGTTTCTGGGTTATTCATTCATATTAATAATTACATTTTTATTAATTGATAATTATCTCTGATAATTATTAATTATTGCTAATAACCAACCTTCTTCCAATCAAAGACCCAACATAGTGAAAAAGCAGACAGCTGGAGTTGAACCAGGGACATAACCATTCGGCTACTATTCAAGTTTGTGCTCCAGAGTGATACAGTCTTGATGGCTAACCAGATTTGTCATTTCAAACATCAAACACTTTAGGACACTTCACGATTCCTCCGGTATTGTGACATTTTTCTTTTTTATCTTGGTTCTCTTTTTTGTCTTGGTCATTTCCATGTTGATATGAGGTGTGTCAGTTGGCAACTTGTGCTGATTTGAAATTGTCAATTAGCTAAGAGACACTTAAATAGTGTGTGTCATGACAAAGGGGGTAAAATATGATTTAATTTTCTCCAACAATATCTCAAACATGCCTAGTTATGTAATTCAGGCATCACGTAATTGGTTTATGACATTCAGATATCTGATCTCATAAAGGCTACAATGTAATCTGATGTAATTCATAGATATTGTTAATATTCTTAATATAGAGTGGGGCAACACAAATTGCAGGGTGCCTGTGCCTATTTCACTTAGCTACAGTGGTTAAAAACGACTTCTGTCACAGTAATTCATATTTATTTTGATGCTATTTGTTGTAATTCAAGGTGAGAAAGGTGCTCAAGTCCTTCAGCAGCCACAGAGCTAGACAATTCGCAAATTTGGTGCTGTCAAACCAATCATTCACAAGTATATAGTGGCTGTATTTTCACCTCTTTGTTATGTTTGCTATAAATATATTATTTTGAGATTTTGTGGGGAGGATATTGCATTTTTTTCAATGTAAAGAGGAGGGTCCAAAGAAAATATGACATTAAAATAAAACATTAACATAAAATTAAATAAACTTAGCACAAAAAGTAAGGAAATTTGTGTTTGGTAAATTATTTCTTTGTTGTAACAATGCTTCTTGGCAATAAATCTTATACCGTCGGAAAGCCTGTTTATTTCCCTTTTAAATGGTGCCACATTTGTAAGGAACATGCATTTGTGGGATGAGCAGCAGAGATGAGTATGTGGGTTGCGCCCATGAAAAATTTGCCACATCTTCTCTGCCATTGCCAAACAGCTTATTCTGCCATTGACTCGTTTGGTGTTTGGTGGATTGGATGATTGAAGTTTGAAGAAACAAGACATATTGGCAATTTAAGAATTTATTCATTTAACAAACAGGAGCCTCAGTAGCGTGTGGAAGAACCATACACAGCCACAACAGCCTGGCACCTCCTCCTCATGCTGGTCACCAGCCTGGTCACCCACTGCTGTGGGATGGCATCCCATTCTTCAACCAGCATTTGTCACTCTGGCACGAACACCACACCCAAGCTGATCCCACAAGTGTTCAATGGGGTTCAGGTCAGGACTGCTGGCAGGCCATTCCATCCTCTCCACTCCCAAATTCTGGAGGTAGTCTCTGAGCGTGCGTTGTCATCTTGGAGGATAGAGTTCGGGCAGTCATGGCAGGCCTCCTGGCAGCCCTATGAGACCAGAGATTGGCTGCGTGCAGTCTGTTCCGGATTGTCTGGGCAGAGAGTCGTCGGCCATATTGTCCTGCAAATCTTGACTGCAAATCTGTAGAAGACAGCCTACGGTACCTAAGTGCTGACAGGGTTAGGAAATGGTCTTTTTGGGGTGTCATCTTCCTGTCTCAGACCTCCTCAGATGGTACTAGGGCTCACTCCAAATAATGCTGCAACTTGGTTTTCACCTTGAAGTTGCCCTACTGCACGGGCCCTATCCAGATCAGTCAAATGTGGCTTGCCGATTCTTGGAGCAGACACCTACTGACCACTGTAGCAGGGCCCATGCTCACAGGGGGTACCAGAAGCTCAAAACAAGTGTCAATAGCAACAGCAAAATAAGCTGTTTGGCAATGGCAGAGAAAATTTGGCAAATTTTTCATGGGCGCAACCCACATACTCAGCTCTGCTGCTCATCTCACAAATGCATGTTCCTTACAAATGTGGCACCATTTAAAAGGGAAATAAACAGGCTTTCCAGCGGTATAAGATTTATTGCCAAGAAGCATTGTTAGAAGAAAGAAATAATCTACTGAACACAAATTTCCTTACTTTTTGTGCTAAGTTTGTAAGATTCAGCCCACACCCAGCCCAATAATTTGCAGTACTAGTCAAAAGTTTGAACACACTTTCTCATTCAAGGAAATGGTTAGGTGTGTCCAAACTTTTGACTGGTACTGTATGTACTGTCCTTCAAAAATATATTTGATTTGTTATCCTGAAGAAGGCTATATGTACCAGTGCCAATATGTACTGATTCGATTAACAAATAAAATGACTGCATCTGAGTTACAAATATGCCTCTCTCTCTTTTCGCTTTCTGCCATTTACTGCAAATTCCTTGGTTCCTTATATTTGACTAGATTCCAACTAGTCCTCATCAAAAGACAAAGATGTTACTGCTGTAAAAAAACATCATTTGGAAGCGTCAGCCTTCAGCCTGTATGAAATGAAAGTGTAATATACTGATTTCAACATCACTGGTTATGTTTTATGTAAAAACAGAAATTGGTGTATGTATGTGCTGGAGTAAGAGGGGAAATAAAGAAATAAAAAATGTGATGCACTCTTAATGTTGTGTCTCCAGCAGTGGACAGCAGCCCCTCTGCAGCACCATTAGTACCAGGGAACGCCATCATTATTGTAAATGCTATACAGATGCAGAGCTTTAGAAATCAAACAGACTGTGGACAGTTATTTTCCCAACCAGAGTTGGTTCAGGTGGTTCATTTGTGGAATTGTTGTTGTTGTTAGAGAATGTTAGTCTCTGAGTGATGGGATATGAAGTATTCACAAAATACTTCCCCTTTGTCTTATAAAGCTAATTATTAAGCTATTAAATCCAAAAAGCACCCAAACACTTGTTATTCCAAAAATAATTTTTGGCATTTGTGAATCAATTCAGAATTGTAGAAGATGACATTGCAATTCTTAAGAGAATTGACTGTTTCAACCACCTCTAGCCATTGCTTTCTCCTTCTTCCATAATTCCAGAGGGTCTAACCTAGTGATGGGTATGGAGGTACCAGATATCTACACTTGTACATATGTATGTGTAGATGTATGTTTGCATGTAAGAACTGACCTGCACCACAGCATATTCAACCAGGGATGAAAACCCAAAAAGTAGACAGGCAATGAGCCAGATATCAATGGCCTTTACGTAGGAAACCTTCGGTAGCTCTGAAGCCAAGGACATACTCTCACTGGACAGAGAGAGTACTGACAAAATACCTAGAAAAACACAGATGTTAACACATTTCAGTCAACCAACTCATGTGGAACAGATTATTATGTAAATGAAGAATATGTAGAACATTTGCTTCTAAGCTCTGACCTTGTCGTTCCTCACAAGGAACACAGCTTTACATTCAGAGCCCAATGCCAGCTATTCTAATTAATCAACTGTCACATGGCCAATTCCCTAAGAGGTGCATCAGATGCGATTTACTGTCATAGTGTGCACCCTCTATGTGTGGGCCAAGGCATGAGCCACTGTGAGGCCATTCTCCTAAAGACACCACAGTAATCAAGGGGAATATGCCATTGAATTAAACTGCTATATGTGGACCTTGGGCAATTCCACTGCTAAGAACAACATATCATTGAAATGATATATACAGTAAAAGGCTAAGACACTCAGCTATGCTGCAAATAAAATCCCAGATTAATGGCTTGGATCGGGCAATCTCTCCTTAATACTTGCTATTGTAGCATGAGAGTAGTAGCAACAATACCAATACCAATACCAACAATACATTCAGCTGGGAAGGTAGCAAAAAGCATCATAAGAGCAGAAACTTCACATCAGATAAAAACAACAGCAGCCTTCAGGTCTCATGCTCACTTTTTAGGGTAACAGACAAAAATGTAGATTGTTGGCATTTTTTCTTTGAAGAAATATCATTAAATGGTAAATGGACTGCACTTATGTAGCACTTTTCTACCTTAATGGACAAAGTGCTTATTTTTGCCCCTCATTAGCCTATTCACACACACACACACACACACACACACACACACACACACACACATACACCATTGGTGGTGGAACAGCCCTGCAAGGCGCTGGCCAGCCCATTTGGAGCAACTTGGATCCAACCATGTGATTAGTGGATGACCTGCTCTACCCTCTTAGGTATGTTCCACACAGGACTATCACAGATGCCAAGAGACAATATCGAGATAGACTGGAGCACATCTGCAGAGACCAGACCCTGTGTTCTCAATAACAACAGTACTTTCTTAGCTGATGAGCTGAACTGTTTTTATACACGCTTCAAGACTCTGTCTGGCTCACCACTGACTGGCCATACAGACTCACCACTGACTGGCTGTACACACGGGCGCCGTCTTGGATCCAAGATGCAAGATGGTGCCAGTGTGTATGGTGAGCTGTCTGTCATGTCTGCTTGGCTCTGTGTATGTTGTCGAGATGTCTTTGCTTTACTTGGTTATGATTGTCAAGCACTTCTTAACATCCCAGCTCAAGAAACGTTGTCAAAGCACGATTTGGGAGACCAGACTACAAGCCTTCCTCCCTACTCCTTTCCTGTTGCTGGCGCTTACTGGAATTTAGAGGTCAGTGGATCCGACCTGTTGTTCCTGGTCCGCCTGCTGTTCCTGACCTGCAGATGGAGCCTCCTCTACCCTGGCGGATGCAGGTCTGCAGTAGCGGGATGCACCACAGGAACCAGCGAGGAGCTCTTGTATTGCTCTGATTAATGCTAGATTGCTAGCAAACAAGACTTTCTTGCTTAATGACTTCCTCACTTCTTGCGATGTGCCTGGATGTGCATTTTTCAGCTCCCCTCGGACCACTGGCAAGGGTGGAGGGCTAGCGTCTGTATTCAACCTTCCACTGTCAGGAGACTTCATCTGTCACCTACTCCAGCTCTGAGCTGCAGCTATTTGTGATAAACTCTCCCTTTCCTTTGCTGTGTGTGGTGGTGTACTGTCCACCAAAAATCAATAAGGATTTTATACAGGACTTTGCAGACTTCTTGGTGGGGATTATGGTAAAATATGATGGTTTTTTAATTGTTGGTGATTTCACCTCTGGTGAAAGACTTTTTGAATCTTATTGACTCTCTTATTATATCTTATTGAATCTCACTCAGTCGGTGACTGGCCCAACACATGAAAAGGGACACACACTGGACCTTGTGTTGTCTTGGTCTGTCTTGACGGTTTACGTGTATGTAGCAGTGAAATTTGTGACACTTGTATATCATCTGCCTTTCTTATTTACTGCTAAAATCCCTTGTTCTAGTGTTACAACTTCTGCTCCTGCATGCTGCCTGCGTGTGATTGACCTTCTAACTTTGTCGCAGTTTTCTATTGCTTTTAAAGACTATGATTTATACCCTGGATGGCTGCTTTGATCACAGTGCTAAGGAACTTACCACCCTTTTTGACTCCACTTGTACTGATATATTGGACTCTGTTGCTCCTTTTAGGACTAAACGCACTAAATCACTTTCAGAGCCATGGCTGAATGACACTCACAGACACGGATGTAGACAAGCTGAGAGAAAGTGGAAGAATGATAAGCTGCAAGTCTCCTTAGGAATTTTACGGGACTGCCATTAAAACTGCTAACCTTCTAACCTTGTCTCCAATAACAGTCATAGGCCTCAGGTTTTCTTCAAAGCTTTCAACTCTTATAAATCCTGATACAGCTTGTATTGTGCCAATGCCTACACTCTGTGAAAAACTTTCTTAAATTTTTTATCAACAAGATTTCTGCTCTTAGGGCTTCACCCACTTCCTTTAGTCTAGACCCTTCTGTTCCTCCTATGTTCCCAACTGTCTTTGATCAGTTTGAGCCTGTATTATTTTCCTTATTATCAGAGGTAGTTCAGCATCTGCAGCCTACAAATTGCCCCCTAGACAGTATTCTCTCTTGTCTACTAAAAGAAGTTTTTAATACTGTTAGGTCAAGTATTCTTGTTCTGATAAACACCTCTCTTATTTCAGGGTGTGTTCCAGCTGCTTTTAAAAAATCTGGACCCTTCTGTTCTTTCTAACTTCAGGCCAATTTCTAAGCCACCATTTCTGTCTAAAGTTTTGGAGAGAGTAGTTTTTATTCAATTGCAAATATTTTTAGATAACCATGGCATTTATGAAAAGTTTCAGTCTGGTTTTAAACCACACCATAGTACTGAAACAGCTCTTTTAAGAGTTTAAGATCTTCTCTTAACTCTCTTAACTGTTGATTCAGGGAACTCTGTTACTCTTGTGCTATTCTGGTGCTTTTAGACCTGACTACTACCTTTGATGCTGTGGATCACAGAATCCTTTTATCACATCTCAAACAGTGTGTAGGCATCAAAGGTGCTGCCCTCAATTGGGTTCAGTCATACTTGACAGATAGGAGTTTCTCGGTTCACCTGGGTAAATATTCCTTGACTGCAGCCCCACTTACTTGTGGGGTCTCTCAAGGCTCCATTTTGGGCCCCATTGTCTTTTCATTGTATATGCTGCCTTTGGGATCCACCTTTAAGAAACATAATATTCCCTTTCATTGTTTTGCTGATGATATACAAATCTATCTGCCTTTGAAAACAAAAAGTAAAGATTCAATGCAGCCTTTGCTGAACTGCTTAAAAGATATCAAAACTCGAATTGATTCAAACTTTCTCAATCTTAATCAAAATAAGACTGAGATTGTTATGTTTGGACAACCTGACCTACTGGATCACTCTGCTGGTAGTCTTGGCCTTTTAGCTTCTTACAACAGACCTTTTGTTAAGAATCTTGGTGTGATTTTTGACAGCTCCTTCAAATTTGATAAACAGATTACTTTGTTGTCAAAACTAGCTTTTTTCATTTAAGACAAGGTAAAGGCCTATCTCTCTCCCAAAGATTTTGAGAGTTATTCATGCTTTTATTACCTCTCAGTTAGACTGTTGTAATTCTTTGTATGTGGGTGTGGAACAGTTGTCTCTTTTTCGTCTACAGATAGTATAAACTGCAGCTGCTTGTCTTCTAACTGGTAAAAGAACATGTAATCACATAACACCAGTATTGTCCTCTTTCCACTGGCTTCCTGTCCATTTTAGGATTGATTTTATTGCTGGCTTTTAAGGTTTTAAATGGGCCGGCGTCACCTTATCTAGCAGAACTCCTGCATCTTAATACTCCAGTTAGAGCACTGAGGTTGACCAACCAGATGCTCTTGGATGTTCTGAGATCCAGGCACAAAAATAGAGGTGACCGGTGCAGTGGCTGCCCCAAATCTCTGGAACAGCTTACCTATTCATATAAGAACTGCTCAGACCCTGGAAACTTTTAAGTCACTGCTGAAGACCAACCTCGTCTTGTTGGCATTCAATTTGAGTTGAGCTTGATACCTTGACTTCATCTTCTATTGTGCCACAATTCTATTTTATTATTATTATTCCTATGTTAATTGTTTTCTTTTATTCCTATGTATTGTTTACTTTTATATTTATTTATTTTGGTATTTTAAGCCTGTTCAGAATTTTGGTCAACTATGGTTGTTTTATATGTTTTAAATTTTGACTTACAATACAAGACGCAAACTGCATCTCTGACAGTACATTGCAAGTTGCATAGTTTTTAAAGCTGCAGGCCCTAATGGGATTCCACTTTGAGTCTTAAAGGCCTTTTTTAGTCAGCTTTTTATTTTTATATCAGTCAGTCATGAAAGTTCCACTTCAATTTGTTATCAGTGTAAATCCTAGGTATTTGTACTACTGTCAGTTGTGCTGGAGAGCAATTTTTTCTAAAATCAATGTACATTTATTTTGTTTTATTAGTGTTGAGGATTAGATGAGAGTCTTTGTGCTCTTCTTGAGTACTGACTGATACAATTGTTGGTGTATAAAATAAATAGAAGTCAAGACAGAACACAGACCTGAGGAGAGACCATATAGAACACAGGTATGCCACAGGGATGCTGCCTGTAGTTTGTTCACTTATGACTGTGTCTCCAAATGTCACAACAACCAAATTGTCAAATTTACAGAAAATAACCGGTCACCCAATGCAGATAAACTAAAGAAATTATCATTGATTTCAGGAAGTTCAATATCTACTGCTTCCCCTTAAATATTGGGAGAACAGCAGTGGAGAGTGTTAAATGTTTAAGGTTAAGGACCAATAACTCTGACTACATACCAGGCAAAGGTCAGCAAAGGCTTCACTTCATCCATAGGTTTGGTATGTCCTCAGATGCCCTGGTTAATTTTGACCATTGTACTATAGTAAGTACTCTAACAGCAGGCATATCAGCACGGCTTCGTGACACGTCTCAGAATTATTGGAAGTGGCTAAACAGGGTTGTTAAGCAGGTGTCCAGGAATATCTGGAAGAGATCTACACCACCACGATTACATTCACGCAATCTGGTACTAACCACCTGAACAACACTTGGAAGGAAATCACTAATAAACTGTTCCTCACCACAGACTGCATGAAACCACTCTCCCAGCCCCTTTGCATACTAGGGGACCTATCATCAGTTGCACTTCCCAAACACTATACAAAAACTTTTGCCAAGAAGACCATCCTCCTAAACTAGAAAACCACAGTAAAACACTGCACAATGGATAGACGTTTTGCTCCATATCAGCTGTAGCAGGTAGCCAGGTTATGTGGTGTACCTACCTGTCAGTGCTGAGGGATGTACATAACCTCGTTCTTCTCCATCTACCTGCTACAGCTGAGAAGGAGCAGGTCTCTACATTGTGCAATGTTGAATTCTGGATTTAAATACAGCATGTTAAATGTGTATTTGTGGGACTCACCCAGTGGCACCCTTGCAGCGGAGGCATCAGGGTTGATCCAGAAGGATAACCAGGACAAAACGACAATCAACAGAGTTGGAGCATAAACTCCCATCATGTAGAAACCAACCTGCCGCCGCAGTGTAAAAATCACCTCAACGCAGGTGTAGTATCCTAGAAACAGAAAGAACAGCTCTTTGGTGATTTACTGCTGGCTCTATTGTCTCCGTAGCATTTTGATATATGATATAATTCCTTTTGGAAGATAAAGGTTGGTCTCACAGATGAAATCTAACAATTGTAGCTGCCACATTAGTTTGTCTGAATGAATGATGATGAATGAACAGTTTTAGATTTTTGTTATAGCTACATTATAGACTGAATAACATAATTTACTGCATCTCTCTGTCAATGAGGTTATTTTTTTGTGAGATAAAAGTGTTAGTGGAACTTTGAGTTGAGATTACTTTGTCACAGTACAGTCAGCTAGGTGTGTTGAAGCTGAGCTGCTGCTGTCAGCAAGTACGCTACTGCAGAGAGAGGCAGAGGAGAGGAGAGCAGAGAGAGAATGGACAGGTTCTTTTTTCTACTCCAGGTTAGTTGAAAAATAAAAAATATTGAATGAATTAAAATAAAGGAATTGTTAAATACATTGTTTATTTCATTTATAGCAGTCTTTACAAATATTTACAACATAAATAAAGTACATAAGAGGTAAAAAAAAGTCTTAAATTCAATTTTATAAATATTAGGCCTTAGAAAATGTGTTTCTGTATATTTTGGTTCAGCTGAGATGGGAGTCCCTGGTGGTACTACTGGACCTGGATGGGCTGCCACAATAATAAATTAAAATTTCTGGCTCCATTTCTACGAGCTGTGTCCCAATTGTCAATTGCAGCTGTTAAAGTTTGCTAGGTGACAGGAGTGACGCTTCGTGATGCAAGGGTAAGGGTGGGAACAGCTGAAAATCCTCCGTAGATCATCATTTAACAACACTCGGTTCCGGCATTCAGCTCCCTTTGTAGACTGCAGCCTTCGAAGGATGTGGCCCCTGAATTGGGACACAGCTACAGAAACAGTAGGCAGGAATTTGACATAACTATGGTGGGTCTTTCAGTGGGCTCACAGTTGGGGAGAGACTTATTTCTGAAACAAGCGGCAGGGATGGGACATTACTGGGGGTGGGCGTATTTCCTAAACCTGGGACGGAGTTGAGACACTGTTGGGGCGGGGCTTATTTCTAAACAGGAAAGCCCCAGTCTTTTTGGCTGCCTCCAGCGCCGTGGCCGTTCCTCCATTGAATATTTTCATTATCCATAATGATTCTAATGATTTTTGTGGCCTACATACGCTTGTAAATATGTAGGTCTGGTGTTAATTAGTCTACATATTTAGTCTACATATTAAAAAAAAGTTTATAACAAAAAAATGTACAATTAATACATTTATTGTTTATTCTAAGGATAGTGGAGGCTCTCTCAACATTGGTTTTATTTTTGGTATTATCTGTAGTATTGGTATCAGCCACAACCTTTAAAAATTCTATATCAGTGCATCTCCATTATGAACAAGACAAAAGTGTTACATTAAACACTTATATTATTGGCTGCATATTTTTACTATGGTTGATTACGTTAATGGGAAGTTACTATAGTAGCAAGTAATAAGGTACTTATTAGGTATACTTTACAAAGT
Organism: Scomberomorus guttatus; assembly: GCA_038419695.1. Classification (NCBI taxonomy): domain Eukaryota; kingdom Metazoa; phylum Chordata; class Actinopteri; order Scombriformes; family Scombridae; genus Scomberomorus; species Scomberomorus guttatus. The sequence goes on along the minus strand of CM076447.1, from coordinate 35,031,653 downwards.
ATAATGTAAAAGTAAAGGTCGTAACAAACCACTGTATGTGTTGTAGTGTTAGTGTAACTTGATTATTTGCTACATTCATGCTTAATGTAGTAGCAGTGTTACTGCTTTAGTTAATAATGTAATAATTACTAATTACTAACCTGTTCCTTGGTAGTACTTGGTGCAATTTCCATATTTTATATCTTCTTGTTTGATGTCAAACTGAGGAAGAGCAATCTCATCCATCTGAACTGGGTCAGACTGCCACATGAACACAAGATCACTGGTGGTATAACCAACTAAAACACAAAAAAGAAAAATAAATAAAGTCTATATTTTCAACATCAACTGCTTTACAACAACAGACCTTAGTTGGTAGGTGCTACATGATGTATACTTTATATGCTTTATATAATATATGCCCACAGGTGGGCCTCAGAGCGCCATCTAGTGGGCTGTGGAGGCAGTGGTACTGCCAAATGGTTAGATTAAAATTAATTTTATAAATTTAATTTACGAAGATAGTTTTTTTGTAATATCTAAATGTGCTCAAGAATTTACATAAATAAAAAACAGCAAATTAAAATGCATAATTTCAATGACCAGTTACGTTTGAATATCACCACACCAATCACAACACATCATCAGATAGGGACAAACGTGTTGTTCCACTGTTAGCTTGCTAGCTAGCTTTCTCTGTGGCTCCTGCTTCAGGAAACATCTGTTCACTGTGTTGGAAAATGAACTGATGGAACTATCAGCAGACAACAACCTGAAGCTTCAGCTCACAAGTTGACCTTGCTTCATTCTGGATACTGGCTGCCAGTCAATATCCCTCTCTGTCAAAATGGGCAATCAAATTTCTGTTGCCTTTCACCACCACCTATTTATGTGAGTCAGGGTTTTCCATTGTGACTGTCACAAAATCAAAGGCAAGGAACAAAATGAAAACAACTTTGAATGCTTCTCTGTGTGTCAGCCTCTCATCCATCCCACCACGACTTGATCTCATTATTTCCCAGAAGCAAGCCCAAGTGTCTCACTGAGGATAAGCAGAATATTTATTTTGGCCATTACAGCTGACAGTGGCATAACATATATTTACAGCCCCGTTTATTTTTTCTCCTTCTTTTTGTCATGTTATGTTTTTTTTCTCATTTATTTAGGAATTTTTTTAACAATCAGAAGTGGGCCTTAAGTTGAGAACCCCTGCTTTACACAATTGTATTGTTTTTTTTAATGTCTTTTTTAGTCCTTTTCTCAGTTTTTTCAACTTTTTTTCCCATTTCTGCTTATTGGTTGGGCTAAATAAAATAGTACACTAGAGACTATAGCCTTAAAATGAACAAGCAAGCAGTTAGCTAACAATAAAAAACATAATTACAGTACACATTCAAAACATTCAGAATACGCTAAACACTACACTACACTTAAAACCCTTTTCATTCATTTTCTTCAGGTCCCTGGCTGTATTCAGAGGGGCACTTTTATTTCATTTATTATTTGTTATTCCTTTTATTGTTTTTGCTTTTTAAAATTGACAAAGTCAGTGAATACAATCTGCAACCTCTGATTGGATGTAAGGCTTAATGTTGTTTCCAAAAACTCTGCTTTGTTTTGCATAATCCTGAATGCAACGTCACTAAGTGTGAGTACTTACTGCATACTTACAGGATTACTCATTCAGGTGAAAGATGTAGGAAATACCCCCCAAAATAGGATTTTTCATTATACAATGTGAACAACTGCAAATGAATTATACTTCATGCATGGAACATCATGATATTTCTCCTTAAAATAAATGGTTAGAAGGTAATCTTTATAATGCATGTGAATTGTACTTTTGTGTTTACTTATCCATTGTTTCAGATTCACCTATTGGGCCATATCAATATATCTTGTGCTTTATCTCCTACACACCTGTGTGCAAAGACCACTCTTAGTGTGAATGTACTCACAGCTCTCCAGCTGCATCTTACACAGCTGTGTGTCCATGGGGAAGAGTGTAAGATCCAAGGGACAAGACAGCGTCACTGACAGCCTACACACACAAACACATACATACAGACAAATACACATGCACACACATTCACAAGGTTCAAAGATCAAAACAGCTCCATTGAATGATAATTCTTGGTGAATTTCAGTTTCATTGCTTCACCACACCACTTTGATTAAATCCTCTCTGTCCATACTATCTAACAGTGGGGAAACATCAAGGCCCAAAGATAAATCAAAATCAAAATTTGTGAAAAGTGTTACTTGTTATTTTCTATCTATTTATATTCTCAAAATTTATGATAACAATCTAAATGTTTCTAATTCTAAACTAATCCTCCCAATACCACAACAATTTGGTCTGTATGGGAACAAAACTAAGAGTCTACAACCACGATAAATGGCTCTGTGAGAATGTACTTTGGCACAGTGATGCTTTGAGCTAAATGCTAACATGCTCACAGTGACAACGCTTACAATCTGATGTTAAGCAGCAGTTGTGCTTCTCATGGAACAGATACAGCTTCCATTTTATTAAATGTATCTATCCACACTGACTTTGAGACATGCATGAGTGACTTGCATCTCCCTAGGACCCCCTGCATTTTTTATGCTCAGAGCATTTTTTTCTCCCTTGTCATGTTTAGTGAAACATAATCTGCACAGACATCTGTTTAAATCACACAAATCTCCCGCTGTATATACTGTATGTTTTGAACTTATTAACCATATATTTATGGTTGATTGATCAGCTCCCAGTCTGCCTGTGAGTTTGCCTGTTTCACTATAGGCAGATCGCTTGCTGCAGTGGGCGGGAAATAAAATCAGTGAATCAATAAATACAAACACTGTCGATTTCTTCCCGTGGAGCTGACATGCAAACTATTTTGGTTCAGTTAAAATCTGCTGTCAGTCAGCCTGGTGAAGACAGTTTGGCTGGCAGCTGTCCTCTCAGCTCCCCAGGAGCTGTTGCTGACCGACAGCTGCTTCTGTGGACAGAGACGGTGAACACGGGTTGGAGTCAGTGTGGATTGAACGGATAGAATGCTCCAATAGCACTTACGTGCCGCTCACATCTTGCTTTCTATGTGGATTCCCAGTTAGCATGCTAACATTTACTGATTAGCACTAAACACATAGTACAGCTGAAGCTAAAACATGTGTCATTAGTTTTGCAGGTATTTAGTCAACTAAAGTTTTTAAAATTATGACATGACGATGGCACTAGATAAAAAGTGCCTTCACCAAGGGGGACACAACTGTGTGCACCAAATTTCATGGCAATGTATCTAGCAATTTTTGAAAAATCTGACTAAAATGTGAACCTCATGGTGGTGCTAGAGGAAAAGTCAGTTGGATTTATCCTCTGGGCACCATGATTGTCTGTACAAAATGTCGTGACAATCCAATAGTTGTTGAGATATTTCAGTCTGGAATAAAGTGGCGGCCCAATCGACCAACAAACCCACAAACCGGCATTGTCATCACTAAAACTCAAGCATAGAAAAGAAAACAAATACCCCTGTGTCCTGCCCTAATATGTTAACTTCCCTATGATTGACATGGTGACTGACTGCTATAACAGCAGAATCATATCTGTTGTATCTGTTTTAAACTGATTAGTCTGCCAATCTTTTATGTCCAGTGTGTGTGACTTTGACATTAAAACCTGTCTTCTTGCTTACTATCACACCTTCAGTGTGTTCAGTTTTTTTTAGCACATTTTCCTGTAAAATACAGGTACACGGCTCACCCTTGTTATTTAGTCAGATTGTAAGCTACGGTTGTGTGCTTGGTGATTCATGGGAACTTACTTTGTACGATAGTTGTTAATAATGTGCTGCCTGCTTGCTTTAATCAAAGAGTGGATGATTTGCCACTTCTCTGTGCTTCTAAAAAAAGGGCAAAAATGCTATAAAAAGTATGAAAAATGTGTGTGTGTGTGTGTGTGTGTGTGCACCTCATACTAATTAAGACATCTCCGTTCCTGAAGATGAAGAGCAAAATGTTGTCCTGTGTGACATCGTGGAAGTTTGCGTTTTTTTCATTGGCGAAAAAAAGGTCTGGTTTCCATAAACACTGGAACATCTTCGGGTCAATAGTCAGTGTTTCACTTTTATAGTCAGTAGGAAGTCGTAGGCGAGGGTCATTCCATCTCTGGCGAAGAAATATATTCACTCTGTAGTCCTGTACACAGAAACATACTATTAATAATTGTGTCCATGTCTACTGTGGCTCCTGCTAATGCTACTGCTGTTACTCCTACTAGTACACATTCAGCTACTGCTATTTCTAGGGTTAGTGCTATTACTGCACTGCTAATATTACTAATATTAATATTACCATGTTATCTTTTGACCAGTATGACAAAACATAGTGGTATCAAGCATAGCATAGTAGCTGCACTATAGATCCACAGATAGAAAGTCACAATTTGAAACTAAAGAAAATACAAAAATAACATTAAGTGTGTGTGTGCATGTGTGAGTGTGTGTGTGTGTGTGTGTGTGTGTGTGTGTATGTGTTACCATAGTGGTCTCCTGGATGGACCCAAAGCTGTTAATGAAGATGTTCACCCTGGACTCAACAGGGATACCTGAAGCACACATACACACAACACTTACAGCCATATGACACTCGATTATTCTATTCCATGTAAAACAGTGATATGCAGTATGTTGTCTGATCAGATGCTAATGAACCACTGCATAATTGGGAGAAGCATTGTTTCCAATTGGAAATTGTACATGAATGCACTGAGAAGACATATGTAATCATTACTCCTAAACGCATCATGCATTTGTGAATGGAAAGATTTTAAAAAGTGTCAAAACTCCACACATAATTAGAATCAGAAACTGTTTTATTAGCCACATATGCAAGCATACAAAGAATGTGTCTTTGGATTTTGCTCCCACAACATAGAATAAAAACAGAAGAAAAGTATTGTAAGGTAATAATAATAATGAAATAAACAAAGTAATATTGAAATTGAATTAAAAATTTAAAAACAGAATGGAATAGTAATAGTTTTGAAATGGGATAAAAATTCTGTAACAGTGGAGGTTGAATACAATGCACAATGTTAAGTCCAGTTTGGTTAAAATAAATGAAAGTGACAAATGCAGGGATTAAATGAGGTATGTGAAATGTAAAGTCCAATTTGATAACAGTACAGTTCAGCTATTTCGTAGGGCAACAGTAACAACAACGGGGGAATGGATGATTTGCCACTGTACCAAACAGTGATGGATGATGTAAGAACAGACTCGATGATGGCAGTGTAGAACTGCGGCAGGTTGAGCTTCTTCAGCTGCCTCAGGATGAATATCCTCTGTTGGGCCTTCTTGGTTATGCAGCTCAGTTGATGTTCAATTTAAGATCCTTGGATATGGTGGTGCTAAGGAACTTAAATGACTCTGACTTTACTGTTGATGGTGAGTGGAGGGAGGGGTGGTGGGGGCTCTCCTGAGGTCTATTGTCAACTCTACTGTCTTGAGGGTGTTTAGCACCAGGCTGTTATGGCTGCACTAGGATGTTAACTGTGCCACTTCCTGTCTGTATGCAGACTTGTCCCCATCCTGGATCAGACCAATGATGGTTGTGCCATCTGCGAACTTCAGGAGCTTCACGGAGGAGCTTGTGGAGGTGCAGTCATATACAGATAATAGAGGAGAGGGGAGAGCACTGTCACAGTCCTGTGGTGCTTCGGTACTGATCGTCAGAGGGGTGGTGTGCTTTCCCAGCCTCACATGCTGCTTCCTGTCTCTCAGGAAGTTAGTGATCCACAGAAAGAGAGGTGGATGACACAGGTTGACTGTGTCATCCACAGACCTGTTAGTGTGGTATGCAAACTGCATGGGGTCCATCAGGTCAGTGGTTTATTTTAGGTGGGACAGGATGAGTCTTTCAAAAACCTTCATGGCCACAAGGATCAGAGCGTTGGGCCTGTCGTCACTGAGCTCTGTAATACTCTGCCTTTTGGGGACCGGGGCTATGGTGGAGGATTTGAAGCAGGCAGGGACTGTGCAGAGTTGCAGTGCCTGGTTAAAGATCACTGTGTAGATGGTGGATAATTGTTCAGTGCAGTGCTTTAAGGTGGATAGTGACACATTGTGTGGTCCAGTTGCTTTCCAGGGTTTCTGCTTGCTGAACAGTTTTATCATATTTGACAATTTATTATTTATTAATTATTAATTACATTTGAAAAACAACATTACAGAAATGTTAATAATGCTATAAATATTAAATTTATATGCACAGGAAGCATTTAAAATGCAAATGTTACTGGATAAATGAAGTTCAGTTAGGGTTACAGCTTTGTGGAATATGTGATATTTGTTAAAGTATTTTGTGGACAGGCCTGCACACTCAAGAGGCATGAAAAAAGTGACAGTTCTGTAAACATCTGTATGGAGGGCACTTCTCACTATTATCTAACATTTTAATCAGTAAAAATCATTAATCAATTATTAAGATATTTGCAACCTTAATCAGATTCTCTGTCTGCAGCCTGAATCAAGATGTGAAATGTTTGTGTTTGATGCTTAAAAATCTTGCCATCTTTTCTTCTTCGACCACTTTTTCTTCCCTTCTCAGCTGCAGTTGAACATAGCAAACAGTGAAACTCCACTGACTGCAGCGTTGCATCATCTTGTTGGACACACTACACAGACAAAAGTAGCTATCAAGACAGAGTAGATAAATGGTGAATGGTGCTTTTTCTTGTAATTAACCACTCAGCCAAATTTGAATGATTAAAAAAGTCGCTAAGTATATAAAATTAGGTTGCAAAATCATGGAAAAATAAGCAGTATTCTCTGCTCTGAAACACTGGGGGCATGTCTGCTGAAGGCACTGAAAGCACAGTTCAACTGAACAGCCTCTGAGGTAACAATGCTCGTACCAAACTCCTGTATAAAAATACACAATTTAAAATAGGCCTTGTTTGTAAGTGTAAGGCAAGCAACATGGAGCCACTGTTTAATTCAGCACATATTTTGTAGGTAAATGTGGATTTGTTTCAATAAAAATATAACTTAAATGACTAGTTAACAAGCAAACCATCACCAATCATCAGTATGTTAAATTGTCATTTTTTTCAATGGAGTGCGGTGCACTTAATGTTACTCACTTCTCCGCTGAAAAGCGGCTTTATTATGGCTGTCACCCTTGGAGAAATTGCCTCTCATGCCATGCTTTTGGGTGAAGTGCAGCCTGGCAAACGCTCTCCCTCTGGCCGGGGACCTCCCAGCCACAGAGCTGCTGCAGCAGCCGCTGTCGGCCACAGTGCTCAGTGCTGCATCTGTTGACTCTACCCGTCCTCCCAGCCGCACAGCAGGTGCTGAAGCCGAGGCCACTGGCTCCACCCATCAACAGACACTTCAGCTGGGTTTAAAATAATTCCTTGAGCACTAATATTGACCCAAAATGGCCCCATTCACCAATAACAGTGGATTATCTGAAGTGATAAGAGAGTTGTCCTTGATGAAAGTTTGTAAAACTACCTTGTGTAAAAATAGTAACTATGAGTATGTGCGCTCTAGTGTTTATATAGTGGGGTAGGGGGCCATGCTAGGTCACTTTTCTATCATCGAGCCACCATTTCAGCCCCCCCCCCAAAAAAAATCCTGAACACAGAAATGGTCAAAAACAGTTTAATGCTCAAACTCCACAATTCAGTACTACATAGTTCACAGTCTTTTCACATGTTTTCAGCAATTATTTTCTAAGATGTATAATGTGTTTGAAAAGAAATCTCTCATTTTTCTTTACACGGACTTTAAAAGTTTATCTGAAGCTTCAGTCGTCCAAATGAGTCAAATTTTTCAACGATATCTTTCAGCGTTAGTCTTTTTAGTGCCCTCTTTTTGTAAATATACTTCCACCGCAGCTCAACAGGGAAACATTCTCCGAGGAAACACAAAGAGGGAATTTTGTGCTAAAAAGACTGTAAATATGGCAGATATCCACTTGATATGACTAACTCAGACTGCTGAAGCCTCATATAAGCTTCAGATCAACTTTTAATTTGACCCCCATCACTTACATTGAAAGCACATTTGAAGTGGATCTTTTAATAGCCAGTATGAACAGGAGAAATGATTACAGCAAGGAAAACCTCTTTTACTGTTAATATGGGTACCTGACTGTTGTTTTAAGACAGACCTGAAAAATTATGAACCTATCCTTTATTATATGGTAGATGCCTGCTGAAATTATACCTATTCACCTTTTCTTGAGTTGGAATATAATTAAATAATAAGGACTGTGTTTTATTAACATTAAGGACATTGTAGGAGAACCACTTGATCTTTGAGTCTCATGCAAATCTCCACAAGAGCCTGGGCTCAATCAACAATAACCTTTAACCTCCGAGACATGGATGTATATTCAGCTTCGTCTGGAAATGCCTTCAGGTAAACTGAGGACCCTTTCTTCACATTAAAGTGTCAGTTTTAACTCTTCACAGAACCATCCCCTCACCTCCAAACTCTTCCCAAACTGTGGGGGACAATCCCAAGTGAAGTTTCCAACACTGAAGAACTGCCATACTCATATCAACTCAAAGTTTCAGAGTACACTGATCAAAGAATAATGTTCCTTGGACAAATGCAGAGAGACTGTTTATCATAGTGAAACCTCATAAATTTGTTTGATGAGTTGGGACAACTCTCCACATCTTCTAATGTCATACATA